>JAODIE010000011.1:1737830-1839192 GCA_027575565.1 Diploeciton nevermanni
AGTTCAGACGAGTAGTGATTTCAGAAAATGGCATTGAAGCTTTCGAAATTTATCTGAGCTTTATATATTTGATTTCAAGCACAATGAACGGAGAAACAATACACAAATTAATTACTCACAATAATTAAGTGTGTACAAGAAAAAATAGAAATAAACATTAATATTCTATTTGATTAGTATTCAACACATATGCTCACGAGTATGTTGTAGAAAATTAATATTTAATGCTAATTTTAATTTCCAGGTTTAACAAAATCTTTATTTTGAAATGTGATTATATTATATTAAATTTAGCAGGTCACAGTTGATTTGTATTATGTAATAAAAAGAAACTAATTAAGATTTTGGTAGAGACCAAATATAATTAAATTGTACTTGTGGTACTTAGCGTCACATCCCAGAGCTTGTTTCGCTTGTAACTGAAATGGTGGTGAAGCTGGAACTGTGCGGAATGAGAACGAACATAATGCAAATTAACACAAATCAAGTGAAAGTCACATACTGCAAGAACATACAAAGCCTTAAGATACTGAAACAGAGACAACGAGCGCGCCTAGTATTCGTAAAGGTAGTAGTAGAACGAAACACTGGAAAACAGAACGCGAAAAAGTGCGTAATTTAATTTACATACTAACGACACACGCTGTGCCAAAGCTGGCACTTCGTAAGTAAATTAATCGTCTGACGAAGGAGCATATGGGGCGAGGGTGCTCTCTTTGCTGGAGCAAAGAAACATCAAGCTTCATCCAAGCAATACGAGTACTTAAAGAAAATACCGAGCAACACGCACACCCTCTAATTAGACATTGCGTTTTTGCAATTTGCTATTTAATAGCTACAATTTGATCTTGTCTTGCTTTAAGGAGACAAAAAAATATGATTGATTTCAAGCATTCACACGTATTCACAGCATCGACGTATTTAATGCAAGGAAAATACAATGAAAATTATTATTACTCAATGTGACAGTTATGGCAATGACCGTTGGCAATAGAAGTATAAATCACTGAATTAATTGCAAAAGCCCATTTATGTGTTGTAATTTCAAATGGTTCATATGCAAATTGATGATAGATATGACTGCTAATTTATTTCCAAATCCATAGTTTATACTTACATAATTTTATTGTTCGGTTACGAATGTCTACGCATTGGGTGGATGATTCGAAAATTTATGTACCATCCCCAGCTTGGCGAGCGTCCATATCGCGTGCACTGTTACGTAACATTAAATTGGCACAACTTTTGGAAACGATTACAAAAAGATTACAACACAAGTTACGGGTTCATCATATTCGTAACTCGTTTATTTTGCCAACTACCGATTTAATTACCCCTACATTTATCACGCATAGTTAGTGGTTAAGGAATTGCAAAAATTATGTTCTTTATTTCTTTTTAACACAATTTTGTTGACGCAAACCCAGATTTAGCAGATGGGTGCACGTGGCGTATTGTCAATGGGGTGGCGAACGAAGGTCTGCGCTTGCCTTTTAAGTGTTTCGCAGCACATATTTCGCGCTCGGTGCAATGGCGCGCTCTATTACGATAAAAGCTTTTCTGTAGTGACCAAATGGGTTTTTTCAATTCATCGGCATTAACTTTATGACCGGCACAGTTAGAGCGTGCGTGCCGGTCTTTTCTTATATTATCGAGAGTGTTTTAGGAGTTGGCATTTTGTATAGAGTGGCCATAGAATACATTCCGTACAAATTATAATGACGAATATTCTGTTGCAAGTGTGTGATATCTTTATCAAGCAACAAAATATTTATGTTTTGGTTGCGTCAATCCGGCGTATGCCTTGCAACGACCCTCATAGATCGCCGGTAGTTGCAGTAGAGAATCGAGAGGTTCTGAGGTGGATTGGGCGCCACTCTTGTATTTGTACAGATCGACCAGAAGCCTCACAATTGAAAAAATATAACACCATTCTTTTTCCTCTTCTTCTTCGTTACCGCTTCGCCGCCAGCGGTTAGGCCTATGGCCTGTTTTTTCGTCCCGATATTATTCGGGGTAACTCTGCGCATATGAAGATAACCCAGTTACTCCGAAAAAATATAACACCACTCGTCGGCAACAATAATATCTATCTCGTTCTATTGCTGTCTCCAATTTTTCATGCGCATACAATTATCAGCATGTGACCTGTGCGCAAGAAGGGGTGCAACAATCACAACGCTACAATTCTTAAACAATTTTCGGGAGCTCCATTGCACTTCCTAGGACTAAGGATGAAGTATGGAATTACCGATAATATATATAACTGATAGAACAAAAAAACCTGGATTATTGTTGAAGCCCTTGTGATAACTTTTTACCTTCAAATTGACAAAATCAAAAGTTGGCATAAAATTAAATTTTTACTCGGTCTACACTTTAGCATTAAAATAAGTACAAACTTAATATATTTAATTTTGGGTATTGTTGATTGTGGTTAGAAAGTGTTTAATATTCATTATGTAAATAAAACTATAACACTTACTAAAGATTTATTTATAAAACGTTTTCGGTTGGTTGCTTTCTTCAGTATACTGAAATAAACTAAAAAATAAATTTGTAGTAAGTGTTAGAGTTAAGTTTTATCCACATAATGAATATTTAATTTTGTTTCACGAAAACTTAAATCAGAATTTAAAAAAGCCAAAACGTTTTAGATTTCGAATACATAGCACTTATATTGATTACCTATTAAAGCATCATCTATGTTGCTGTGATTCAGAAATATTAACAGAATAATTCAAATATACACAGTCAAATTAGTGTACAATAATTACTATTAGTAAGTGTGCAGTAAGTGCAATGCCAAACTTTCATCAATTTATTTCATAAACAAACTATTTATAGTACTCTGTAATTATTATCAAGAAAGCATTTAAATGGAAATTAGGCTTTTCCGTACTGTTTAAAACACATTTCTTGTTAACATGTAAATATGTAACTTACAAAGTAAATATATAATTCTAAAATAATCCCGGTAGTAATAAACAAACATCTCATACTCGTCGTTTTTCTTTCTAGTGCGCATACAGATTAAAATTATTCCGTACTTATTTCAATAAAAAGTCTAATGTTAAGTTTCTCTATCTTTGACGCAATATGTTCGTAGAATTAAAGAAGATTAGAAAAAGTATAAAACTTTTCCTATATTCAACATTAACGTAGAAATTAACACTATTTGTTTATTAATAAATTATTCCACTCCCACCCACTCTTATATGATACCTGTATTTACTAGCATTTAATGCAATACGCACAGACCCAACAAGTAATCTTATAGAGTGCAATATACAGACCCGCAAAATGGAACTTACACTGCTCCCAAATGTGGCCCGTGGCAATGTGTATCAAATAATTGTAATCATTACAGGTGAGTAAGTCATGTATTAAACAAATTCTCGTAATAATTCCACGATTTCACGCAGCTTCTCTGGTCGCGCTTAGTAGTGGAATTTTCATAACATGGCCATCACCCACTATTCCCATCCTACTCTCTCAGGACTATCCTGTGACAATAACAATGCAAGAAGCATCAATTTTGGTTATTTTGCCCTCAATCGCCATCGTTGTCTCCAGTCCCATCGCCGCGACGCTCATCGATTCGATCGGCAGGAAAAAGACACTGATGCTCATTGCAGCACTGCAGTTCGTCACGTGGTTGCTGATTGCGTTTGGCAATTCCAAGGCTTCTTTATTCATTGCGCGTATCTTGAATGGCATTGAAGACTCATGTGCGTTTGCAGTTCTGCCATGTTATATTAGTGAAGTGGCCACGCCGAAGATTCGTGGCACATGGGGCAACACGATATCTTTCCTCGTATATTTCGGCAACTTCATAATGAACGTCGTCGGCACGTATTGCTCTATTCGGGTGACGTCCATGATCTTTGCTGTCATTCCACTGGTGTTTTTCGTGCTCTTCTCATTCTTCCCGGAGTCGCCGTACTATTTGCTCATCACGCGTCGAGATAACGAAGCCCGTAATACTCTGTCCTTGCTACGTAGCGGCGACATAGACGGCGAACTGATGCAATTAAAGGCCGATATTGATAGACAGTTATCCGAATCTGGTGGCTACAAGGACCTCTTCAGGATTCCCAGCAATCGTCGCGCAGTACTGGTGGGTGCCTTTGTTCGTGGCGCGCAACAATTCAGCGGCATCACGGTGTTCCTAATGTACGCCCAGTTGATTTTCCAGGAGTCTGCCGGAGAGGTGAGCGCCAGCATGTGCGCAATTATATTATCCGCGTTCATGGTGTTTACCAATCTGATTTCATCCTGCCTCATCGACATAATCGGACGACGTCTGTCAATGTTCATCTCTTCGATGGGTTGCGCCGTCTTTCTTGCCATGCAGGCGCTATATTATTACCTGAAGTCGTGCAGCGACATTGACGTAGAACACCTTCGTTTAGTCCCATTGATCTGCATGGTGGTCTTTATTATTTTCTACTCGCTAGGTTTAGGCGTTGTGCCTACTTTGATGTTGGGCGAATTGTTTTCATCGCGGATAAAAGGCAAAGCGCTATGTCTAATGAATCTCTCTTTTGGCGTGTACATTGCTTCCAGCTCAGGATTGTTCTCGCTCCTTATGGTTAACTGCGGGTTATCGGCAGCGTTTGCATTTTTTGCACTCTGCTGCTTTATCACGTCCCTATTGTCGTACATTATTGTACCTGAAACAAAGGGAAAAACTTTAGAAGAAATCCAAGAATTGTTTCGAACGCAAACAAAATTATAAACTAGTGTTTAACTTTAATGTATTTATTAAATAACAGCAATAATATGATATGTTAAGACTATTATAAAAGATCAAACAGGTGCACTCATAAATAAGATATATTACTATTTTATATTTGAAACAAATTTCATGACTAATAACAAGCAAGCCAAGCTTTTGTCGCAAAAAGTTTGTGTCTTGTATTTCTAGCTTTCTAAGCAAACACACGTGTAATCTAAACAAATAAAATATTTACCAAGAAACATTGTTCCATATTTTTAAGTTCCCACGCTTTCACTACGCAAATAAAATTATGCTTTATGTAGTTGAACATTTTTGCAGTAATAGCACTGTGGAAGAATTTTCACGACAATTTTTCGGTTCAAAATAAAATTTATGAACAATATTTTCTAGGAGCCTACATTTTTCAAAGTCATTTTTAGTCTTATTTGGCTGTAATTTTATACATTGTCACCACTTTAACTATACTATGTTATTATGTTGATATAATTTAACTATAACACTTAGTAAATATTTATTTATCAAACGTTTTTGGTTAGTTGCTTTCGTCTTTTAATGAACACAACCAGTTTCACTTCCGAACAATCTTTAAACTCCTACAACTAATAATCCGCAAAATACCTATTCCTCACAAAAAAAAAAAAAAAAACAACCGACGACTTGCACCCAACTTATCCAATCATTAACAAAAACTATATAAACACAATACAAAATAAAAAAAACATAGTGAAACGTTATATGAATAAATATTTATTAGTGCTAACAGTGCAATACAAACACTATGTTAATTGATACTAAGAAAATGTGTGAAAGCACAATTTTTTCATCTTTAATGGGTCCAATTTTGAGATAAGTATAGGTTGCGCAATACGACACAACTTTTGTTATTATTTAAATTAGTCATATGCTTTCGCTTTTTTGCAATAAGTCACGTTTTTGCTTTGTCAAAAAATTCCAATTGTATTTCATCCAAAGATTTCCCTTTTGTTTCGGGAACAATAAAGAATGACACTAATGTTAATGAAGCACATGTGATTGTATAAAACGCAAATGGCACCCATAGTCCATATTCAGATAAAACTTGGAAGATTTTTGTTGTACCCGCAATTAGAGCAGCAAGCACAATGTTATTAACAGCCATTGATTTTTCTTTCACACTTGAAGCGAACAATTCCCCACTCATTAAAGTTGGGACCACCGCCAACCCAAGACCAAATACAATCAGATACAATATCACGCCTACAAGTGGAAACCATATCCAAGCCGAGAGATCTAAATTTGTTTCGGAATCCAAATAAAAATATATTGTCATTGAAACTAATACTATTACAGAGCTAAAGGCTGAACTGAGCACAGCTATACGCCTGCCAAATCTAGCAACCACAATTGCACCAACTATCGAGAAAATAAACTGAATTCCACCGTATATGATGGCTGAAGTGCTTGAGGATATATTGCCACCCGTCTTATCGAATATTGTTTGCGCGTAAACAATGAATGCCGACATTCCACTGAATTGTTGCACCAGTCGAAGTACCACAACAATGATTATTGCTTTTCGGTTACTTTTGATTAAAAATACATCTTTATAGGAACCCGACTCTTTCATTTGTCGTTCAACTGCTGCTGCAATTTCTGAAAATTCTGTATCTACGTCATCGGTCTGACGTAGCCATTGTAAAGAAATTTTTGCTGCATCATATCGCTTTTGAATAAGTAGGAAGTAAGGACTTTCTGGTATTCCACATAATAAGATAAATTGTACGACTGGCATTACCATGCAGATATAGGTTATGGTAGTCATGGGCAAATACGCACCCAACACATATGCTAACAATACTCCGAGGAGTAATGTTATTGAAGTCATGTTTCCCCATGTTCCTCTTACTTTCGGTAGAGCAATCTCAGCGATGTACAATGATGACGCACAAATAGAACAAGCATCTCCAAGTCCCGCAATGAATCTTGACGCGTAGAAGATTGCACTTGATCTTCCAATTGTTAGGAGTACCCACGCAATGAAATAAGGAATGGCACCTATGAGTAATACCATTTTACGTCCGAGATCATTTATCAGAAAACCAACAGGTATCGATGCAATTATAGTTGCCAATGGTGGTAATACTGTAAACCAGGATGTTTCGTCGTATGACATTTTATAGCCATATGTTCCACTGTTTAAGGCAGATATTGCAGATGATGGCCATCCCATCAGAAGCCCATAATTTATCATTGATATTGATACTAAAAGTTGATATTAATTTAAATAAAATAAGCATGTACAACAAATGAAAAGAACAGTAGGAATTTGCCAATTGTTTATCTCTGGAATTTAATAGTGAAACAACAAAGAAAGTGTTGTTTCGGTTGATTCAAGCCTCAATAAAACTTTGATGACTTTTGATTTATATTGGTCATTATGAGTCAGTAATTATATTAATTGCTACTATATTAAATAGTTAAATTTATTATATACTTACTGATAAATATTCCAGCTATTTGCGACCAATTCTGTGGTAATTTATTTACTTGTACAATAGTCATTCTTAATTTTTACTTGTTTATTATTTGCGCTAAATATTTAAGCATGAACGATAATATTGAATTAAATTCTGCCAGGTCTCAACAGAAGCACTTTTGGAATATAATATTTGGTATTTACCGTGGTAGTTAAAAGCAAGTGTGTAAATTTGTTTATTTATGTTACAACACTTTAATATATGTGTTCACATGCTTTGCATAATTATGCTTCCAACAGCATATTGTTGCTCTTGGGTTTCCTATTGTTAGGTCTTGGATTTTTTTGACAATAATTTCCATGGCATGACACAGGCAATTTTTCACTAATATCGTTTAACTCTTGTTGAAGTTTGTTTAATTTACCTCTCAAATGGGTAGAACTAAAGCTTAGTCCAAACCATAAAACTGAATACAATAAATATTAGAAAAGTGTGTTTGAATAATGGTAAATTAATAATTTACCTAATATTAGCAAACCGTATGCGATATTTGAGAAATACATATTTTACTGGTGGCCTAGAACTCGGGGTCGTAGATAAACTAGAATTGCACTAATACTCAGTTTTATAATGTTGTCATTCGTTTACGATAACATTCATATATATATTGTTTTTTTTTATTGTGTGCATCAATGCCGCAAACAATAGGTATTCGGAATTGTTTTGAAACATTGTTTTTAAGGTACATTTAAAGTATGAATTGACAATAAAAAAATATTTTTTTAATTTATTACTAAGTTTTTATCCGGGAAAATATTAAATAAACTTTAAGTTCTATCTATACAATTAAATTTTATTTACACAATGTATATATGCATGTCTGTATATATACGGATGGAATTCAATTTAGAAGCAGATTGAGCAGAAGTTTTGTATATATAAATTTGAATTTGAATAACAATGTACTCTTAACAATGTTTTTGAAAATTGGAGGAATTTTTATGATATTCTATTATAGATATTATATGAGAAGGCTTGCTGTAAATGTATAAAAATATAAACTTTTTCTAAATTCAATATGGCGGACTACTAAAATTGACGGATTAAGTTATGCTTTTATACAATATGGGTTAATATTAATTAAAACAAAAACAATTTTTTTTTCTTTAATTTTGGATTTTTGATAATATTTGGTCTTGTGATTACTAAAAATAATAATGCCCCAAAAATAATAAAATACTCGCATTTAATTTACTTGTTTTTCTACTCAACTAAATTTTACATAAATTATTATTTTAAATTGTTTATCGTTTTTAAATAGTTTAAATTTTTTAGAAACGTTGTATTTATTTAATTTTGAAATCTTAATTTTACTTTTAAACTTTTAGATTAAGTGACATTTCCATCTATTGTAAGGTTCAACCGGCAACACTGGATGCACAACGGCCATTTGTAAACTACGCTTTCGACCTGCTTGGTGCCTATGCTGTCGTCGCGCTGTGATGACACCTTGTTTTGATGCTATTTGTTATTATACGGCGCGAGTATTTATATATTCTGCAATTCAACAATAAACAAAAATAGTGCCGTACTGTAAAACATGGCATCGTCACAGGATGCTTGGTACCTTTCATTGTTGGGACTTGCTGAACATTTTCGAACATCCAGTCCACCGGCAATTAAGTTTTGCATTCAATGTCTTCAAGCAGTTTTTACCTTCAAGCCACCACAGCGAGTGGAAGCTCGTACCCATCTGCAACTAGGAAATATTCTACTGACACATACAAAAAACTCAGATTTTGCTCGAACACATTTAGAACAAGCAGTGAGTATTAACTAACCTGATATGTATTATTTACCTAATTGTTTCTTTGTAGTGGATGTTATCGCAAGGGATAAATGGTTTTGATGATGTTAAGTTTGAAGCAGCAAGTGTGCTGGCTAATTTGTATGAGCAGCAAAAGCAATCAAACCTATCAAAACCTATTCTTAGGAAAGCAATAGAATTGTCACAACATAATGTTTATTGGCATTGTCGACTCATTTTCCAGTTGGCTGTAAGTTATATATATTTATATATATTATTATTACACTAATTATTTATTTCTATAACGTTTTTGGTGTTTTGTTTTCTTCAGTAAATAAAAATGTTATATAAATAAATAATTAAGAATTTAAGACTACATGCAACAATACATTTATATCTTGTAGCAAGTACATGCAACAGAAAAGGATTATCAAGTTGCAAGCACATTGCTTTCAGTGGGTGTTGAGTATGCACACATTTCTAATGCATACTATACAAGAGTTTTATTTTTACTCAGCAAAGCAATGGTATGTATTATCCATAATACATATTATTTGTAAATTGGTTGTCTAATTATTTCTCCCATTAGCTGTTGTTGATAGATAAGAAAATATTGGAAGTGCAACCAGTTTTAAATCAAGCTGGAGGATTAATTGAGCAGTGGTCTGGAGGAGTTTATCAGAAGGAATATTTGAAGGTATACTTTTTAGTATTACAAGTTTGTCACTATTTAATGGCTGGTCAAGTAAAAAGTGTTAAACCATGCTTGAAGCAACTGCAACAAAGTATACAAACTGTAATGGCTACAGATGAACGTACGTCATTCTTTATACAGAATTAATTTGGTTTTATCACACTGTATTTACAGCAACTGGACAAGCACCTGGTGATATGTTTTTGTGGTTGCCCAAGGAACACTTATATGTTTTGGTATATTTGGTTACAGTAATGCATAGTATGCAAGCAGGATACATGGAGAAAGCACAAAAATATACCGACAAAGCACTAATGCAAATTGAAAAATTGAAAAGTATGATTGTTTTGTAAAAGTCGTCATTATATGAAAAATATTTACTTTTAGTTGTTGATAATAAGCCAATATTATCTGTATTTCAACTGATGCTATTGGAAAATATAATTATGTGTAGGCTTGTCATGGGAAACAAAACTCAGGCTTTGCAGGAAATTGCTCAGGCAACTGCTATTTGCAACCAAAGCCAATGGCTGGTGCAAACGCATGGCCCACAGTTGCATACTTTGCTTGGGCTGTATTCTATGAGCATGAACTGTATGGAGGCAGCGGAGGCACAATTTACAGCGTGTCTAATGGTATGTAATATATTTTTGGAGTTGGGCTGGAATAAATTCAATAGGTTTCAGTCTTCAAGTGAAATTGAACTTTGTACGTTTGCTAATTTAAACCTTGCCATCGTATATTTACGAGGAAAGCGTGAGGTTGAATTTAGTTCTATTTTGGAACGGATAAATCCAGAAACATTGCAAACGCATTCTCACAGTCTTAGAGCAGCTGCATATTATGTTCAGGGATTACAAGCATTCTTCCAGGGGAGATATAATGAAGCCAAGTATGCAAATAATTTAAATTGACTATGATTAAGATCATTATAATGTATGTAATTTTTTTAGACGATATTTACGAGAGACTTTAAAAATGGCTAACGCTGAAGACTTAAATAGGTTGACTTCGTGCTCGTTGGTACTTCTAGGCCATATATTTTTATCACTTGGCAATAGTAGGGAGAGTATGAATATGGTTACGCCGGCAATGCAATTAGCTAGTAAAATTCCTGATGTGCACGTGCAGTTATGGGCATCAGCTATTTTAAAAGGTAATATTCTTGTTGTTTTTTTAATATACAGTTAATTCATACCTTTCTTGCAGATTTGTATAGATTAGATAACGATTTGAGTGGTGAGAATGAAGCGTATCAGCGACATGTAAGTTTTTCGAACTTGTTACTGAATGATCATTTTCAAGCCACTCAGATGGACGAGCACTCTTTAATTGAATGGACTAGTGGACCACTCCCAGCATTACAACCCAATGTGGCTAGTACCTCTGCTGTATTAATGTAAAATGAAATTAATATTTACGATGTAATTTATTGTATTATATATCAAATTATAATTCAAGTCTTTTTACTTGTTTAAATATTGACTTTTTATTAATAAAATCGGTTTAATATTAAATGTTACTATTGTTGTTGCAGTCTTAGAATTTAAAATGATGAAATTAAAAATATCTTAAAGATGAATAACTTTATGAGTTGTTATTTATGCGACGGAAAATCTAACGGGAAAACGGGCTTTTCTGTAACATACAAAACCGAAAAAACGAGTAATTGTCTCAATTAAAGAATTATTTCAAAAAATATTTCAACATTTCTATGGCTTCCACAATCAAAAATACTTGAACTTGGTACTACTTAAATTCGAGAAATTTTAGAAAGCAAAATAAGTAACAAATTAAAGTTTAAATTAAACGTTTAATTTTCCAGCAATCCAAAATTCCTGTGACAATTTATCGATATATAAAAATATCAAACAAAACGATTGTGTTTGAGCACCGATTGTTATCGATTGTTACATATATTGGGTGAAAGTAGGAGAAGATGGTCAATTGTAGTCAATACTGTTGCAGCTGTGACCAAACAACGTACGTAGTAATCACAAGGTTGCACAATCTTATATCGCAAAGAAAATTTAACTATATAACAACTGTTTTGGAAAACCGTACAATTGCCAATACTTAAATTGTATCAAATATATTGATTTAAGTAAGTGCAAATAGTTTAAGAGATAAAGCAGTGATGTAGAACTGTTATTAAAAGTGAGGTTAATAATTGTTAACAATAATATTTATCAATAATTGTGCTACAGAATAAAAAGCAACAAAATTAATATTTGCCTTGAAAACTATGGCACCCAGGAAAGGTAAAACTAAGGATGATGAATCTGGGGAAGATTCTGATGATTATCGCAAAAAAAGGGATAGAAACAATATGGTAAGATACACATTTTATACACGTGCACAATAATTTATTATACGTTTATTAATAAATTTTATTATGTTTTATTATAGGCAGTCAAGAAAAGTCGCGTTAAATCTAAGCAGAAGACTGAAGAAACTATGTTACGTGTAAACCAACTAAAGAGTGAAAATACAGTTTTGGAGGAAAAGGTAAAACAACTTACAAAAGAATTAAATTTTCTGAAGGAATTGTTCTTAGCACATGCTGGAAACAATGTAGATGGGAAGTTTCAAAATGTTGATTTGCAAAAATTGTTTGGTGATGCAAGCTCTAGTGATTGATAAATTTTTAACAAAATTTATTGGTATTTAATATCATGTTTTCACAAAATTTATATAATGTGGTCAAACTTCATTACATTTTATTAACATAAAATGTATTTTTATGTATATTAATATAATTTTATTAAATATATTTAATAATACTCCCTGCACAAAGGGTAGGAGGTGATATATTGTTGATATGTATATTGGATAGATTAATATAAGTGGAACTGTTTTATGTAAAACCTGTGTACCCAGTAGCTTCAACCTAATCAGCAACTAACAATACTACTTTGGTTTACAAGTGATGATTCAAGCAGCAATCTATTGCATAAAGGGTCTACTCTCATGTTGCATAGGACAAGGGTCTTAAACACAAAAACCAACTTGGGCCAGATTAACAATGTTCATAGGAACAAATATTGATAGCGTTGTGTACACCGGTCTCCATTTCAGGCAATTGGTATTTTCGTGTAGATTATAAATAAAATATATCAATTTTATATGCTTGTTTCGTTTCTATTTACTTTTATTTACCGAAGGATATATTGACTGGGTGGCAAGTTAATACCTCTTACATAGGAGTTGGTGGAAGCTGAAGCAAGTATAGGTTGTAATTGTAATGTATGAGGTGGTTAGGGGGCGGCTTAAGATTAAATGCACCTTGGTTGTAACGACGTTTTCTAAGGCACTCTATGATCAATCTACACTAACAATCTATTGTTACGACTAGAGAACGATATCTCCGTAGAGAAAGTATTTGTATTTTCATTTGAAGTCAAAATTTGGCCACTTGGAATGGAACAGTATTTCGTCGGTTTTTAATACAAAAAAACTATGTTAATAATATAAATAATGTTTTTAAATTAATAAAGTTAAAGGCTTATAATATGTACAAACTATAAAAGTAGTGCATAACTTGAGTTGACAATACAAAAATTCATATAAAATGGATATATACCCTATGAATATCTGAACCGATTTATCCTAATTAGACTCTTCTACATTGACTTTTTTGTTAGCTTTTGAGAAGTCGCGATGGAAAATTGAAACTAGCAAGGAAGGTATTAGCGCTAAATTAACGCAAGTAACAAGTTTTGTGGCCAATAAGTTAATCTATTAACATGTTAATTAATTATAATCGATTATTGAAATTTTCAAATACCCATTGGAAAATGAGTTATTTCAAAAACCAGATTAGATAGATAAATGCTAGTATACTGAAGAAGGCTAAGCATATTTTGCAGATTAATATTAAGCAAGTGTCATAGCTAAGTTTAATCTACATAGTGGTATTAATTAATTAAGCTTGAGGAGATTTGAAATACCTCTAAATTATTTCCTGATCTAGCGTTTTAATTTGATAGTAGAAAAAAATATTTTAAATGGACATCAACTTCTTTTGTGTGGGGTATGTATTTATTGTTGGGTTTATCATCAAATTTGAAATATTTACCTATTGTAATGTATTCAACTTCGTACCAACGCAGTATTTGAATGAACAAGCAAGGGGTGCATTTATATTTGCAAAAATAGGCTAACTTGGATTTCTATTTTTAGGATCTTTTAATTAAACAATAATTAATTAGTTAACACTATAGCGCAGCTCTTGGGTTACAAAATGAAGTACCATTTGATGATCTGTCCTGGTGAAGTCAATTTTCTAGCACAACTTTCTACCACTGAAAAATTACAAATTCATCATCATTGAAGTCTACTTGTCTGGAATTTCTTATTAATATAGAACAAAATAAGAGGGATAGAACTTTGTTTTAATAGTTTTTTCGTAAAAGATAATTTTTTAACCATTCAGGAGATATTTTTTAATTAACACTAAACTATACAAATTGAACTACATACAAAATTATCGTCTCGCTCGAATGACTAATGTGGAAGTAAATCGGGTTAGCATTGCCTATAAACTTTTATGTTTATTAATTGTTTCGCTTGATACTGTCACAACTTTGGATGTGGTTATTGACACTTGAATATTTTTAGAGAAAAAAAAAAACATTGAATATCATTATTTAAAATTCACCATGAATAAATCTTATACTCCAACAATGGATGGCACCATTGAAACAAACTTCTTAGAGAGGATGGATCCTCAAACCAAGAATACCTTGCATGGATTATTTATTTGTCCTGTTACTTTATGTCTATCATTTGTATTCATCGCAGACAAGATGCATGTTCCCAACCAACTTCTCGCAATGATATATGGAACATTAATTGGTTTGGTTTACTATTTTGTGCCCTATGTTCATAAAGAGACACTATTTTTCTGGAAACCCGACAATGTTATTGCTCTTTGCCATCCCATAATGCTGGCTAAAATAGCTATGGATTTGGATGTATACGTATTTTCAAAATCTAAATGGCAGATTATGATTGTTGCTACTATTGGCACGGGTATGTTCATTGGTCTGTTTGGTTTCCTAGTTATTATTATGACCAACGTGGAAGTAAATCTGGTTAACATTGTTGCTGCCGGTACAACATTAGCTGCAATAGATGTACCCGATGTCCTCAATGAACTGAATAAAATTAAAAATCTGGAAGTCGTAATGGATGGAGAATCTGTTTTTGGAGCTGCATTATGTATTATGACTTATAACTTTTGCGTTGGACATTACACTAACATCGTAACAGAATGGTATCATCCTGCCTTTTTGTATGCAAGATTTATCATTGTTGGGTTAATATTGGGATACGTAATTGGTAGGCTGGCATCATTGTCATTTAGGTGGTTTTATCAAGACTCGTATAATGCAACTGTTACTCTACTTGCAACTTGCTATGCTGCGTATTACGTATGTGAATTGTACGTCTTCTGCAGTGCAACAATTTGCACATTTTTTGTTGGATTTTATATATGCAAAGAGAGATATCGGCTTTCTCCAACCACCGAAGCAAAACTACGAATCTTTATTGACAACGCATATCAGACAATTGAATTTATAAACTGTATTGTCCTCTCTGCCACAGTAACTTATGCAATGGTGGGAATGTACAAAGGATTTGACTTTGCAGTTGCAATTGGTGTTTATATCATGGGTAATGTTTTTCGTATATTTATATTCGTACTTCTTTGGCCCATTTTGAGTCGGATGGGTTTGGGCTTCAACATAACTACTCTATTGACAATTTCGTGGGCTGCAAAGCGTGGATCTTTACAATTATTACAAGTGGTTTTCATCGCTTATTATAATGTAACACAAATTTTAGGTACAGAATTACTATGCTTTACAGTGGTTTATTTAACACTGTCTTTTCTTATTAACATGACTTCATTGCAATACATACTGAAGTATTTTGGTTTAATTGAATTCACCATGGCGAGGAAGTACAACATCACTCAATGTATAACTAATCTCATTAACAAGAAACATAGAGTCATGTTTGCATTAAAAACAAATAGACTCTTGTCTGATTTAAATTGGGAACTAATTCATCGGGCGACTACTATTAATAATCCCTATGCTTCTATTGGAGAACATGAAGAAGCGCATGAATTTGAAACTACTTGTCCAACGTGTAACAGGTCCATACCATATTTAAGTTCAGCAAAAGAACAGCATGAATTGATTAAGTATGTGTTGTTTATTCACTACTCCTGCTACTACTAGTTTGTTAAATTAATGGTTTAAAGGTATGTACGTGCTAAGGTTTTGAGGCGACAAAGGATTACGTTGGTCCGACATTTTGAACTGGGTTTGCTTAGAAAAACTGAGTTGGAAATTATATTGCAGTACATAGAAGTTGCATTGAATTCGAATGAATTAAAAGTTCCTTATAACTATTTCCTAGAATGGTTTAATGTTGATGTAAGTTACAAAGTATTATTTAGATCCATTTACTTATCTATCATCTATTTTTATTAAAATACAGAAAAATTATGTGAAATGGCATAAACGCTTGGACATGAAGAAAAATGATCTTGGACCAATGATTAGAAGAAATTGGGCGATATATGATTTCACTTCAATTTTTAAACAAGCATGGTTTACATATTTAAAAATGACAATAAATATCCTCAGTGTGATTCTAATAATAACATGGATTTTTTTATCATCTTATCATGTTCAATATTCATCTATTGTATTATGGATTGGTTATGCAGTGTCTGCCTTTTTCATAATTGAACATGTGGTGAACATATTTTCTTTCACTTGCTTATCACTTTATTATATGTATTTTAAGTGGGTACAGTGTGGTATTATTAGATATAATAATTATTTTAAATTTGAAACTTTACAGGACTTTTTGGAATTTGGTTGGAATAAGTTTAGTATTGTTGGACCTACTAGCTTTTATTCCCTCGATAATTTTTGACTTTCATCACATCCGACATATTTGTTTAATACGAGTCTTCTATTTTGAACAGCTTTTTATTTATATCATTCCGTATATACATCAAGCCATTGATAAAAAAGTTGATAAGGACTTGGCAAACGCATATTGTTTTGGTCTTGTAAGTTAGTTAGAGTTGTTATTAACAAAACAGTAAGCTATTGTTTTTATAGGCACTGGTGACAAGCTTGCAAGAAGTCCAAGCAAATCTATACAGTCTTTGCAAAATAGCAAATGTTCGAGAATTTATTGCATCACAAGTGCAGTATGATAAAATGCGAATTATGGAAAAATTAGCAATTGTACAATATACTAGGCCGCACGTTGCAGTGACAATCAGTACATTTCAATTGAAAATGGCTGTGCTGAAGTCGATGCACACCACTGCCAAGAAAGTGAAAGCGGCTGGTGTTGTGGAAGAAAATGAATATAAAATTTTAAAAGAGATTATTGAAAAGGCAATAATGAATGTTCATCCTACTACAGTGGTCAAGCTGAATTCAGCGAAAACTATTCTACGTGAAATTCCCTGGTTAGGTTCGGATGATGACATGTTTGAGTATCTTTATTCGAACATTATGCTTCGGATTTGGGAGAGTGGAGATGTAATTTGTGATAAGGGTGATTATGTAGATGGCGTCATTATTCTAATGCAAGGTAGCTTATTACAAAGAAAGTTAAAGATGTCTATTCAAATTACTTTTAGGACTACTAAAAATGACCTATGAACCAGATGAAGAAATCCTGTACAATTTGAATACCTACGGAATGCTGCCAGTTAAGGAGTTACTAACTAGCATGTATTTCAGTGAATCAGAAGAAGAATATCTATTTATGGGCAATACCATTGGGGAGTTATCATATTTGACAAAACGTCCGTTCGATTGCAGAATTGAGGCAGTGAGAAGTAGTAGCGGATTAATAATAACAAAGGCAATATTAAATCTTGCTTCAAATTTCAATACTGATCCTATATTTGGGTAAATATATTTTTCATTAATATTGGATTGGCATTAGGACTGCTTTCCATAAATATTTTAGCTTTATATGTCAAATGTGGAAACATGTGTCATGTGTCTTGATGTATAGAACGTTATATGAAAAAGGACACTATCATGATATTGCAGTTACTACAATGCACTCATTGATACATCGTGCTTTTGTCCCGAACATTTCTCATTATCGTATTCTGCAAATGTCCAATTATATTGATGATGTGATTCTTATTGACGGAGTTGTTACGGATAGATCAACTGATAATAAATACATAGCACCTTGTTACATTCCCAGGTTGGTTTGCGATTATATCATAAATAATTAACAATCCATCAATTGTATTTAGGACGGTGCCACAATTGCAAATACAGAATCCAAGGAACTCGGGCAATCCAGAAGTAAATCCAAAAATAGTAGTTATCCCAAGAATGATGATAGATTCATATACCGTAATGAAAACTACGGAGGACATTTCTGATACGATTCATAATCCGAATTCGACAGCACCTATTGGAAATCAATCCGTTCGAAGAAGAAAACGTGAAGGTGCATTACACATGAGCAAGTCCCAAGCTGATGTCAGGATAGTGAGTATTTTATATCCTAGCATAGCTTTTCTGATGATTGTTATTCTGCCATTTGATTGCAAATTGCTATCATATCTTTTATTTCATTTACAGAACAGCAAAAACCAAATTGATAAAATGTACAATGATAGTATCAACGAGACAAAAGTTACATCCATTATTGACTATCTATCGAATAGAAAAATGGGATATTAGAATATGGCATTATTGTTTTTTCCCAGTTAAAATTAACATCTGGTAAATTGCACTACTTTAAACAAATTAAATGTATTATTTCAATAACATTGTTATACTAGTTTGAGGATGTGATTTATACCAACAACCATCATCTTCTTCTAACCAGTTGAACCAAGTGTGATTACAGTACTTTGGATCTGCCTTCTCATCAATATAATAGTTGTCCTTTGGTTTTGCCTCCTTTATTATATCCTCAAGTTTTCTTCTTAAAAACTCAGCAATTTCAGGTTTTTGAGCTGCAATATTGTTATACTCGCATGGATCATTTTCCAAGTCAAACAAACAGAAATCTTTACAAGTGTCATTAGGTTCAGACATATTTAACAATTTCTGATTACAGTGTATCGCAGTTCTATTACGTAACTCAATGGTCTTTTGCAATGTTATACGCCTGTTGCTTGTTTTTTTGAGATACTGATGTGTCTTACTGCTCCTCACCTGTATATAATGAGACACAGGGTTAGTAAAGCCTTTGTCACCAGAATAACCATTCATTTGATCAGAATCTTAAATAATACGTATGTAAAAATAAAAAAAG
This sequence comes from Diploeciton nevermanni, assembly GCA_027575565.1. Classification (NCBI taxonomy): domain Eukaryota; kingdom Metazoa; phylum Arthropoda; class Insecta; order Coleoptera; family Staphylinidae; genus Diploeciton; species Diploeciton nevermanni. The sequence goes on from JAODIE010000011.1 coordinate 1,756,865, forward strand.
CAGTGTGTTATTATGCGATCATTAACTTACGGGTTACATATTTATATTTTCCACTGTAACCAATATACGCACTGTAATTAAAGTGTGGATCAACATCAATCAACATCTCTTGTCTCTGGTTATCTTTTTGATTACCGATCATCGAGTCCCAGTGATTTATGCCGTCAATAGTTCCTAAATGGTTCACATTTCCACCTTAAATTAAACGTTAAAATTAAACATCTAAATAGCAAATAATTAAAAGTTTAAAACCTGCGGCCTTGTATATTGTTGGTACCCAATCCGAAATATGAAATAGAGAGTTGAATACCTGATCTTTGCGTTTAATTAGAGGTGAATAAATAATAGCTGGAGTTCGGACAGCACCTTCATACATTGTCATTTTGATACCTCGTAAAGGATAATTAGATCCTGCGTTGGAATGCATACCGTATGTGGGCGCACCGTTATCGGAAAAGTAGACAATGATACTATTTGACAACATATCTCTTTTGTCTAGAGCTTCAATTACTTCTCCAACGGATGCATCCATGTCTTCAATAATTTCTAAAATAAACATTGCTTATTAATTTGGATTTATTGAAATATTCTAATATTGAAAGTTGCCTGCGTATTTTCTACGAATAGAATTGTCAATGTAGTAATACTTTTCCTCATTGGCAGTATCATTACGAACTTCCATAACAGCGTGATCTTCATTGACAGTTTTTCCAGTATGGCCCGCTAGGTGACTAAGTACCAAATACAGAGGATCTTGTTCAGGGTGATTCGTAATAATTTCAACTGCGCGTTTAGTAAACAAATCCGTTGCGTATTGGCCGACTTTATCGGTAATTGGTTCGTAATCGTTATGAAGGTCAGTTCCATTAACTGACTGTTTTATAAAAGAGAAATATTAATATAGGTCATGTCTAAATCAGGATTAATTAGGCCTTACATAGCCATTTGCATGATTAAAATATCCTATGTATCCATTCCAATATCCAAAATGAGAATCGTAACCGTAGCCCATTGGTGTATATTCCTTTTTCGCATATCCCAAATGCCATTTCCCAACTAAATGGTTGCTATAGCCCAACTTTTTCAAGCTCATTGGAAGCGTATTGACATCTTTAGGAATGAACTTTGGCATTCCTGCGCTAAGCGGGTATCCTTGAAATCCAACTCGTATTGGATACTGGCCAGTTAAGAAAGCTGCTCGAGATGGTGTGCATGACTGTTGGCTATAATGCCTATGCATTATCAATCCATGATAAGCCAATGCATCAAGATTTGGGGTTGATATTTGATCAGATCCATGGTAACTAAGATCATTCCAACCCTACAATAAAAAGAGTAATAAAAAGTTTTAAGTTCATCATTTATAAAGGAATACATATGTACGTACTATATCATCTCCAATTATAAATATTATATTCGGTTTTGACATGCGTTTCTGTGCATTGCATGCTATGAGCAGATGGGAAAGTGCCACCACTGCAACTACCCAGCAGTGGTTCATTGTCGATACTAGAACAAAACAGAAGTAATCATGTTACACTGCAAATTTAAAGCGCAAAATTTAGTACTGTAAACAATTAACCTACTTAGGATATTCAAGTCAATTTAAATCTTTGAAGCAATTATTTAGCCATTTGAATTAATACATGAGCAAATAACAAAAGATTACATTATATCCTTAGTACATTAACATCTGGAAGTGCCCAACAACTTTAGACGTTTGTTTAATTATTTAAGGTACGATTATGTCAAACTGGAACTGAAATTGCCAAGTCTAGGTAATTGTATACTCCAATTAATACCTAAAAACACAAGCATGCATTGAATTTTATTGTCAAACAAACGAACGTTCTCCAGCAAATAGTTCTCAAGGTACTTTTGATAACGTCATTAATCAAAAAGTATCTTCCGTAAACGTAATGGGTTCAGACAACACTACCGACATTGGGCTTCCTCCCATTTATAATTTTTATTATAAAATGGGTTTGCATGGATATACCGTTGGTATATTTGCAGGTTCATTGGTTGCAGTTCTTGCAAAGTATGTTAACATACCACAACAAACCCCGGCAACGGCTACAGGCATTATCATTGGGATTGCAGCACGTTATTTGGGTTCTTTTGAAGATCTTAAATTGGATGCATACTTGCTGAACTCAGTCTATATTCCCATGCTGATTGCGAAAATTGTCTACAGCATGGACCACTACCTCCTGATCAAATCCCTAACTCAAGTAATTATAATAGGCGTGCTGGGAAATGCGTTCTTCGTGTTTTTCTTTGGATTGGTTTTATCGCTTTTTCAAAAGAATGTCCTCCCAATCCTACACGTAATGCTGATATCGGTGACGATAGCACCTAATGATAATCCGGAAATGCCTATTTCTGATGGAATTAAAAATCTTGAAACTTTGATGTATGGCGAAACTATCCTTGGAGTTTGCGTATGTAACGTAGCTCGTATTATCATCGTGGGCTTCATCAAAATGTACATTACGGAATGGTATCATGTAATTGGAGTTATTCTCAGATACTTTGGATTTAGCATTCCAATTGGACTGGGATGTGGCTGTATTATGTCCTTGCTTTTTCGAGAATTGTACAATGACAGTTTGAATGCGTTGGCGGCGTATTTGTCGGCGGCTTACTTTGTTTACATACTGTGTGAGCAGTTAGCATGGAGCAGTGGAACAATGGGATGTTTTATTACATTATACATGATGACATTACAACGTACCAGATTTCTAACAAAAACGGATCAGGACGTAAAGCTCTGCATTAATGTTGCCTATACACTGGTGCACATATTCTTGTCTATTTTTTGTATTGCTGATAGTCTCTACTGGATTGAAAATGAACAATTAATTATGCGATTATTGGAGTCCATTGCAATTTATGCAATGGGATATGTGGTACGACTTGTTATCTTTCTTATGGCATCAATATTTCTAAGTCGGGTTGGCTTTGGCTTTGAATTTGCAAGTCTAGTGACAATTTTCTGGGCCATACAAAAAGGACCACTACAACTAATTCAAGTGTTTAAAATGCGCAGCGATCCTGATGATTTTGCACATTTGGACGTACTAAATTCATATGTCTTGTTCTTTGTAATTCTCACCAGTTTTATTAATGGTATTACTTTGAAAGTTTTTTTAAAAGCATTCGGCTTGGCTAAATTATCAAATAGAAGAAAAACTAACGTTAGTATGACAATTGCCACCCTCAATCAAATTGGCAGCAGGATTTTATCAACATTAAAAGGAAATCGATACTATTCTGATGTTGATTGGTCTGTAATTAAGAATCATACTACGTTGAAGAATCCGTACGAAGACTATTCTAGCATGTGGAATAAAGACACTATTGTTTGCAATGTTTGCAGTGCAGCTGTTCCTTTAAAACCGACAAGAGATGAATACAACGAACATTTAAAGTATATTGAGGTAAAAACTATGTATTAAATTTGCATTGACTTTTTTGTTTAAGGGATGTCACAATGAGGACTTTAAAGGCGCAACGAGTTTCTTTTCTTGAACAACACGTACTAGGATTACTTACAAAGGAAGACATTAAGCTTTTGTCACAGGCAATTGATATTGCAATGGACACCATCAATATGAATATTAATATGGATTCTTTGCTTTCATGTATGGACTCAAAGGTAAATAATTATAATTATGTAGATGCAGTAGATCAGGGGTCGGTAACCTATTTCGGACGGCGGTCCATTTTCAAAAAAAATACGCGGGCAGAACGTGAAAAAATAAGTATAGAAAGAACTATATTTTTATTAACACAGTATAATAAGAACAATGAAGAATTATGAAGATATTTTGTTTTTTAATTCCGGACAAATTTCGTTAATAGCAAATTTTAGTTTCATTCTTTTAAAAATAAAAACCATCTGTAAACGGCTTGTTATGTTTAGCAATTAATATCGAAGTTATTATGAAGTTACAACTCTCTGAATTGATGAGTTACGCTTGCGTCCACGCGTACTGTGAATAAAATATTCACTGCTGTGTCCATTTCTGTAGCACTGCTAAGACAAATGATTAACAAATTATAAAATTAATACGCCCGACACATAGAAATAATCTTCTTCGATAAGATAAACTGAACATAGCACTAAATTTTTCAATGTTGATTAATAGAACAATTGACCCTTGTGCCTCAAAGAGCAACGTGAGAAATAAATCAACACAACAGATGAAAAAACAAAGAAAACAATAATTTGTAATCTATCCTGCACATTTTTGTCAGCAGTAACGGTACGCTTACGTTTTAAGCTTGTTTTTTCCTAAATTATGTGGGTGCTTTGGCGTGCTGTACAAAATGTTGTTGGGGGCGGTTTATGGCTTGCGAGCCGTAGGTTGGCGACCCTCACAGTAGATCATAAGACTCTTTCTTTTAACAACTTTTAACAAATCTTTATTAAGTATTACTATTATGTTATCTATAAACCAATATGGTTTTGCGATTTATTATTCAATTTGTCATATTTTTAGTTAATATGAATTTTATATTGATTTTCTGTTCATAATAAACCCTTCTCTTTTATTTTTCAGAATGCATTAATCGTCACTGATAGAGTTCGAAAAATATTGACAATAAACAGCGGCATTAAATTGCCGAAGACATCTTTGCGTAAAAAATGCTATCGCATAACGAACTCAATCATGTTTGAAGCTCTAATGGTCTTTATTGTTCTTGTCGATTTGCAAATATTGTTTATGCGACTTTCCATTAACGGTATCAAAAGTAGCTACACCTGCTCTGTGATTTCATTTCCAATAAGTTTTCTTTGTTACTGCTGTTACATAATAGAAGCTATATTACGACTTTACAGTTATTCTTATGGGTCATTTGGACAAGATTTAAAAAGTTATTTTAGGTGAGTTGATACTAATAAACTGACCTTGTTGCATTTGATATTAAGACGACACATTTTTATTATAGGATTTTTTGGAATAAAATCGATGCTTGTGTAATTGTGATAGCTACAATAAATCTTATTCAATACACTATATCCTTCAATTATTCAAGAACACGTACGGCGGATTTTTACATTCAATGGATTAAGGTGGCAATTTCTTTAAAGTTGATAAGAATATTTTCGAAGTTATACCCAATTGTTGTCTCCAGAATTGAGAGGAATAAAGAATTGAAGCTCATGAGAGCATTTGGTGTAGCTCAGGTGAGTGTTCGCAAAGGTGTTTTTAATTGTGATGGCATATTATGTTTGCAGGCAATTGTAATAAGTTGTGATGAAGTAATAAATCTTTTACCAACCTTGACTGAACATTCTAACATTCGCGATGTTATCAGAAGCAATTTAGAACGCACGCGTTCAAATATTACCCAGAAAATGGGCATGCTGGAAAAAGCGCGGCCGTCACTAACTACGACTGTTAAAACTAGACAAGCATTGAGAACTATCTTAAAGCATCTCAAAGAAGGCATTATTCAGTTACGATCATCTGGATTGCTTGATGCATTTGAATATCAAAAACTGAACCAAACCGTAACTTTGAAAAATAAGTTCTTGTCGAAGGTACGCATCTTGGAAGTGATTCAACCACCTGTACTTTTTAATGAAATTCCATGGCTACAAGACAATGATGAAGTTTTAGAGTACGTTTACAAGAATGTAAAAACTAAAATTTATAACGCTGGAGATGTACTATGTAAACCCGGTGACTATTTGCCAGGAATTTATATTATAATCGCAGGTAATACATAACGAAATGTTGCAACAAACGCACAAATACTATGTTGCCTCTAGGATATTTCAAAGTAACCTACTTTCCCACTCCAACTCTAATAAGTAATCTTAAACAAAATGGGGAACTACCAGCAAAGGAATATTTAAACTATATGAGATTTGATGAGGTCCATGAAGATTATCTATCTTGTGGTAACCGCATGGGAGAACTTGCAATCCTTGCTAACCGTCCTTACCATTGCTCCATTGTATCTGAAGCCCCAAGCCAAGTATTTATCATCAGGAAAGAAGTTTTAGATAAAGCAAGAGAATTAAGCGGTGATCCCGTCTTGGGGTAATGTAATTTTTCACTTACACTACGAACTAAGTTAATAAACCTAATATTATTAGTGTTAATGCTAAAATTTGGAAATCCGTTCTGTTTGGACTCAGTCATCGCCTTCTTCTAACAACAAATGCATATCAATCTACTACAAAACAAGAAGCATACTATGCTTTAATTAGGGCTGTTGTTCCCAATACCGACTACTATAGTATTATTAATCTATCACAAGTAGAAGATGTCCTCCTTCTTGAAGGAACTGTGGTAGATTTCAATACCAGAGAAGTTTACATTGCACCTTGCCCATTGCCAAAGTATTAAATATTGATTGACAATTGTTATTCTTATCATGTAGATTTAAATTTTATAGACATGTCCAAAAGTTATTAATGCCAAGGCCCAACACCAAAACTACAGACACAAAATTAATGTTTGTCCCAGACAGCAATACAGATGAATATGATATGATGTTGAATATCCAGAGAAACTCAGAGCTAGTAAGTAAACTCACCTAGTCACTATCAATCGGAACGTGATAACTATTTTTAGCTGCCCTATCACGACGCTGTACTTCTGAGTGAAGACGCCAAAGAACGTTACGATAGTACTATGAATGAACTAAGTAGACCCAAATCGGGAAACTTATCTTATGGTCACAACAAACTAATGTCCTTTACTGGAGGAACAATATTCAATTCCAATGAGGAATGACTCAAACTTGGTTTTATTATTGCTACTTTCAAGTGATCTTTGTATTTTGTGAAATAAATTATTTATTTTTGGTAAACAGTAGATAACAAAAATATTAAACTTCCAACATTTCTTGCTTGGCAACTGCTAAAATACGTGCCTTCCATACATCGTAATCTTCAACGTTCAATTCCTGGTTAGCATGAGCATTAGTGCCCACATTGGTATCTACAATGTAGACAAATTAAGTGAATCTTATTTTTGTAATTCGCAAATCATACCTTGATTCTTTATGTGCTCCTCCAAAAATTCATGTAGATCATTGTTCTTTTTCTTCTTAGAAACATTGGCAATGTCCATACCATGTATCGTAACAAAATCAAGAAACTTTGTTTCTAATTCTTTCCACTGCATTGGTTTTAATCTGCTTAAAGCAATAAATTGAGATTTTTTAACCTTGATGGATTTCAATCTAGCATATTAAAAAAAAGCAATTAGTATTAGATTATTGGATATAACACTAAATATTAAACTTATATCAACATAATGACCAAACTTAACAATACATATAAATATTACTTAATGCTATACTTACTTGCAAGCAGTGAATATTGCCACTACAACATACTGAGGATGACTTATATCATCCAAAGTGTAATTCTGAGAATACATTTTTAAAATGTTTGTTGCCAAATCTTGAATAATTGTGCAGCTGAGTTGCACACAAACTTCTGCAACTGTGAGAGGTTTATCCAAGTCCAAAACTTTCTCCAGCATATTGAAATTATTTTGATATACTGATTTCTTTAAACCTGATAACAAAAATGCAGATTCTTTGTCAAATCCAATTCCCAAGAAATGACAACTTAAATCCAAACATAATACTACTTTGGCATAATCTCCTAACTTCTTAACTGCAGTCTTTGAATGTAAAATTCGTAGAAATTCATCAGATTTCCTGTAAGAAAATAATTGCTCATTAAATTATAAATACATTTGATGCTCACTGATCACTAACTGTATCACAACAATTTCTTCACTTAATCCCAATCTTCCAGCAATGTTCTGTAGAATTTGATTTGTGTTTGACATGTCTTTAATAAAAGTATTGTATGTTGTTGTTGTTAGCTTAGAAATATTGTTGAAAATACAACTTAAAAGTGGTACATTGGCACTAACGATGGAAAATAAATATATGGTTAGAAAATACTGTCAGCATTCGCGAGTTTTACAATAGTGATATAAGTTGCATACCTCAAAATTAAAGATTCCCATAATTTTAAAATTACTTATATGTTCTAAATATAATATTATATATTATTTTAAGGTATAATGCGTAAAAAGTTTTGTAAAATAAAAATACAAATTACTAGTATGAAAGAAATAAATTATAAATTTATAATTATATATAAAGGAATTTTATTGAAATAATTTAATATTTAGATCAGATCAAATACCTATGTTAAACTAGAATTTGTCATCGATATGAATTTAATCGTTTTTGACAATTGCTATTAAGTACAAATATTTACTACTCATTATTACAATGGAAATTCAATTAACTTCACATTACAGAATATGCATAGAAAAATTAAGTTGCGTTGGCACGATGAATCCTTGAAATCTCAACACAAAGCGTTTCTACGCTAAATTCAAGTTGATAACGGACAACACTTTATAGATGTGAGGCAACATACATCATTCATGTGTGTGCGTGTGTATTATATTGCTATACTTGGCCTAAATACATAAATCCATTTTAGAATTTATTAATCGATAGTTTCTACTGGTTCTTAATTTAATGCGCACCAGCAGTAGTAATTAAAACGAATGCGGAGTTATCAAGTTGAATCAGAGAACTGGATGTTTCATAAAGGGGGAACCTGCAGCAAGCACAAGAACAACTTTTGTCGTTAAGTGTACCTCTTTGAAGGACTGTGTTGAACGCACCTTCACCATTGGACTGCACAAAAGCAGGCGTGGCGTGCCTGAAGAGATTACTCTGAAATGACGACTCGCTACTGGCTCCAGCTCTCCCTTGAACTAATGTTCACAGATCTCAACTCCATCCAATTACATCCAGTTTCAATTCATCTAAAGAGAGTGAGAACAATTTAGAGATCCATTTGGAAAAGTGTGTAATTTTCTCTACGTCAGGTATTTAGCCATTAACAATCGTAAACCATTCGCTGACAACGACATTGTTTGCATTAATGCACGCTTATTAAAAGTTATAAATACTGGAAGGTACCTTTACGAAACATCGGAATAGCAATTAGAAGAACTTTAAGCGCTTTCGGATGCTTTCAATCGCATTCTATCCCATTAGGGCAATCTCCAAGGTCGTTACAGCTAGGTAAATATCTCGGGCCTCATTATATTAACATTTTCCTTTTGACTCTTGGACAGAGTCCAATTTTCGGCAGGTTTACGAGCACGCGCGCGCGGATCATTCAGGGAAAGCCTCACAATCTTCTCTTACCGGCATTAGTGGAAATAAAATGCGGACCCTTGAAAATTAGGTTAATTGCCGCTTAAAATTCCGAAATGTTCAAAAAAAAAAAACGGAATTTATTAATTATCGCTTGGACCGGCACGAGCAAAGTGCCGAATTTACAAAATCCGAAACTACTGAGCGCGGCTGACGCATTTAATGCGTTTGTGTAATAAACGAATAAGCAATCAGTTCAGAAATTCATATCCTAAACGCATGGAAGACACTCGGCCGCATTGCGTCGTTACGAAACGGAGTGAAACCTGATCATTAACTCATGTAAAATTTCTAAACGAGCGCAAAATTTCGCCGCTTGCACGATATCAAGCGCGATGTAGGCATATTTCTCTGTTTATTGGCATGTTTGCTACACTGCGCGAATGCATTGCCACAGCGGAGGAGGCGAGCGTGCTGCTGCCGCACAAGAACAACTTGGACGATGACATATGCCATATCTTGCGGGTAATTGTAGATATTACCACCATCGGCGAAGATACCGTATCGCTTTAATGGGTCCAGTAATCCGCTAACTTATAATTCGGCACGCGCGTACGCATCCACCCGGAGCGGTTGTGCAGTAGTGTCCGAGAAAATAAATCGGGAAGTTATCATTACTGCTCTAATCCAACTACGACAAAGCCCTGGTGTTTCATACCTGACTATGAAAAAAATCAATAACTAATTACCAGAAACCAAACAAATGCATCCAAATAGATGGCTATATTTTCCAATTGATATAGCTGGTTCCAATAATTTCAGCATATTATTGTGCTGAACGCAGACGTTTTCTATCGCTATGACCGTCTTTGATGTCATTTGCTGAATGGCCCTGTATCTGGTCGCTTTTGTCAAACAGCAATGAAGCATAGGTATAATTGGAAAAGTGTATAAAAATGTTTTATATAACAATCATCTTTGCCGGCCGCCCGCACTGGCGAGTGTCACATAGCGGTGATTTAGCTTATTTGTCGCACATGCCGCACACGCCGTGCCTAAGAAGTACTTCAACATCCGGAGAAATTATAGACCAGAGACGCGCAATGGCCAGTATTACATCGGACGCGGAAAATGCGCTGCTCGCGCGCGCCGATGAATCCGTACAAGTTGCTTGAGGAAACCCATCAGCAGATGATACAGCTATTGATACTACATCCTATTAGTGCGCCTCTCATCTATCACCAGGGCCTGCGCCCGTATTAGGTTGCCTGGCCGCAGTTATCTTATTTGCATGCTAATTGATTTACGTTTTACGGATATAATTTTTCTAGCACAGAATGCAGACTTAATGAACGGTTGTTCAGTCAAGTTATAAATTCAAGCTACATCATAGGTCAAGTTATAATTGACACGTTCATTGTTTATTTCAACTGGATTATCAAGTCAGTTTAGTATAATCTGCATCTTGAACATTAAAATTCACTATGAAACCTGCCATTGGAAATTGCATTCAATATATTTAGTTGAAGTGGTGTTGCAACCGAAAGTCAAGTAAAGATTGGACTTCCTTGCGTTCTACGCGCAGCTTTTATAGAGTGAAATGTGGAGGGAGTAACAAAGTAACTACCTTAGACTTGTGTGTTGCAGTTTGTTGCCTATTTATTGCACTTCCAAAAACATAAATGAATTGTTGATTTTTAATTCCACCATAAATTATGTACAATTTTTATTCCTTATTGTACAAAATCCTCAACGTCGTTGAATGTGTTTTTAATAAGAGTTATAATTTTAGACAAAAATTCTGAAAGATTGCAACGTGGTTCTTGTATGTGGTGAATTATTGATTTCTTTGTAGTACACCAATATCTTCAATCTGGGTTTACCACATTCGATTCTGTCACTGCAACCTGACTTTCTGAATCACCGTCTGACTCATTTTTAAACTCTCAATAAAATACAAAAATGCCAGAAGGCACAGTGACAAGCAATCAATGATCATTTACATTAATAACCATTGTATTTTCACCTCCAGCATTACCAAGCTTCTCAATTAACTAGCAAGACTAATAAATGTCAGAATTAATTACATCTTAAATTTGCTGGATCATACTTCAATCATAGGTATACTGATCACAACATGATGATCTCGCCACCTGAATCAAGCCAAACAAGATTATAATTAACTATGCTGCTGATTGAGTCATTTTCCAGTTGGCTTATGGTTGAGGTTATGACATGTGGTGTTTTCAGTTTCCTCTCAGTCCTCTCAACTCCTCTCAATACTCTTAAGGTTGGACATTCTCATGCGCAGTGCACAGTCGTAAAGTTAGCGGTGTGTGGCTGTTTTACAAAATCGTAATTGACTTAATTTGTATGTACGAGACGCCGTGTAGAGATGACGAGAAAGAGCCGAGAACGGCCGCTTATGAGGTCCTAACTTCCTCTCTTCGGTACCGTGCACGCCTCTGACCAATCGATAGATAAATGCTTCATATTTTCATACCGCCGCCGGGCGTAAAACGTACGTCGCATACGTGATTCATTTATTTAACGAAAATACATCACAGTGTGGATCTACGCGCCATTGTGTGAGAATGTACAGTTAGCGATTGATGTTCGTGTCTAGTTTGTCAAGCAATGAGATTCAATCATGGGAGTCGCAAAGTCGCACTTAAAAGAAAAGTCTAAACAAATCTCTTAAATCTGTAGATGCTTAAGACCTGATTTAGACTGACTTTCATGTGAGCTAGACTTTTCAAAGTAATCTTCAAACTAAATGATTGACTTATCTGTTCAAGCAATAAATATTATTGCGTTAAAACAGTACATATGAAAACATCCTACCTGAACCTTAACAGACACGATGACTACAATTATGTAAATTTTAGCACGTGAAAAGTAAAAGATGATACTATAAAGGTTATTTGAAAAACTACCTTCTTGATTTAGTAGTGTTAAGGATATTTTTATATTTACTGAAAACTTTTTATAAACATACCTAGTAATTACCGAACATTAAATATTTCCGAAGATTCTAACTCAGAAATGGTTGAAAATAACGTTTACTTACTTTTGAAGCACTTAATTTTCCTAGTTTTAACAGTAGTTAAATGTTTAAATGTTATAAGTGAAGCAATTAATATAAAAATCTTTACGCATCTCGCGTTTATTTATTAATTATGCTAAAATGAGACTTTATTGCTCATAACCCTGAAATCTGAAAACGCCGCACACGCGGGCATAAATCACATGAGGCGTTTGACCGGCGTTAATTATTTCGCCGCGCTGCTGCATCTTTTTTCGTCTTGTTGAATTTTATTCGCTGGCCAGGCGCGCTCGTTACTTTCTTACAACCATCTCTCATAATTGCTTATCCCTCTAGACGGGCCCGATTATAAACGTATAGCCGAACTAATTATCCGACGTACTGGAGTATGTCGAATCTCATTTCTAGAACCTCATCTCGCGCACCTAACCGGAAACCGCGTCTCTGTCCGTCCGTAATCTACACTTTGCATCCTCTTCATTATTTCTTTATTCTCTGGACTGACGCCCAAGGGGAATGCGTACTTTTTGTTGTTGGGGGCACTTCCACGGTGCATTGTTACTGCGCTCGGGGAGTTTATTAAGTTGATTGCGTGTGGTAACTTGTGACTAAAGTAAATTTATATCATAGCATATAAAGAAGACTTTAAGAAGCTTGGAAGACATGTGTGTCTTATTCTGAAGGAAGGAAAGAAGGTCTCTTGGTTATAATAAGACAGAGTTGTAGTGTAATGGGACGTAAAAATTTGCGTCTTTAAGAAGTGAGAAGATCTGGGAAAACGAAGAAGTTAGCAACGGTGGAATACAAAAAAAAAAAAAAAAAAACAACAGAATATCTTTGTAATGTCTTATTATTTGCTTGGGCTGTCCGAAAGAGAATGCAGTTTAAGAGATCCTTCAAGTTCATACAAAAATAAGTATTAAATTTCTCGCTGCTTTTATGGAAATCTGCATTGAGTTATCAGGTTGATGCTTGTCTGCACTCAATGTAGCCAGGACATACTCAAGTGTAAGCATGTAGATATGGCATAACGGAGAAATGTCTCTCTGCGACGATATAATAAATATGGAGAGGCTTTCTGCGCGCGCACAATGCATGCTAATGTAGTCCTCGATTGTATTCGCTTTGGTGTCTTCGCGTGTCTATTAATTCGGATTCAATGCAACGTCCATCGTCGAACTTCAACCGCGCACTCTCGCACCGCATTGTTTTGCTTAATGAATGATCGGCCTCACTGGTAGCCGCCGCTGCGACAATGAGCGCGAAACAAACACATCATTAAATGATTTTATTGCGCCTCATACAACACCGAACATTCTCAGTCCAATCTATTAAATGCACATTAATTATGATATCGCCAGTACTGGCAGTACGGCAGTACCTGTCGATAGCAACAAATCTCTGTGACCTGCTGCGACGTCAGATAACTTTGGCGCCTGAATAAGCAGATGCGATCAATAATGACTCAAAACAGACTCGCGATCATACAAACAATGGCGATATCTACTGAATTCTGAGTTGATTTACACCAACTTCTATCAAAACAAGTAGTCCCGCTGGGACAACCGCCATTTTGATATTTCTCTGATGTATCAAGCAGTTAAACGCTCAAAGGCATTGTCATTAGCGTTTCAGCATTTGACCGCAGAGTGTAAAAGACTAAAAGATCGGAAGTCATGTATAAGGAAGTGATGTCTAACGGACACTGGGATAGCTCAGGTGTGTCAGTCGCATAGGGGAAACCGAAACGCAGCTAATAACATCCACGTTGTCGACCAGCAGAATAAGAACGAAGCAGCAAAAAACACGCGCGTTTCTTCCCGCGATATAGCGCCTTTTCTCGTAATTGCCCAGTGCAACTAACTGAGATTATCGTGAAGAGACCCTTCTGGCTTGCGGCAGGAAGTTGTCCTGACAATTGAATGCATTAAGAAGACGTCACTTTTTTTAACAGGTCGTTTGAACTTGCTTGAGGCGGATTGGTCCAAAATTATTAAGTCGACTGTCAACAAGTTGTTTTCACTTGTTTGTTTCACTCGCTGGATGTAATTGCATCAATATTTGGCAGGAAATACAGTGATTAAATAAAATGCAACAGATCAGGATTTATAAGTAAAATATATAATAAAAGTGTGTCTGATATATATTCAATGTAGGTGTTAGACTGTAGGTGAAGTACTTTTGTGATTTTGGATTTTATGATTAATTATGTATTATTTTTTGTGTTTGTTTATGTTCTTTTTTAAGTTAGCTTTGTTCTAATTTATATCTCTATTCCACGGTATAAAAAATATAAACTTTGCAATTTATGAGATCTTTGAAAAATATATGAACCGTATCCTTAGCATTTGCGTGCCTTTTTAAGTCGATTCTGTATTTCTAATAAGACATTAGATTAGTTATCTAATCAGACAAACCCCAACCTATTTGAGATTGGTAAAATCTCTCATCCAAATCTGAAAATTTCTTATATTTACTTTGCAAATGAAGTTTATCGAATAGTGGCTGGAGTGAATTACCAGCGTCGGTGAAATCTAATCTTCTTGCGTAAGGCAAATCGCTGATTTGTGCAATCGGTAAGGCGTCGATTCGCCCGATGTGCATGCGTGCAAAAGAAAATCGCTGGCACCTTGGCTTATTGGTATTGAATCAACAGCATCCGGTAACTCGAACCAGTACTCAATCAGCATATTAACGCCGTATTAACCGATTTGCAAAAACGGCACAAAATCCGCGGGAGCAACGCACGCGGTGACGAGCTGCTCTCGACACACCTATGCGCAAAGAAAAATCTTCCATGCACTGCTACAGGTATGCAGGCAGCAACATTCATTCAATTGAATAAATTTACATTAAAGCATCGCGCACGTCCAGCGGCACGACTTCATTCCGTTCGCTTGATTTATTCAAAAGATTTCGTATTCAAAGCTAAAAACGCATCTCTCCCTGCTGCCATCGACGGAGGCATAGAGCATGTACGAAGAGAATGAATGAAAGGAGTATGGACGCTGACTGAATCGCCAATGAATCGTCAGATCTCCGCTTTCGACGCCTTATTCATCGCGCAGGAAAGAGCAGCGATGTGCCAGAATGGCGCGTGTGTCTCTTCGAGCGCGAGGACTTCTTTCGAAAGTTTAATTAAACGACACATTTGTTTTATTAATTGTACGCTGTCGGCTGGCCGGGATCCGTTACGATAACCTAGTAATGCATCGACGAAGACAAATTTAAGCAAGAGTGTCACACACGGTTGCTGAAATTCTTCGCATTCCACTCATATGTCTCACACTCATATACACGTAGTACAATTTTCTCTCCTAAATTACACTGCCAGCCATCAAACTGTAGCAGGGTGGTTCCGGTCCAGTTAGTTCAACCGTCAGCGCGTTTCCCGCCCGTTCACACATTGTATGCAAGGTGCAACCCTTTGTTACCGACATATGTGACTAAACCTTTAAACATCACAAACACGCACATGCATGCCACAGTCACTTACACCGCCGCGTTGCAATTTTTTCTTCGTCATTCTCTCGGTGTAATTATGATGCGTTTACGAGGATTTTTCGCAGCGGTCGTAAAGCAATGAATTAATTTCGTCCGGGCTGACCTTTTCTGCTCGGGGACCCCAGCGTCGAATGAAACGGACGCGATGCGGTTAAATTAGCACAATATCCTGTTTGCCGCCGTGTAGCCATTGCCTCCTACGGTCGCTGAGCGCGAAACGCCAACTCCCCCGGTGTAGTTTGCGCCGCCAACCCCGAAATGTCAAATGTAAATGTCACACAGCTTCCCCTTAATATTATCTCCGCATCTCCTATTTCACTTGCTGCTTTTGTTTGATGGGATCATTCATTTAGGAAATGCTTACCCGTGGGACATGTAAATATCATCAATATGTTTAATGCTATGTGCTATTAATAAATGTTATCATATACAAAATATTTGTTATTTGAACAAGCGTTTGAAATGATATAAAGGTATATGGCCGTAGTTATTTAATTAAGGAATTAATTATGTTGTTCTTTCCGATGTAGAAATTAATCAGTTTCAACTTAGTCAATATAATTTAATATTTCATCTGATAGTTCTCTTGCTATAATAGAATTTAAATATTTAATAATGTTATTATTTAATATATTTCTAGGAGAACATTGCTAATACCAAAAATGTAAATAAAAACCCGTTCATATTAACTATTTCACATTATTATATTAGATGTATGAATTCTTGTATTTATTTGAAATAATAGTATTATCTACGACATCAAATAAACAATTATTATACAGATGTGTGAAAAATTCAGTGTCTAGACCAAGATAACAAGTCGAGAGAAAATAAAATCTACAAAAAAACTGTACAGGTAAAATCTAAATTGTTATATAAATTGCTTAATTTATTACCAGTAGAATTTAAAATAACTATTGTAATAAAATGATTTCATTAGTATTACCTAGTTTATTCAATTTCTTTTAAATATTGTTGATAAAAAACACTTACAATTGTTTGAGTTGGCATATTGATGACTTCAACTATCTTCTCAACAAGAACAGTTTTTTTGTTCTGTTGATTACTTTTTCATACAACATACTGTTAACGTGAAGAAACGTTTAGCCTGGCAGAAAGTTAAAAAAAAAAAAAGTAGGAAAACTAGCATAGTTTTTGGCAAACCAACATTTAAGCAAAACATTTAAGCACACAAATTTAGTTATACTAACCACTCATTTTAATTAATTTTGAGAATTATTATTATATCTATTAAATTAATAAAATAAAAAAGAAAAATGAAATTTTTAATAAAATTTTTGAAGAGCTTGAATTTTTTAATAAATAAATAATAAATTTTAAATTAACATATGGATTTATATAAGTCTATTAAGTTAGAGTATTGTAGAGTGTAGTTACGAAGTATTTTCATTATATAGATGTAACTTAGCTATTACACTTACTTATTATTGATTTGTAAAACATTTTTTGGCTTGCTGCCTTCTTCGGTATCTAATACTGAATCTGATTCTTCATATTTTGACGGAGGCAACATGCCGAAAACGTTTTACATATCAATATTAAGTTAGAATTATAGTTATGTTTTATCTACATGTACCATTTACAGATATTTTTATTGTAGTAGATTTATTCATAAAATAGTCAAATTTAAGACCTAACCACTAGTCATAATAAAATTCTCTACTAGTACTTTATGAGTAGTAACTCCGTCGACAAAGTTTAAATATCTATTATGAATGATTGTAGCCAAGTGTAACGAGCAATACACAGAAGAAATAATACTCTTCTCTGCAATTGTTATTCCTCTCCTCTTCTTCTTCGTCGTCGACAATTTGAAGTAAACAGTTGACTTCCCTTGACTGCTCGATGCTAAGTTGTTTTTCAACAGAAATTTCATAACAAGTGTAAGTAAATCGTTTGAGGTGAGTAGCAGAAGAGTGTAGACAAATCTCTCAAGTGTTCTCAGGAACGTACTTAATATGTGTTAACAATGCGATGGGAATCATCGCTTCCTCTGTGACCACAGCTCAGTGTGCGTACATGCGATAGCACTCTGGCAGACTATTATTATTCCATGGATGATGGCCAACAGCATCCGTCAGCGTACAACACTTTTTTACGGATGCAGCCGTATACATGTTTATACGTGCTTGTTCTTTGACTTGAATATCAGATAGAAATCTGGTCGCAGTGACGTGTTTTGTTTTCTCTCGAACGAACGCATTCTGTTCGCATTTTGTTGCATTCGGACCACTCAAGCAATAAAAAGACAGCGAGAGAACCATCTCCAGCTAAACTAACATCTCTTTTTTCTACATCCGTATAAAACTATTGTATTATTTTTTAATGCGGTAAATACATAAATATGTCTGCTACGATAATTGTCGAACTAGGTAATTACAATCCAAAATCATATTCAGATACCAATCAAGAAAAAATGTAGAATCTATGGAGAGCTTAGAGAGCGAACGAAATAAAAATTTTTGCTTCTTCCAATAGTCATCTTTGGGGGATGACGAAACAGGACGGGCTGCGCGGAACAGGGTGGGTCTTGCAGGTGCGGTCGATACACCCGCATAGTATCGTGAGCACATCACCTCGCTTGGCAAAAGCATCGTTCTGGAAACTATGGCAACGCCGGGGCGACCTCCCCGCTCGCATCCTAGATAGCTGCCACCCGCGTACCTGTCTAGGCGCGAGCGAGCACCTGCCCTGCAGCCCGGACAAAGCCCACCAACACCCTCACATGCATCACACCCTTTGCCATTATCATTAGTCAATTGTGCATTCAGAAACACCATCAGTAAGCAGACCAACAAAAAATGGCTACTTGATAGAGATTTGAGTACAAAATAGATTTAATAACGAATATGTTTTATCATTTATTTTTACTTCATCGGCAAAAAATGAGTTCAAGATGATATGCAACGTCCATTTTAATTTCTTTAATGTCGCCATTGTTCAATTTTTTTTTATCTCTTCACTGTCCTTTTGTTGGCTTTCTTCGCCGATGCAATAAATTACTTCGGAAGGTCAACACGTTAAAAGCGTTAGTTATCCGTAATGTAAACATCTTTGTGGCGGACACAATAGTAACGATCGAGGCGAATTCAGCATGGTCAGCGCGCACAAAAGGAATGCAACACTAGCACCCAACTGCAAGCCATTCAATCTACCTAGTTGCACCGCGACGGAAGTCACTTTCGATTTCCGGTAAGTGAGACCTGGAAACCGGTTGCAGGTACGCTTCGTTGCAACCCTTCGACACGGATACTTGCAGCCAGCGTGTAGTACTTGCGCGCCGAAGATGATATGCCCAGCCAGAGATGACCTACGAGAAACGTAGTGAGATACATACGTTGCGCATCGCAAGGGAGAAGCAATGCAAGTGACGGAAGCGCGAGAGGGTGATGAGCGCAATTTGCATTCGGATCCGGTTTGCTTTTTGACTCGTGCGTCTCCTAAAAGCCAGTGGAAGGTCTCCTCAAAGCGTTTTTACTAATATTTCATTTAAGGTGTCGCCGCATAGTCCGATTACTCATATCGTCTTACAATGAGGAAGTGACTGGGATTCAAGCATGAACAGAAAAAGCATAATAGCAGTTAAGAACTTAAATGGATAATAGGCATTGAGATAGGTCTTACAGGTAATAATCATTAAACATCTTGAGTATTATTTTTTTTATATCTAGAAGAGAATGATTCAATACAAACATCTCAATTTAAATCACAGGTCTCTCATATTACTTAAGTAATTTAACTTTATTCCGTAGTCTAATTATTCTTAAGTTTCTCGTGATCCTTCTTATTACAATGCGTGTATTCAATTGTTTCGATGTATGAGTAAGAACCTCTGTTCAGTATCAATTGGCATCAACGTGGTCATTATGATGAGTATACGTGATCGTTGTTATTAAGGTGGACAGATCCAATCGAACAATCAGCAGCTGTTGTTTCATCTGCTTCCACACGAAATGTTGTGCAACGCACCAGCAGTAGCTCATTCAATTGCATCCGACAGAAATCATCTCTGTTATAGAACGTAAAATAATTTTAATTGTAATCTCATCGTAACGATGGTTTTTTTAATAACAATTATTATCAAATTTCTTGCAACCTATTAAAAATATAATTTTTTCCACAAAATTCAGATAAAGGATGAAGATGATGCGGAAGATGCGCAGGTGCTCGATATAGCAAACGAACAACAAGCTCAATATATTTACATTTCTCGTCACGCTCGCGATTACCGGCTATTTCGTTAGATCGCCGTCCCAATGCCATTCGGCTAGCATTTTAATTAAAAGCGTACGTTACATTTCGAATTTGATAATTAATTGCATTATTTCCGCTTTCTATCTGCTTATACAGATCTGCGCGTTTATAAAAAAATAGGATTAATAAACGTGCGTTTAACCGATGGCTGCTTAACTAGTCCTTAAATTCATAATTTTTGGTCTATCGTGCCGGAAATTTAATCGTTTCAACGCACACTCGAATGCAAGCACGCGTGGTTTCCATTAGCAGCTATCTTTCACCATTTAACGCTCTTAATTTAACACAACAAGCTCGACTCTTTGCGCCTCGTGCCACCATTCAATCTATTCTTATTGTTTCTCCAGAGAAAACAATGCGAAATTAAAACAATAGAGATTATCTCTGTTAATTCAAGACATTAGATTAGCGAGACAAACATCGGTGCTGTTTATCGCTGAGTGTCAATTCGCTAATGTCCAAACAAGTCTAACTAAATTAATTGACGGGCTCGTTGAATGTGTATGGTGTTGTAATGAAACCAGGTTAAATTTACCTCAACAGTGAATGTTGTTTTAGACATATATTATAGTAATTATTTTCGGTTGAATCATTCGAATGTTGTGATCGTGAGGAGTGCGTTTTGTTTTCTCATTGCAATCAGCTCGCTGCCGTCGTAAAGAAAGAGCCATGATGAATATCAGCCACGCATGACAGAAGGGCGAGGTGGAGTGTCACTAACAACCAGCAGCGTGTACCTTTACGATCCGTACGCAATTGTTCCTCGTCGAGTGCTCGCCGAATGCTCGCCGGGCACCAGCTCTAATTGCTGATACGTTCTGCCTGCATCTTGCCAGAACATGGATGAGCACTAAGTCACTTCCGTTCTCTGCCGAGAAGACATCCGGTCAATTGCGCTCGAAGGTGCAGTGCTCTGCATGCCCTTCGCCAACGTGGACTGAATGGGGAATTCATTAATTTCACTCAGTCGACTATTTTATCTTGTCATGGCTTAGAAATACTGAAGTAACGAGCTTTACCAATATACTAATTCAAAATAGAAAGATAAAAGGTTGGTAATCTGTACTGCAAAAAAAATTGATTCCCTATCATTAGTTAGGCTGCACCTAAGGTTTCGGTTTCATGTAAAGACCTCGCTTAACCGGCATTACTAATGAAACTCTTTACGAGCTTTATGCGCATTCTTCGCACACAATAAGGAAAACAAACACATCCCTCTCGGGAAATTATGGTGTTTGCTTTGCATTATAATGCACCACATTGAATCCTATATGAAAAAAGCGTTTGTTGTGAGGCGTCATAACCTGTTCTGTGGTCCAGGTATTAACTACCCTCTGGTCGGCGAGTAACTGGATACTGGAAGATAGCCCAACATTCCTAGCGGTCCAAGTTAAAAGGACGCTGGTCTCTTTGGTCTTTGTGGATCTTTCCCGGACCCTCCCGAATTCAACACCTCGCTTCCGCATTGTGCTTGAGTCGATACGTGCTGCAGCAAAGACACTACTACCCTTTGGTCACACGGTCCAGGAGGACAGATGCTGGGCGCGCTAACCGCCCGTAATGATGATTTATTGCTTTCGTCGATGACGCAGAGAATTTGAGGCGCATACGCAACGCGAGCATTTCGTAATGCGAATGGACTTTATTTCGTTTACGCCTGCACAAATTGATTCCGCCGCCGGCCGAGAACTTTGATAGGAAATGCGTGCGTTGCGATGACATTGCAACACATCTCGGCGACAATCGGCGATCAAAGTAGTGCATGTCGTCGTGGAAGAAATCTGCGTTCATCAGCAGAGACTTCGATCTAAGTAGAATAGAAACGCGGTGAGTGATTATTGAATTGCGACAAATATTTACTATACTCTGCAAAATATATAAATATTGCTTTGGGCATTTACAAAGTGGATTAGAAATTAATACAAGTCATTAAAATTTAATGTAGCTATGTTGTGTGTTAATATCAATAACAACACCTTTAAAGATTTAAAAAATTTTTGAAATTGTTTATCGCTTTATAATTATTTATACGTATTTATATATTTTATACACAACTAGAGAATATGAAATAATGAATAAAATTAAAGAAAGACATTAAATCTTCTTAGATTCTTAAATCAATGCTGCTATCTTGCTATCTTTTCACCCTTTGTCTCATAAAAAGTTAACCTGAAATATTTCAGCTATATAATAGAAAAAAAATAATTTACTTTTTTCTATTTATAAATATTCCTCTCTCTTAAAATAAGATATAAAGCAATTTGATACAAAAAGTAATTCATTAATATAACGAACACCTCCGTTTGTTAGCAAACTAGCGCTTGACGTGTGTCGGACGTTGTATCGTCGTCACAGAGAACACTCACGGTAATTATTTATCAAGCAGGTAAAGTACACACACGCATTTTAGGAGACAGCCGGACGACACGGAGAGACCCAGACACATTACTCGCATCAGGAGCGCGGACAGGGAGCGTATCCAGGATATTGCGCGAGGGTCTGCCATCGTGCGTGGGTCGCTAATGGGGTGGCAGACGCAATCGGACGCGTTGCTTGGGAAAAAACCTAAAATAATTGTGGTCACGCGCACAACGCATATATTGCTAACGCATGCAACGCATGCAAACTGCAGCACGACACACAACTAGAGTACTACCCACCTATGATGATGCAATGGTTCCAGGCTGATCACAGTTTCAAACTGCAAACAAAACGATCTATTATGCTGAAAGTGAATTGAAGATTAATCGGAAATTGGTCTGCGGATGATTTCATGCTTTGCTATAATGCTCGCCGATGATTGAGTTTTATTTCATGTCTCGGTTTCATTCGGCGGGTTGATGCATTTTTCAAATTGTATTGGTAGTTACGGACTCTTGTAACGGCCTTTTCTTCGTGGCACGCGTCACGAGAGAGTGATTATTATTACAAGCCGCGATGCGCCGCGATGTAATAAGACGCACGCAGAGGCCGAAGAAACAGCAGCCAGAAAGGCAGTTGATATTGAAAAAAGGGCGCGTGCCGTCTGTCTGTCTTTAATAAACATCTGCTGTTGCCGTTGCACGGTGTGGCGCGGTCGCCGAAGAGATGCATCTTTTAGATCAGCTGGTCGTTGTTCTTCTTGCTGGTCAGATGCACATGTCGCGCTTTTTCTTTTTATTCTCCACCGGTGTACACTGCTCAGGGCATTAAGGCAAGAGATATTATGAACGAGATATTTTATCACAACAGATAACAAAACAGCATTGATTTAAGCTTTTCACTAGAACAGAAATACTATGTAGTCTTGACAAAGTCAAATATTGGCTGCTTGTTTCAAATCGTTACAGACTCTCTCTTTTTGGCGCACAGACGCGCATAAAACATTAATTTTAACAGCAGTTGCAGGAGCATAGCGTGCTTGGGAGCAGTGTTGAGTTCTCGTTGGCGGCGTCGTCGTGTCTGTGTGCGGCGTCGCGTCGCTCCGCTCTGCAGACGCAATCTCATTGGCTGCTCTGCGTCGATGCCAGCAGCAGCATCGTGCGCCGCCCCCGCGCGCATGACCTCGCTGCTGCGCGCACACCGCCGGAGTGACTCATCTCAGGTAAACAGATGGGGTGAAAAGCTGCCTTTCTGCCTTTTGCCGCTACCCGCTTTGCTGCATGATTTAAGAGAAATATTGATCGAGGCCTAGTTTTTCCTCTCTTTTTCGAGTTTTTCGCGTGATGCGGCACGCTTTCGCCGAATGTCCTCCGCCAACGCAGCGCGCTGGGGGAGTTTTATAACTTCTTGAAAACACTTCCATACACAAAGTCAAAACTGTAAAAAACACCCAAGTCACGAGTAGCGTTTTTCACATTTCCGTGCTTGTGTTATTTTCTCCTCAAACAGGAAAACCGTTATTACTCTTGCCAGAAAAAGCCACGTGTTCGCCACCATGCAAAGAAGCGTCTAATGTGTCTAATCGCCGCCGACGCGTCAAGTGGTGAGTAGACGTTACAAGCAACGGTCGATTTTCTTCGCGCGCATTTTGCGTTCACCGCGCAACGCACTCGTTCGTCTCCTCGCATGTAAACCATAAATAATTTACTCTTTCAGGTGCGCCCTGCTTCCGATACGCATTCAACGAGTGTCTCTTTGTACGCTCGCGTTGAGAATTCGTTTATGAGCTCTGCGCGTTTCAGGCGCGTTTATCACGACCCGCATAAATGGCGTACCTTTATCATCTGCACTGAACTCACTCACACGCTGATAGCTGCGGTCGGTAGACAACGCGACGCAATTACCGGCGATAAGTATTCATTCGAAATTAAAATATAACGAAAACTTCTCGAATACGAAGCCAGCTAAATTAGCGGCGTGTACGGCAAGAGCATTGCATTGGAACGCACTCGTTATCTGCTTTCAATGAGAATACTGCGCGTTGAGCCAACCTTAGCAAAGAAGAGAGAAGGAACGACAGATATACATTTCCAGGACTATTTCTAATGGCGCGTAATTTTGCAATGAGAAAATTTCGACGTCAATAAGTGACTAACTCCGATGAGGTTTAAACTGGGTCGAACGAGTGTTCCGCACTGTTTATTGCGCTAAGGAATATGTGGAGAAGGTACTGGGCTGAGCTGATAACATTTAATGCCACAATTTACTCCGCTTGCCGCCAGGATTAAAATGTAAATAATATTTAAAGTGAACGACTCTTAATATGCGATACTGCGATGATAGTCTTTTGTAACATGAAACAATGCGTGCACAACAACAGGACGTCCTCTGATAATAACAACAAAAAAAAAAAAAACTCGTATTCGAATGAGCACACGTCGGCGAAGAGGTTTCAATAATTAATGGGAAGTGATAAGCGTAGTGAGTACGTTTGCGTTATCTCGTTACTGCAACACCTTAAACAAGTTTTACGAAGGAAGAACAAGGAACTTGAATAAATAAATTGATTGTGCTGATTTTCAGAAGGCTATATGTAAATTACCTGAACAAATCTCACTTTAATTGGCATTTTTTATAAAATTAATAAGCCCAATTTGGTTCTCAAAATTTATTTCAATTCGAAAATTCGTAGCTATAGGATGATGTGAGAACTTAGAAAGATTGTGGTATTTTTTAAGTTAATGCAATCGATTTTTAAAAATATGTCGCATGGTGTAATTCAAAGTCACTATGGGAAAATACTTAGCACACTTTATTCCGAGTAAAAAAATATTCGTTAAAAGTTAAAACACTATTTATCATAAGAATTATGAACAATAAAATCGCATTCGCTTCACAAGTTTGCTTGTAATACATTAATGTGTTTTCCAAGCAAATGTTTTTCTTGTTATCGAAGCAGAGCGTAATTATTTCAAAATTTCAACACGTGAGACGACTTTATCTAGACCTGTGTAATTCCCTACGTTGTTAAAATAAGTACCGCCATATTCAGTGATAAATTTGCCATTTCGTGCAACAAAAATGCTTGGCTTCAAAAATCCTTCATATCTATCAACGAAGACAATAATATGGCTAATGATGATAATAACAAAATAGTTTACCGAGAACATTATTATCGCTGCTTAATAAAACGCCAATGTGTGAGTGTTGCAACTGAGGAGTTTCTCGCACCACACGTTTTTATGGGCGTGTGCGTTATGAGTTTTTTACAGTTCGACACACGTTATCTGCATTTTAACTTTTCTACATTTTATTCTCCGACATTGATAAATTTCAAATTCATTACTTTGCATACGTTTACTGAAATTTACGGTGTTCTCGCACTTCACTCCTTGTTCAAAGCCCACTCTGGAATAATTAAAGATTCACAAGCTACCCTTTTGATTTAAGCCTGTCTATAATATTATCTCGCCAATGACATGAGAAATCCGTGTACAATTCTAATAGCACTCATGTTTAATGCATTTTTTTTTAAACCGCTCCGATTGATGCAACTCGATATGCAAATACATCGACATCGGTAACTAAAATCGCAGACCAATGCACGAGCCGATCATCGATCGAATCTCTTTGGCGCGGAAAGCAGAGGTCAGGAGTTGAAAGATCGCGCCAGCGCCCTTTTTTATCACCAGTATTATCCGCGCAAATGATTTCAATTTTTAATTATTCGTGAACGCCATCATCAAGTCAGAGAACAATGGCATGGAATCGATGAATATTAATTGATACACATTTCACCATCTGATAAGCGTCGTCTTTGAGGTATATCATCAGCGCAGCCGAGTCGAATTTCTCGACCGTGCTCATTATGCAGAAACATAAACTCGAGTCGTGGATGCGATACTGTCGCTAGATAAAAATAAAATCAATATTTTGCTTTGCGGCAGCCGTGCATATTAACGATTATCTTTAAATGTGGAAAGTAAATAATTACTCACTGTGCGCATTGCAATTGCTAGTAAGTCGGGTATCATTTGATGTTGCTCCTAGAGTTACCTGATTAATGGCAACAATGAATGCGTGCAATCACATAGATCAAATTCTATGCGATACATGAAGATATCGAGAAATTTTGTTTGTCATTTATTCTGAAAGTTGTTATGCCAGCTTCGTTATTATTAATTCCTACTAGTTCTAACTGAAACGAAGTCGAAATGTCCGTTATAGTAACTTCTATTAGTTTCGCGCACGACCGTTACACTTTGAAGTCCATGTCCGAGACATTGAGCCTTCTTGAGAAACTTTGACCCAAAGTCCCAATGAGTCTTTGTTCGGCCGCTCCAAATTTACCGTCGCCAATATCAACTTGAATTAATGCGCGGTTGAACTAAATAATTTTTTACCGCGGTGCCCATGGTCCATTTCCGACTGACCTGGATATTCTTTCGTCTTCGGCTAACAATAGCCGGCGCCCAGCGGCCAGCTCACGACGAAAAAAGGGTAGCACTGAGGACAGTACGGTTGACCATTCAAGTTCGGCATATTTCACCCGTTCCGATAAGGAATATTTAAATTAGGTCACCTCGAAAAGGTCAAGCGGTGAGAGATGTGTAGGCAGGTAGACGCCAGGTAGCGGATCCTTCCCGGTGCCGAGGGGTCAGCAGGTAGCCGATGCCCAGTGATCGCATGACCAGCGGTGGAAGTCCCCCTACATCGTTTCTTCATTTATTTGCATATTGCCAGCGCCAGGATATAGAAAGGAAGCGTTTCAGGTAAAACGCGGATAGACCGATGGTCATGATGGGATGACCATTCCGGACATCAAGACTCTGTGAGAAAACGGTTCCTCGAGGATCTTGGTCTAATTTTTATTGTGCTCAACGGTTGGGACGACCGATGGTCAGAAAGGTAAATGGGCAATGGACAAATGAATAAATGATCAAATGAGCAAAGGTTTGCATAATTTTCTTGCCTGTGTTGTCTATTTGTAACGGATTGGGACTTTAATCTAGAGTATCTAGACCAAAATAAAAGAGTTCCCATCAAATGTAATAACGACTACCTTTGGGCAGTTGAGATAGCAATATTAAATGACAGAATGACAGAATGGAAATAGCCTTCTGATCATGAAAATGGTGTATAAAAAAACCGTTAGAAGGTAAAAGAAATTTATTAAATCAATTACATTAAAGACTTGTCGATTGAGAAGCAATTCGTTAACAATTTATGAGTTAAGAATGAATGTATATAGAATTATCTATATTTCTCTTTTCCTACTGATTATACTAAAGTCTTGTTAAAGAATGTAATGAACAAATCGAAATTTTTTTCATTGATATTACCCTAGTAATTATGATACGATGTAAAAAAAGAAAACATAAAAAATCTAACCCACAAATCCTTCCAGATTTAACCCTTCCATTCATTTCTAACCCTTTCTTCTGCTTGAGAAGCGCTCCACATTTCAACATATACCTCTCCCTTTTCGCATTAAACAATCTGCATATAATCTTATCCTGTCTCCAAGGTAAGAAAGGGTTGCCAAGAATCTAAAACTGGGAGGTCCCAGTGAATCCTCCGAATTTAGCTGCATCCAAAGAAACCATGAAGAAATCAGTCGTCTTCAGACTATCAAGCACAACGCACGCTACGGAACACACACTTTTAACAATTTCCTACTTGGTAACCTGATACTTAAAACTTTAATTAAGCCTAAGATTTAATAACGATTATTAGTCTACGCGCATTTGTTACAAAACGTAGAATAAATAAATCATTTATCAGCATCATTATTAAACGATCAAACAATTAGTAAGTGTTATTACATCGTTGGCTCAATGTTACATTGTTAAAAGTTGGCGTTCGTTAGCGTGCCTGCTTGCATTGTTCGAAAACGCATCAACGAAGAAAAGTGAAATCGTGACGGACGAAGATACACCCGTCTATTAACACGATCGTAATGGAACAAAGAGTGCACTTCTTATCGCTCGATTACAAGCACGAGCCACTCATGGCGAGAGGCGCATCGCGCGGGACACATCTCATCGGAATGTCGATTGGTAAGCATTAATTATCTGTTTGTCTCGGTCGAAAATGACCGGCGCGGCGTCTCGCCACGCGACGCGTTCTGCTATCTTAATACTGATGGACCTGCTCGGATGCACATTCAGTAGTCAACCGGCTCATATTACTGGCGCTTACTGAGGTGACCTTTGACTGACGGATCAGTATTGGCACACGACAAGTGCACAACTTGAAACTGGTTTCAAGCACATTAACCAGGTGCAAGCAGTCTCCGAAACTATCCGGATTAGACCAACCATCTATTGACCGTCAACAATAGAAATTGATCGTGCTGACTAAATGCTGACCATCATTTACACGGTACAATTATGTAAGATTACGGTCTTCACGATTGTCATCTCTCGCTGTAAGCTCGAAATTTCCGAGAAGTGAATTAAAGACAAAACTATGAGAAAGTATCTCACATTTCAGCTGCAGATGAGAAACATTATCATGTTTGTTGTAACTGTATATAAAGCTGAGCGCGGATCTTGTACTTGTCTATCTCTTGTAGTTGATGAAGATACGAGAGTTAGTCAAATTTTAGACCAGTTTATTATTACATTTATATGCATATTTTCCTCAAACAAAACTTGTTCTTGGCCGTCTCGCGGGTTGACGTCTTTTCTCCCACAGTTACGCACTTTAATGGTGCTAGAATCGACGCAGTTAATGAATGGCCGCTGACTTCCTCAGAACGTGTTGTCTCTGCCTGGTTGGCATACAAGCACCAACTTGTTGCAACAATTTATTAAATTGCACCGGAATATTGTCTGCATTGAAAAATCCGTTAGTGTAGGGACACTGCAGTTAATGCTGATTATTTAATTCCGTCCTAAAGTGAAAGCGAAGGTAACAAGCATGCAACGGGCGTGATTAATGCCGCACCATTCACTCGATAATCATAAACTATTTATAACGTAATCACATCGCCCCTAAAAATTACACGCCGCGCGGCGCTTGTTACAAGGCGTCTTCGATGTGCAAACCGGTAATTTCGAGTAAGACTGTTATTATCCAAAGAAAGGGTAGTAGCTTCCCGTGTTAAAAAACAACACTTAATCTTATTAGCCCTTATGTCCTTAGAAATGTCAGAAAGGCATTAGCATGTTGTCGGACGTTTGACCCCCGGTCACCCAGCGCGGTTGACCCTTGGTGCCCGACCCTTGGCCAGCACCCAATTTCGTATTGTTCCCGAATGACCTGTGACCATAAACACGCTGTTTTTGACTTTCCCCATAAACCCTTTTAACACCATCTCTCCCTAGCCCTCGAAGAAACTAACAACATTTTCATTGGTACGTTGGAAATATGCAAACAACTTTTTAAATTAATGTCTTACAACGTAGGACATTAGTTATTTTAATGATGATGTCATCTTTCTGATAAAACAAATAAACATTTGAGAATGACAACTTCTGGTGCATGTTGGTGTTGTCTATACATCTTGTCCTGGTCAAGAGTCGGAGGAAGACATCGTTGATGTCTCTGGCAGGACGAGATAAATGTCTTAGGGTCGCTGATAATTCCATACTTAGCACGGCGATTGACATGCATGACATGGTTAAGTCTGGTGGCGACGATGGAATGTTAAGCGCATCCTCCATTAATGGTTTCTTCGATTAGGTGCCATCGCGTACAGCACGTAACGACCTCCGTCCGAAGACGGTACGTCTCCAGCCAGCGTAGACGAGCGCGAGCAATTAAGGCGACTATTAGGACGAGATTAATAATTAGTTGTTATTGTTGGAAAATTACCAACCATGCGCTCGTTATAACCCTATTTGCATTTTAATGAAATTCCAACTTTTCGACATTCCGCAATTGTCAAACAAGTCCAATACATAAGGTATATGCGCAAAATTAC
This sequence comes from Diploeciton nevermanni, assembly GCA_027575565.1. NCBI lineage: Eukaryota > Metazoa > Arthropoda > Insecta > Coleoptera > Staphylinidae > Diploeciton > Diploeciton nevermanni. The sequence goes on from JAODIE010000011.1 coordinate 1,787,149, forward strand.
AACTTGCATAAGGCTTCAGATGTTTTCAAACGCTTAATTGTTTGAGAGACATTGTATCAATCGTGGTGCAACAACCAGTTGCTGTAGCAAAAGTCACAGAGAGGGTGAGTGGCATTAAGCAAGTTAATCTTATACCCTATTTAGGAGATGACAATGGGGATGTTGAAAGCATAAGAGCATTGCACCCTCTATTATAGCACCTAATGGCATTTGCTCAACAGCGGTTGAAGTGGTGTCTTCGCTAATCCGCTCTGTTTCGGTAATGTGCAGCAGGCAGATTGTGTAATAAACCAGTCTACTACTCTTAATTGAAACAGCATCAGCAAACAAATAAATTCTCGAAAGTAATTGTCGCCAGTTGTTTAGTCTCTTGGGTAGTTTAGCAAGGTTGTGCAAATTAAGTTGATAAGAGAAAACGGCTATCATGTATAAACGAATCGAGGAAAACAATTGCAGTTTTGTTGCAATATTGCCACAACTCTATGAATACTTGTGACGCTTTTCTTGCCAAATTAAAAGTATCTACTTGGTGACATCAACCGCACGGTTTTGTGCCATGAATGCATAAGCACGAGTACAAACCAATGACAATTATTTTTTGCACTGGTTTCCAAATCACACGACTCAGGTAATACCCTACTGATAAATAAGCTAAATGAGGTTAGAATGCGCTACAGCAAGAATTTCCCTCGAGAAATAAATCAGTGTGTTTCGCACGAAAACCTTTGACGTCGTCTCTGATAAATCACAAATGCCATAAATGTGCTAGATAAAGAAAGTAGCGTATTTGCATGCATTTTTCGAATTTCTCGCACAAGTTTGTCATCGACGATAAGCAGCATGCGTCTATGAGGCTTCAAAGTGGCTTGGAAAAGTGAACAAATATTGCATATGAGACCAGATCGATTTAATGTAACGGTTTAATGATCTTAAGGGGGACAACTAACGTGCGAGGAAAAGCCTACCATCGAGAAGTCATCAATATTGTTTGTTGGAAAGAACCACCGACAGCCGGAACGCATTTTCCTTGTCACATGGACATTATCTCTCCTGTAACTGGCGGATCGATTTTGTCATCATAATTAGTTTTCTCTCTAGTTAGCCGTAGCGTTCTTGTTTGAATCACTTGTGTCAGTCGTACAAGAAGCCAACACCTGTTTTGAGGGCAACGTACAAATTTTCAAATAAAATATAACCGAATAAATCGTTTATACTTATAAACTGCTTATCTTGATAAATTAACGAATTCAATGCTTAAGCGAATTTTACACTGACCGACAGTGTACTTACATTGCCAACAAAATGAGCTTGTTGGCAAATTAGTAAAATGTTGCGCTGCATTTGGAATGAAATTTACGAAATTCTGCATAAATGTGAATGACACGCAGGCGACTAGCAGACGATGCTTTCGATTAGAGCTGGGTATGTGGTGTGCAAGTTTGATATTTTCGCTAGAATGGTAAAATCACCTACGTGCATGACACATTTCCATATCGATGCACGCCTATCACACGACGATTGTATTCGAGTTCTTCGTGCACGAGAATTTCCATTCATCGCGTTATCTTTAATTATTAATTTTGGCATGCCGCGTCGAGCGTTCTGACTCAGAGCCGTTGTTGCTGTCAATATCAGCTGGAAGAATGATGAGAATGAGCTTGAACAATTTATGAAAGAAATGCGTGAAGAAAGAATCAATTGATTTCATCCATTTGATGAGCAGAATCGCAATGTGAGCAAAATACAAACTATTTCATCAGTATCTCAAGAGTGAGTATCATCTAACCATTTGGTTCAGGCGTTATCATTGAAAAAGTAGCACGTTTCATAGTGATGCGCGCATGCATGGTGGTGGCTCGAGGTTGGTCGAAGGCGCATTATCATAGAGAAAAACGTCCGAGTTTCGGCAGCAGCAGCGTGCCCGGAGAGCGGCAGTCGAGCAGCCGTCAGGATATCTCGTCCAGGCGACCCCACCACACGCCGTGCGTCGCGCGTCAGCCAATCGCGTGCGCTCTTCACCGCCGAGTTGATGTTGAGCCGTCGTGATCTTTTCGTGAAGTCACTCTGCCGCACGTCTCCAAGAGCTAACATCTCACTCTCTCGCGGGTGCTCGCGTGATTTTCCCGACGCGCTCACGGCCCACTGCCGCAGAGAAAATCTTCAGATCGTTGACGGCCGTCGTCCGAGACGGTCACACTGCTGTGTGCTGTGCTTCAAAGAACAATCGAGTGTGCTCTGCTCAGTGCTATAGTTGTTTACCTTCGATGTCATTTGTTTTCGGAATTTGAGGATTTAGTCACATCTTTCGAAAAATTTGGACTGCTATGGATTACCAAATTTTAAACTCAAGGTAACTAGTGAATTAATTAATTATTCTTTATTGACCGAGTGAGGTATTGACGTGAGAATTCGCAAAAGTCGAATGTGTTGAACTAATTAATTATTATTGTAAAGAAACGTGCAACTTTCATTTTCGTTGCGGCGTACATTCTGCAGAGCATTATGAGCGAAAAACACGCGTGTGCTGTTTGTGGAAAATATTAAAGAAACTCTGGAGCAGCGCGTAGAAACCGCAATTGCGAATCATCTTCGGGTAATACGCTAATGCGCGTTGAAAGATGATGGCTCGATGCCTAATTATCAGACCGCGAAGCTACAGTAGCTGCCACAATGCGCTAAGCAATAAACATAATACATTTAATTAATTGAAACTGTTCTTTTCTGTCTATCATGTTGCTCGTAATAAACTGCGCACGCGCTGGTTTTTTTACTTCGGGCATTTCTTACAAAGCGATCACAATCGATTCCGAGAATTTCTAGCATTGCGTGAAAATTTCAAAGTGAAAATGGCTTTGGATGATCTGATTGAAATTAATTACGGTATCAAAGAGATTCGGCGTTTGCAGTATGAAGAGCGAGAAAATGCGTGTAATGTGCGTGCAACATAGAAAACATAGAAAAGGACAATGTATGCATGTCCTTCTATCCGATAAGTATGTGTGTATCCACTGGTTACTATGGACACTGACAAACAACACTTTCGTTTTTAGCTCTCAATATTCATTCCATGTTGTTTGCGTTTCGAAGAATCACTCGAGATGACGGACAAAATGTCGTCCTCCTGTGGCACCTGCCACAAGCGTAATTACATCTCCCGCGCGTCCCAAAATGTCGCGATGTCCCGTGCATTGTTTACGAAAGCACAAGGTAAACACGCATCTGCACTTTATTTAATTACGCATTTGAATAATAGCCAATGAAAATAATCCCCGTTTCTCGGTAGACGAGCGCGTTCGAGATGATGCGTTTCGCAACATTTGTGTCCTGCAAGCAGCAGGTTGTCATTGAGCCTGCTGATGTCAATTTGTAGCGATCGCGTTCGTTTTGTGATGTCTCTCGTGCTCCATTGTTGTCTCGCGCAGCGCGGGAAGCGGCTGATGCCGCTTAATTATATCTATTTGGCTTGACGTTCATAACAATCACGATTTCCTCTCAAATTGCTCCCTCATCTTAAATGATTCGACGCCAAACATTTATTACGATAATTGCAACCCTTGCAGGTCGAAATTACTCATATCCTGCGAAGACGATCAAATGTATTTACCTATGTGCGGTTGATACATTTCACTTGTAAACTTACCAAGTGGATACCATTACCGGAATTATCAGGACGTTGCCGTCTTAATTGGCAAGCTAATGTATGAAGAGTACATCTTGATAATTATTGTATATGTAAGAGTTAAATTACGCGCGCTCATTTCGATTTTATATTATAGCGGCACGCATGTATCATAACGAAATCTGCTTTCGAAATTTGGAATTTTGTGTCAGGACAATGCGAGCATGTCTTGCACTCTACATTTCACCATACCTACTGCTTGCTGACCAAGGCACCGAAATTAAAATTCATTCATTTGGGAAAGTCGCTCGTATAAATGAATGCGCGTCTATGCGCGTCCGTGTTGTTTAATTGAAAGATGATTAGCGCGTATTACAGCGTTGCGGGCTGAGGTGAAACCCGAAATTAAGTGATATTTTATGATGCAGGCTGCGAATGGATATCACCTGCGAGTTTCGCATCGCGGACAATAGCGCCCTCGCCGACAACAATCAGTGCCACCCTTGGCTTTTGTACCGCAAGCCAGGTTTAGATCTGCGTTCATTAACTTGGCGTGCGCGCGAGGGAGCTAGAGGCATTATCAAGAGATAATTTATTATCTTCTGCGCTAGCCCCTGTCTGCCGAACGACGACCGTCGACGGCGCCCGGCCATCCCACCGGCCTCGTCCTGCGTGTAGACAGACTCGCGAGGCGGCGAGGGTGTCGGCGCTGGGCGCGTTTGGCGCACCGGTGCTTGCGCCAAGTGTCTGTGTGTGATGTGTGCGTTGGCATGGAGACGGTGGGCACAGATCGCACTACAGATCAATACGCGCCCAGGCGGCTCTGGCGGCGGCGCCATCTTGGCCCGCCTGCTCTCGCGAGATCTGTCCGAGGCACACCTTTTCTGCTGCGCCGCGTCGGCCTGCTGCATCGACCATCCCCACTCTCAACCACCGCGGCGCTCTCGTTCTATACTTATCTTCTGTAATCCGCCCGGAAAAGCTACCGACCCTGGGAAACTTGCAATTGGCTGACGCGCACCCTCGTCCTTTCGAGTCCTTACAAAAGCCTCCCGTGCTCTAGATTCACGGATTGCGGGCATTTTGTACTAAAGCCGGCATCCATTTGCAAACGCAATTTATTTGGAACAAGCATGAGAAACTAGCGCATTTTAAGCGCCTCGAAGTAACATGATTAAAATTTTAATTTGTTTACCTTGCGACAATTAGGCTGATAAAATCCATCTGGTGTTCTGTAAGATCAACAACGAGGTCGATAAGATATTGCGAGATGTAATTCAAGCGACTGTTCAAATGAACACCAAACTATTTATTAGATACTGTGTAAACAAACGCATCCGAAATGGTTCTTAATTAAACATTAACGCTTTATCAGCTTCATTACGGTACAATCATTCATTGAACTGCGCGGAAATCCGACCGAGACGAATTTCTCATTGAAAACAAACATCTCTCTTTGCTTGAAGTCGTGAGATAACAATTATATATTGAGATTGTTACTAATGTACGTTTAATTTGCGCCTTTATTTGTCCATCACAAAACAATGATCAGTTGCGAATCAGTGATCTTTCTACGTAATGATTCGTTTACCAAGAATTTCGACCCTCGAAGAGTTAAACACGCCAGAACAAGCAAGTACATTCCACGTAAGTCAAGTCCAAGCGAGACTCTTGAGTGCTGCTAGTCCGAGATCGGAAGCATGCCGGCCGCGAGACAATGTGTTTCCGTGCAGACTTGAAGGCAAAAGATGGGTTCAAAAAGTCCATCCGCAGTGCGGCGATGGTTACTTACTTTGCCTACCTCGACCGAGTGGCAGCGCATCATCGCCAACCTCGCGTGACCAAAAGCGCAGACTCTAATGAAATCTTCTCGAATGCTTCATCTTGAGCGGACCGTAACGGAGATCTCATTATTCTTACAATATACGACTATAATCATTTTTATTTGCGCTTGTTTGCTGTCGAGCTTACGTGACCCATTCGCGTTTTTGAGAGGATGTTGGGTGCGCGTATGTAAATAACAAGAGGAGAAAATCGACACTTTATTCGCCGGAAGTGAAAATCCACGAAAAATTGCTTCGAACGCCAATTCCGAGCAGAATCTATGAATTGTGTGAATTTGAAGTTGTAACCATAAATATCGAAAGTTTCAACGAGTTTTTTTCTGAAGCGAAACCACAAACTTGTGATTTGTACGCCGCTACTAAGCGTTACATTACCGTAAGTCGACAATCGTGCGCGTTGATTTTCCACTTCTGTGAATTGGCTTATCTCGCGAAACACGCGCTTACAAGTATGCGGTTCATCTCGACATACGCGCCCATGCCTCATTTGATCTGTTTGATTAAACATTTGGTGATGCCGCAAAATGTCAGCTGCATTTGCGCGAATTGCATGATTATGTTATCGATTGGTGGCTATATAATGATGAATATCGTGTTGGCGCTGCTTGAAGCTGTGACTGGCCGATGTGGCCTGAGCAGCGGCTACGCTTTCTTCCTTCGCGCAAGATGATATGATGAGATCCATTGTCGACAGACCGTAAACACGCGCGCGCACACAAACACTGTAAAAGCAGCTAATTTATTGATAATTAACTAACTATCAAGCATAGACGTCTTCTGAGAGTAATAAGCATAATTTGTATTGTGGCGGAGGAATCGAAATGTACAAATATTACAAATTCAAATTAACGTACTGTTTCGAAACAAATCCATTTGAGCAAATAGGATTCGTATCTCTGGTGCAAGTAATGCAAGCGAAACTTTTTGGTCGCGTTAGCAGAGTGATAAAAATCAATAATAACCGAGAGATAAGTCGGCCTTAAACAACTACACGGTGTGCGTGCATCGCGCAGAAAGAAGCTAGCGATGTTTGCTCCAATAAGCCGTTGCACGCGTATAGACGTCGCGAGGACTTGAGCAATTTTTCGGTAAGCGTGCAATTCCGCAACATGTCTGCAATTTCAATTATACGTAAATGTTTTACTTTATACAAAATAACAATTTCAAATGCCGTTGTGAAATGCGTTGTCTCTGCAAAAATCGGTGCGCGTTCGACATCGAAAGCAAAGCCGAGTAACGAGCTGATTTCCAATGCAATCAACACAGTGTGCATGTGTTTTTTAGGTTTATCCTGTCGGTTAATACTGTGGCGATGAGGGTCGTTGGAAAAGAGCAGCACGCGCCACGCGCAACCAAAAAGCAGGTGCTCTCGCGCGTACCCGCTCGATACGTTTTCGGGCAGGTGAAACTGCCATATGCTGCGTAAATAACGCATAATTTCCGAAGAAGCCAACATCAAACCGTCCGCAGACGAGATGTGGGCGATTTGTTCGACGATCAGCCGGAGCCGTTAAAGTTGCATGGCAAGCATCTTTCCGGACTGCATCTTGACGCGGCCACTGCAATGCGCAGATGGATCATTATCTCTTGATTCGCCTCATGTGTGCACGCGCGCGTTGCGTGTGTGTCAATAGAGCTTATCTGAAGCATGTGCCGATAGTTAACACGAGCCGAGAATAATTAGTTTTTTCCTTGTTTGTTGCAGAAGATAGTTTCGAGATGCAAGGTGTACTTTGCTTAACTCCAGGACACTTCGACCGCACCGTACCAAATAAAATTGATGGTATGTAACTGTTTTACGACTGCTGCCTGCTGTCCTGCTGTTCCTAGTCGTGGAACAAAATCTCTAAATTTTGATACAATATCGAAATAATGATTTCGCTGGCTAAAACCGCGATTTCCGAAACTATTAAAATCTCGGTCGCGCTATCTCGTTCCTTTGTGGTCCATGCTCATATCTTGAGGTTGCTGTTTACACTCTCGCTTTTCCCACTGCGTGTGCGTACACACCATCAACGCGTTGTTATTTCCGCTACAGTAATTAGAAAATGTCGCGTTTTACTCAAATCGTTATATTTGATGAAATTGAGCATTGTTTTATTGTTTACGGCGTCTTAAGTCTCTGGCGAATAAGCAAAGTAAGTGAGCGAGCAATAAACGATTGCTCAATGTTGAATACGCGCATTCGATATTATTGTGAATTGTGTTTTGTCAGCTCACCGGCCGAGACACCCATTTCTTGCTGTCAACTAGATTCGCGCTTAAATATGTACAACTCTTGGTGGTGGAGACAATGCATTGAGAAATTTGGGTCGCTCAACTAATATGTAGCGATGAAATCATATTAACAAATAACAGATAACGCAAATACATGTTTTGTCTCCGAGATTTGAGCCATACAAAAAAACAATGTTTGCTCTTGAAGATATTTGCCACCATTAGTATCTATATTAAAAAAGATATTTTGTTTGTCATAGAAATGGAAGTCACAGCTGAACCATTTACCAAAGAAATAAGCCAAAGCGATTCAGGAATCTTTTCTGCAACCGGAAATTCAACTTTTCCCAGCAGCGTGATTGATGAAAATAGAACGCAATCAGAGAATGAAACGGAGGAATTATCAGACTTCTGTTCGCCCGATAGAAAATTCCTGTGCCCTATTTGCGATCGAATGCTCACCTCACAACACGAGTTCACTCTGCACATTCGCTCACACAACAACGAATGCGAAGCTCCACAAGACCCCGAAAAAGGATACACCTGCAGGATATGCTCTAAAGTGCTAAGTTCCAGCTCTAGCTTAGATCGTCACGTATTAGTGCACAGCGGAGAGCGACCCTTCACGTGCAAATTTTGCGGAGATACTTTCACCACCAACGGCAATATGCACCGCCACATGCGCACACACAAAGCGGATAATTATGAATCTGATGGTAGCGATAGCACTGTCTCTAGCGGCTCTAAAAGCATCGAATACAATAACAACAAAGTGGACAAGTACGATAACAAACGTAAATTAAATAACGACGAGGATAACTTTCAAGTTCGAAAGAAGCCCCGCTTGGAAATTGAAGAAGAATCATTCAAATGTCCAGCTTGCAGTCGTAATGACTTTGACTCGCAAAAATCGCTTGAAGTGCACTTGGAAGACAATCATCCGGACTATCCTGCCAAGTGCTACCAATGTAACCAAATATTCAACAACCAAAAACGTCTAAATTATCACAAAGCAACAGTACATGCTGATGATACGAATGGAAAATCCAAAAACATTGTTGTTGGGTTCAAGCACATTGACTATGTGGATTTTACAAGCGAAAAGTTTCCACATATTGCGCGGCATGAATGCGAGAAGGTTTTTCACAAATCCGCTGTGGGTCCCAAGTACACATGCAACATATGCTCAAGGGCGTTTCCCTGTGACAAATCTTTGGAGTTCCACATGCGCGAGTGTGGCAACCGAGAGAAAATTCTTGACGTTCCACGTGCTGCCGCCAACATTAAGCGAGAAGAATTTTTCCGACACTTGGACCTTGAAGATAACTCTTTTGACAGGCATCCATTAAATGCACTTCCATTCATGATGAATCGGGGTTTGACTAAGAGTAATATTGAAGAAGCTATTAAATCCATGGATCACAACAAAGACTTGGCAGATATTCCATCGATTATTTCCCTGACTCATGGAAGTTTTCTACAGCACCTACAAGGAAAGAATCAAGAAATGACTCATTTAGAAAACGAGAAAACCGAGGAAGAGGAATCTCAAGACTTATTTGCGCAGGAATTCCGAAAAATGAAGTTGAGGGGAGAATTTCCTTGCCGCCTTTGTACTTCCGTTTTTCCAAATCTCCGAGCACTTAAAGGACACAACAGAACCCATTTAAATAGTGCCCTCAATGGAACTTATAGGTGCAACATGTGTCCTCATTCTTCACTTGACAAAGCAGCTCTAATTCGTCACATGCGCACCCACAATGGAGATCGTCCTTACGAATGCTCTCTATGCAACTACGCTTTCACCACCAAAGCTAATTGCGAGAGGCATTTGCGCAATCGTCATTCAAAGAATACACGCGAAGAAGTTAAGAAAGCTATAATCTATCATCCGTCTGAAGATCCTACAAATGAGGATATAAACAAACACTCAGCTGATGCAAAAAAACTCAATATGAGTAGTAACTCAATTGATTCCAGTGAGATGAACTCAATTCGCAGTTCTACACCAAATAGCATTCCTCCTGTATTCCCCGATGTGAATATTGCCAAAGATTATCCGTCATTGTTTCCAATGGCCCCTAAAATGCCAGTCATAAGCGACCTTATTGCGGAAAACCGCAGCAAGGATGGAGCTTGGGCTTCCCAATTTGCGACATCAACTCCAAACAAGCCCGTACCAAGCATACGTGTCAAGGATGTTAATATTTTGAAAAAGATCCCTGAACAAGAGCAATTTTCAGACGAAGAAGACAATGAGCCTATGGCACTGGATCTTAGCAAAAAGAATCCAGAAAAAGAACAAAATAATTCAAACGGTGCGGACCTTGACTCGGATTCTCCACATATGAACCAAATTCCGAATTTCCCTATGACTGATATTTTAACACAACAGCTGCTCAAAACTACACCAGCTGCTGATCCTACATTGTCAGCTTTATTTGCTGCGCATTTAGCATGGTACAGAAATTGCATGCCAAGCTTTCCACTAAATCCTTTAAATCCATTAATGATTCCCTCAATACTTCCTGAACCGCAAATGTCACCTGAAACTAAAGATAGGCTTCAGCGACAACTGAGCGGAGGTGGAATTAAGAATTTTGCTTCAAATTATCCACTTTTCAGCGATGTTAAAACCGAATCTCAAACTACAAAACCTGAAGAAATAAAGCCACTCACTTTAAATGTGGATAATGCAATTGACCATACAATGAAAAATAGTACGGTAATGGAACCGAAATCAGAATTACTGCAATCGCCAAATTCTGTAAAAATGGTAATCAAAAATGGTGTACTAATGCCAAAACAGAAGCAACGCCGCTATCGCACAGAGAGACCATTCTCTTGTGAACACTGCGCGGCTAGGTTTACCTTACGATCTAACATGGAAAGGCACATTAAGCAACAACATCCCCAGTTCTGGTCACAGCGTCAAAGAACGGCCATGAGCAATCCTGGACGCAAGCCAAATCTTCAATCCAATACGAAGAGCCCTATTTGTGAATTGCGCATTCCAAACTGTGAGACACCCATTTCAACTTTAGATATGAACGACAGCAAGACTTCAGTTGCAGAAAAATTGAAATACGCAATTTTATCTCAACATTTACGAGCAGCTCAAAAACGTGATCAAGAAAGGAAAGATGATCTGGAAGATGATGCTGATGCCTTGGTAATTGATGAACCAGAAGATTTGCCGAAACTAGAACCAATTAAAGCAGAAACGCCAAAATCTCGTATTTTGGAAGAGAAACTTAAGGAATTGAGAGATAAGCAATTAATGAAAGAAAAGCATTTTGAACGAGAAAACAGCAACAAAAAACCCGAAGACACCTCAGATTTGGTTACCGTCTCACGCTTATTAGAAAATGCATCGCAACAGCAGAACGAATTCAAAGAATATTTTCGTCCTGAACATGAAGAAAATGAATTTGTTAGCGAGGAAGATGAAGAGGGGCTAGTTGCAAGTGGTAGCACCAGTGAAGGAAACTCCGGAACTGATGAAAATAGGTAGGTTACTGAAAAAGTTGTTTTGAACTATATACACGTATCGCTTCATCGCTTCGTAAATTATTGCGATTCTAATTGACTCTAATTCTTTTGCTTGCAGAGAGAGTGACAATCACACAAGTCAACCAGAAAAGAAAAAATCTGCCTACTCACTTGCTCCAAACCGAGTAAGCTGCCCCTATTGCAGCAGAAAATTTCCTTGGACATCATCTCTTCGCCGACATATTCTTACCCATACCGGACAGAAACCATTCAAGTGTAGCCATTGTCCATTACTGTTTACAACCAAATCTAACTGCGACCGTCATTTGCTTCGTAAGCACGGAAACACAGCTACTACAATTTCCAATGAAAACGCCAACAGTTTCATGATGCGTAACGTTCCCGAACGTCCCTTCAAATGTTCAAGCTGCCCTTCAAGCACATTCTCTACTTATTCCAATCTTAATAAGCACATGGTTTCCAAACATGGAGGACAAGATGATCGTCATGGTTATGAAGCTGGAAGCTCTGAAGACGAGAAGAATAATAGCGATCACAAGTCTGACTGGGAGGTGCAAATTTCTCACTCAAAAATAAGTTTAGGTTTAATTCCGGAGAATGCTCATTTGGCACAAAATTCCGATCTCCCATTCAAATGTCATCTCTGCGATAGCTCCTTTGCAGAGCGGCAGGATTCACTGGATCACATCCGAGACAAGCATGCATCTGAATATGATCTTCTCATGAGTAAGAATGCCTTAGATGCTAATGCTTCCACCCCCGAAGAGAGCAACAATCATGATGAAGAAGACAACGAAGGAATTCGTGGCAAGTTTCCTGATTATTCCAATCGTAAAGTAATCTGTGCTTTTTGCATGAGACGATTTTGGTCAGCAGAGGACCTGAGGAGACACATGCGGACGCACACTGGTGAAAGGCCTTTCAGCTGCGATATTTGCAGACGGCGGTTTACCTTGAAGCATAGTATGCTTCGTCATCGCAAGAAGCACAACTTGACGTTTGGTCAACAAGACAATGCGCAGTCCGACGAAGAAATTGCAATTGAAAAACAGCCAGCTCATAACAATACATCTGTAAACTGCGAGTCATCCGACAAGGAAAAGGAGGATTCTGATGTCAATGAAGGTAGCGATTTGATAAGCAATTTATTAGGCATTAGAGATCGGTCACTGATTGAACAAGTTCTAACTGGGTCAGCGGACGATGCTGCTAAGTTATTAGGTGTCGGTAAGGAATAGTAAACTAGTATTGGTCTTTGATCAATTGCATTAGGTATAGAAATTGACTCTTGAGTGGAATAATTAGTCTTAGAATTGTCAAATCATTTTGGTGCGCAATCAATATGATTTAATAATTTTGTATATAACTGCATTTTAAACGTAAAGATTTCAAAAAATCTAGTCAGGTTTTTCCAACGAAGTACTTCAAATGTAGTTCATAGATTTTAAAGTTTGACTAGTATTGAGGGAAGGGTGGGGGAGTATTTAATAATTTTACAAACAAACGAACGTACGTCAACGTCCCTCTAGTTTTAGTTCCGAAATCAAAATTTATTAAATATTTTATATATTAGTTGATAGTGTTCAGTAAGTACTTAAAAAGTCATTGATTCCAAATATTCAAGATCCAAAAATAATGTTTTATAATATATTAAAATGAGAATACTATTATATTATTGTTTCGTTTATTTATATTTTTGTATATATAATCTACGGTGAATGATAAATACGGTCTAGAATACCAAATACTAAGAGAGAATTTGAGTGTTTGTTCAATTGTATATATAGGCGAATGAACATTACAAATTTGTCTTCATTTATACATGTTTAGTTGGTATTGTAAGCAATAATTTCATGAACGAGTTCGAAACGTACACTGTAAAGTAAATTGTAAAAAATGATGCTATCGTAATCTAAACTGCTTATCAGAGTTTCCATTTATGTACTAGCGAATACTATGATATTGAACTTAAATTAATAATTATAGCTTATGCACGATTTTTTTTCATAAATGCACTTATGTTATATAACAATTATGCATGTAACAATTGTCTACACATTCACGCAGTGTCTTAAAACGTAATTTGATGCTTGAGAAGTGCAAACTCATTATCTTATCCTGTTAATTTTGATAATGTAAATGAGCTACACGCAATGACGTAAATCATTGCTGTCGCTCATCATCAACAGGATGAAGGTAATTGAAGGTAACATTGAAACGGAGCTTCTACGCAAAAGCACACATAACTAATAAGTTAAGGAATGAACTTGTATAATCTAATTAATGAAACTAATAATTATCATAAAGCAATTGTGAGTGACGTAATATTGTAGAAGTTTTTGAAAACGTAGCAAGGACTGGATTTACTGTGTATATCCGGATACTTAGTGATTTTGTGCTGCTCGAATAATTCAAGTAAAAAGCTAATTGAGTCTATGTATTTGCGTTGATTTATGTATTATTACGAAATGGTGGCTTTCTGTCCATCGAATATGCCATATGATACTTATTTTACTCCAGCTATATTATAAAAAGGATATAATGTTCACTACACGTACAGATCAATAATATTATGTTTTGTCATTTATATTAATTTCAAAATGTTGATTAAATTTCAATTTAAATAATAAATTATGCTCAAAATAGCACACAATGCTCAATTTAAAATATTATACACTTCTTGTTCCATCTCTCATCGCTGAGACAACTGATTGATTTTACATTTTGCGATTCACGACAAAATAATTGCGGTGTACTTCTGGAACTATATCACATGCCAACGAGATTAACTCTTCAATCACCTAAAATTTAACCATGTTACCATTGAATTAATTATTTTGGTAGTTCAGCAATTTTACTTGTTCTTTATTTCTAGCAACTTCCTGTTGCATATTGTCAATATGCACTTGTGTATCTTCGTCAATGCGGTGTTGAATTCCTTCACGAGATCCTAGACGCATAGCTTCAAACTCTTTGAATATCTTCTCACGCTCTTGCCGGTATTTTTCAATATCAGCTTGTGCTTCCTCGCGAGCTTGACGAATACGATGTGCTTTGCCTGCAAGGAAATTAAGTTTCTATTTATTATACTTTCATGAGATTTGATACTTAATTACGTTTTCTTGCTTCGGATACTTTTTCCGCGGCTCGTTTTTCAGCAACCAGCAACTGTTGAATGCCTTGGGTTTGGCTCGCCATTATGTATGTTTTTGTACTATTGTTGTGAACCTTTATGCTCAGCTTCTTAAATGAGATAAACACCGATAAACGAACTCAATTGCTCTAAATTTATTTATGGCGGTCAAATTTAAGTCGCCTGAACTGACCGTGGGAGTTGCGCATACGCATTTAATGAATGTATTGGACTATTGCTGTTTAGCAGGGTTTGGAGCTGCAGGCGCCGCATTTTCGAGTTTCCTGGCAGTTAATTTCATACTTCAGTCAAAATAAACCATTGCGTAATAAGATATTTACCTTTAAATCTAATTAATACAATATATTTTAAAATATATTGTTTATTAATTTATAATTGAGTTAATGCATAATTATGTTATTCTAATAACATTTAAACTTTGATTCGGTAAATAAAACACCATGATTTCAAATAAATAAACATAATGCGACATCTATTGAAGTAAGGTAATACCAAAAATTATCGCTAGAACAACACAACTCAATGAAAGAATAATAAAACTTCGGTAAATTTCACTGAGATATTCAATTCCAGTGAAATCTAAATTTTATTAAAACTGATGTTGATTTTATACCATTACAATATAACAACCGAAAATACTGATTAAATTATTTATTTTCTGAATGAATGTACATATTAAGTCGCTTGAATTACTATTATCACTAGTTTATCAACTGCAACAAAAAATAACAATTATATTTTCCATAAAAATTCACAGAAAATGTTGATTTACTTACATTAAGAATCTACTTCTTTAACAGCTGATGTCTAAGAATAAAGAAGGGAGCTCCTATGCCAGAACCAAAGAAGACAATAAACAGGGCCGTCAGTTTATATCTGTTTCCAAGGGAAAATGGCAAGTTCTAAAAGAATTTTTTTATAAACATTAAATACAGGAATACAGCAAGCAAAGTGAGACACACCACTTAAAATGGCAGCTCAACCTCACTAGTTACTAACATTACATAATGAAAATATATGTACTTACTTCGCCGGGAACACCACCATGGCCGCCACTATTTCTAATAAATTGGGAAATAGCGTTTCTTGCAAACAAACTAGACCTTCCAATCATTTTATCTTTGGCTGTGGCTTATTTCGTGTGAATAAGACGCGTGTGCTTGCTTATGCTCTAGAGTTGGCGAAAGTATGGATTTTTGGTGTGTGGAGCAGATGGCGCTGTAGACGTCAGGTTGATCAAGTTCTCCAAGTTGATACATACAAGAGAATCAAGAAACATAATTATTCAAAAATATTCTTTACAAAAAGAACTAAAACATTTTATAATTATATTAATAAAAATAAAAGTTTTTTAAATCTCTTTTTTATTTTGTTTACGTTCATTGATGTTATTTGACAGATATGTTTATTTTTTAATAAATTCTTCATACTGAAGAAAGAAACAAGCTGAAAACGTTACATTTATAAATAAAAAAATAGGTACTTTTTTTTAAATTTAGTTAGTGCATTAGGTTTTAAAAACTAAGAAAATAACAATTTCATAAAACATGCGCATGCGTTACTTAAAGTCGTATTCCTGCTACTACAGATGCTAATAGAATAAATCAGGCAGATTTGCATGAGCAACAAATTGTTAAGGTCAACGCAAATTAACTAAATTGTGATATCAGCTCCTGAGTAGATTGCAAATATGTTATCGAAGAGTAGAGTTTTCCTGCAAAATCAACGAACTTTTCGCCGCTTCGTTCACGTAAAAAGCGCAAATATTATTGAAACAAAATGTGAATTCAATTCACCAAACTTTAAAGTGAGTATAAATAAACCTATTTGCCACGAAAGCGGCGATCATTACACTAATATATAACAATTTCAAGGAGAACTATGCGCGCATGGCCAAGTTAGTAAATGAATTGAAAGTAAAGTCTCAAACTCTATTACAAGGTGGAGGCCCAAAAGCTGTAGAAAGACATGCCTCTCAAGGAAAACTTTTGGTCAGGGATAGAATTAATAAATTGCTTGACAAGAACAGTGCCTTTTTGGAATTGTCTTTATTTGCTGCTTATGACATGTACAATGATACCATTAACTGTGCTGGAATGGTAACTGGAATTGGTAGAGTTCAGGGTAGAGAATGTATGATTATTGCCAATGATCCCACAGTCAAGGGAGGAACTTACTACCCAATGACAGCAAAGAAGCATCTAAGGGCACAAGAAATTGCCGAAGAGAATGAATTGCCATGTCTATATCTAGTGGATAGTGGTGGTGCATTCTTGCATGAACAAGCTGGTGTATTCGCTGATAAAAATCACTTTGGGAGGAGTTTCTTCAATGAGGCTAACATGTCAGCAAAGGGTATTGCACAGGTATTAAAGCAAATTTATTTCCTACATGATTGCATTTGTTTTCTGTAGATTGGAGTGGTTTTAGGGTCTTGTACTGCTGGGGGTGCCTATATACCTGCAATGGCTGATGAATCAATTATTGTCAAAAAGAGGGGTACAATATTTTTAGCTGGTCCTCCATTAGTAAAAGCAGCAACTGGTGAAGAAGTAACTGCAGAAGAATTAGGTGGTGCTGATATGCATTGTACTACTTCAGGAGTAACTGATCATTATGCTGAGGATGATGAACATGCCCTGCTTATCGCTCGCAATATTGTGAAAAATTTAAACAAGAAGCCATCAATTGTATTTAGCGAACCCTACGAGGAACCGTTGTACAACAGCGAAGAATTGTATGGCCTCATTCACGTTGATCCATTTAAGCCGTTTGATGTGCGTGAAGTTATTGCTCGCATATTTGATGGATCCAAATTTGATGAGTTCAAAAAAAGATATGGCGAAACATTAGTTTGTGGGTTTGCGAAATTGTATGGGAAAACTGTTGGAATCGTGGGAAATAATGGAGTGTTATTTTCGGAGAGTGCAATCAAAGGCGCTCACTTCATTCAGTTGTGTTCACAAAGAAACATTCCATTAGTATTCCTCCAAAACATCACTGGTAAAACTTGACTAGGTGTTACTTCAAATATAAAATGCTTTTTTCATGATCATAGGATTTATGGTTGGCAAGCAGGCAGAAACTGGCGGCATTGCCAAGAATGGTGCAAAATTGGTATCTGCTGTCTCATGTACTCAAGTTCCCAAATTTACCGTAATCATAGGTGGTTCCTATGGCGCCGGAAATTATGGTAAGGGTATTTTTCATACCTACAGAATTGATCCTAACATTTTCATTAGGTATGTGTGGCAGGGCTTACTCTCCAAGATTCCTATACATGTGGCCAAACTCCAAAATTGCTGTAATGGGAGGGCCACAAGCTGCTGGTGTCCTGTCTCAAGTTGCAAGAAAGGGTAAAGGCAAAAACTGGACAGAAAAAGATGTAGCTGAATTTGAAAAGCAGATCATTGAACAGTTTGAACGTGAAAGTACGGCCTACTATAGCTCAGCAAGATTGTGGGATGATGGCATTATTGACCCTAAAGACACAAGAAAGGTGCTTGGCCTAAGTCTTGCTGCTGCTCTGAACAGCAAACCTAAAGATACCAAGTTTGGTGTATTTAGAATGTAACATGCCATTGTCGGCATTTATTATGAAAATTTATAATGAAATATATTTGTTTGAATAATATACTGTATCTGTTGGTCTATATATCATTTGTATCTCTCTTTTCAATTTGTCTTAATTGTTTCTTCTTCATTCTCTTAATTTTATTAGGATTTTTGATAACTTGAACTATCTCTGATTTCCTCTGGTTCTCTTCTTGCCTCTTGAGATTTACTCTTCTTCTTTCCTTCTTGGCTTCCCTTTCTTGAGCTTTCTTTTCTTTAATTGCTCTGGAAGCTTCTTTGACCAATTTAAGTTGTTTCCTCAATTCTTCTTTCTTTTTGAATGAATTTCGAATGCCTTTTGTTTTAACAATGGATGAAAAACGTTTTCTTTCAGCCTTCCAGACTCTGCCAGATTTTGGCTTGCCTTTTACAATTGTTCTGTAATAGATTGAAATTAATTTTATCATCAATTTTTCGGCACAACTTACTTTGTTTTAGCCTTGTTTTCAAGCTCGGTCATTGTAATAATTCTTTATATAATAACTTTCTAAACACGAGGAAAATATGGAACGCTATTAGAACGATAGAGAAAGAACTTGAACAAGTAAGATTTCGCTATGGTTATGTTATTATTATTACCACGTGCATCATAAAGCTGGCATTTTATTGGGCGACCTTGGTTTGTTAGAAAGAGATGATTGAACAGAGCTTTATTAGCTTTGTTAATAAAACTAAGAAGCTATTTATAATGAAATAGTTTCCTGCTTGTCTAAAATTATATTTTAACAATAAAAACCTTGCACCAAATAACAAAAATTTAAAATGTGAAAATGTGATATGGGCTTTTATAGGTTCATATTTGTTGCTGCATGATGTGGCTTGGTATTTAACAAATATATAGATAAAATTGTGTAATATTGTAAAATTGTGTAAAATAGTACATATTAAATTGCTTTTAGATTAAATAAAAAAACGTTTATATTATTAGTGCGTCATCTTGGGACGAACAATAGAAAGTTTTACTAAATTTAAATACATGTCACTGCATTTTATACAAGCAGGCATGGAATACAGTGTTGCCAACTGTCTCTAGCTTCAACCAATCCCAACTCACTCATTCATCGCTGTCGTTCCTGCTGGTCCTGTGGTCGCTGCAGCGCTTGCAGTACACATGAGCACAAAACAGGCGAATAAAAAAGCAGTCTTCACAAACGCAGTCAATCGGCGACGGTCATGGTGTGACGGTGGTTACGTGCGGTGCTAATTGGTGTAAATTTGAATAGGAATATAAAATGTAAATATATATATATAGCGAACAGTGGCTAAACAAGTTTATTCAAAAACAAGCCGCTTAGTTATTGAAATCAAATCAATAATTTGTGTGATATCAGCTATAAACAATGGCAAAGCGATTGACTGAAGAGATGGTCATTGCAAGGACCAAAATCTCCGATCTATCCAAAATAAAACGACTCAATTGTTGGTAAGGTTCACCTTAATCATGTTAATTAGTTAACGATTAATACCT
The DNA here is from genome assembly GCA_027575565.1 of Diploeciton nevermanni. Lineage (NCBI taxonomy): Eukaryota > Metazoa > Arthropoda > Insecta > Coleoptera > Staphylinidae > Diploeciton > Diploeciton nevermanni. The sequence goes on from JAODIE010000011.1 coordinate 1,806,579, forward strand.
ATTAATTGATCTCTTATTATTAGGGGGAGCGAGTTGGTTGATGTTTCACTACTACGCCGAATGCCTTCTGTAGAAGTACTCTCACTGAGGTAAGTTTTTCAATTGTTTTTTGCGCTAAGACAAAGTCTTCTCTCATTGTTTATTGTACGTGCTGTATACTGTCGGCTTCTTACGAAAGTAACATGATTTCACAAAGTAGGAGGGCATCTTTGGTACACTGGTTATGTGTAATGAATTATGGGAGCATCGATGCGGAGAGTATCTTTCAGGGTTGGATTTGAGGAATTCTTGTGCTATTTCAATTGTAAACATAAAACATCTAATTGTATATTTTATACGTCAGTTGTAAACAGGTAGAGTAGTTATCACCTAGCAGTAGATTGAATTTTATTTAATGTTGCCACAATTTAAATATAGGAACTTCTGGTGTTTTTTTTTGAGTAATAAAATAATTACAGCTCAATCATCAAAGGTTGTATGAACTATAGTTTTCTCTCATTACGCTTCCTTGAAATGAACTAAAAATGTAAAAGGCGATTTTTTAAAGATAATTTGTTATTATTTTAATTTCCCGCAATTATTTTTTTTGTCGCGTTTTAAAGGATTTTTGTCAATGCAGCTTAAAAAACCGCTACCATTTATACTCACATGCGCGAATGTAGAACATGATCGATTTATTATATTAGGTGGTTTACGAAACGGCAAAACCACAAGTAACTCCGCATTTCTTACATGGATGCGTTAATGTTGCACGTAGGAAGAACAAGGTAACGACGTGGATTGTAGTTGACTTTGTAGACGCACGTGGAAACAAAAACGCGTTGTCTTATATGTTGTTAGTATATTATACAAATTATATGTCGTTCGCAACCTATTGGAATAGAGGGAAATTATGGTGCAATAGTAATCAAAAGTTTATTATTAGGTTGGAATTTCAGGGTAAAGGGGTTGCTCAAAAAGTTAATATAATGATACTGATTAATTTATGACAATGAAAGGGATGTACGCAATTGTGCATCATTATAACAAATTATAATAACTATGTCAGTATGCCAGATATCAGCGAAAGTTTTCCTATAATTTTACGGAACTTTCTCTGTTATTATTTTATCTTTGTTTTTGAAGTCTCTTTAGTTTAATATTTGTTCTACAAAATGAGTGATTTCGAATTATTTAAAACAAATCCCACGAATGTCCTTCTCCTAGACATATACGGCTCGCAAAAGATTTAAATCACAAGTAGCGTTAGTGGTTAGATCATTGCTAGAGGATTAAATTTGTCGCATGTTTACTTTGCTTTTTGCAATGAAACAATGTTTACTTGTTGCCGTGGGCAAGTAATTCAATTAACAAGTACTACCGATAATTTCGAAGTACAGTTAGTCTGAAGCTTTATTTGTAATTGAAAACAAATGTTTTTGTTTGTTGCTTGAAATGTGAAACCACCCACAAGTTGGTTTACCTCATAAGATAATCATTATGTATGTCACTATATAGAGACAATATATCGATGAAGCGTTGTCATTGGAGGTCTAGGAAAATTATATTAAAAAACATGTGTAGGATTTGATGAGTAATTCTAACTATATTAATGGAATATGATGCTTGATTTATGTTTATATATTAGAATGCTTTGTAATGAAGTAATTTTATAGTTATTTCTGGTATGCGCAATATTTGCTACTGGTTTAAACAAGTAGCATTTTGATATTTTGGTTGAATTATTTGAAGGATATATTAAATTAATATAGAGTATTGTTGAGTGTGGTTACGAAATGTTTAAGATTCATTATGTTGATAAAACTGCACTATAACACTTACTTTTAGTCACTTGTTAAAACGTTTTCGGCATGTTGCCTTCTTCAGTATAGGAATAATTTGTGAATGTTTCCGATTTATATAGTTGATCATACTGAAGAAGGCAACATGCAGAAAACGTTTTAACAAGTAACTAAAAGTAAGTGTTATAGTGCAGTTTTATCAACATAATAAAAATTAATATAATTATATTGTGCGACACATGAAGATAAATGTACGGGTTGAATAATGATTTTGCCATATATTATGTAAAAATTTTTGTTGACTTCAATATGATGTTTTACTGGGTCATCCTCAACATTCACTCCTTTTACTAAAAATTATCATATTTTATGGCAGTACGATATAGCAACCCATAAGGAAACCTATTTGTGAAAAAATAAGCATTTGCATAATTATTTGTTCACTATTGTGAAAAATTGGGAGAAAAGTTGACATAACATAAGTCAAAATCCTTATTCGGCTATTTTTGCTGTAGAAAAGTGTTATTAAATATTTGAAATATTTATATAACAATTTGAATTAAATGCGAAATAAAGTTTGGTTTCCAACATTCATTTGTTACATGATTTGTCTTTTAAAAAAGCAAACACCTACATGGTAAACATTAATTTGTTTTAGAAACTGGCGATAAATTTCTGAACCTTGTGCATTGTGAAAATTACAGCGGTCCATTTCAGGTAAATGACTTCATCGGCAGGTAGATTCACAATTAAAAAGAAAAATTCAATGTTATAAAGAATTTTTTTTATACTCTTGTGAGCATTCATTATATGTTCGCTTGTACGCTTGTGACATTTTGTTTTATGTGTCTACAAAACTTGCATTTAAAGTAAATACATTCTAGTAGTTTATTATTATTATTCGAGCATACATACGCCAGTGTAGATCGACACCGTACTCGTCCTCCATTTCATTAAACTGCATCAACTAGGAGGGTTATGAGACTGGATTCAATGGGGTGGATTCATTTATTATTGAATGTATTCTCAGCAGGATTTAAAGAATTCGTGTCCCCCGAAATATATACCTCGCTCGCTGCTGCAGTCAGACGCCTTACCAACTGAGCTATGCAGCGGGGCGTACCTAGAGGTTGTTTTAATTTTCACGATGAAAACTACTTTGAAGCACTGCTCACTTTAATTTATGCGCAGATTCAAAGGTGTGTCTGGTAGAGTTTCTAGGACGAGAATTCTTCAATGCGTATTATTAGACATGATATGCATGTGTGTGCTTTAACGGGAAGTTTATCTATAGGTACATCTTCATTATGAGTTTAAAGCGCATTCCTTTATCTAGTTTCAAAATCGTAGAATATAAGCATACAATACTTTATGCTTTTCAATAATAAAACCACTTTCTTTTCTATAACAATGTATTAAATTTTTGCAGTGTCGTGTGCATCATGCAATAACAGATTGAAATTAAATCACTAAAGTAGATAAACAATGACGCATACTAGACGTGATAGCTTTAACACAAACACCACGTACTGATTTAATTATGGTGGGTACTTAATCTGAACTAATGTTACTTTGTACGACATGTCTGCAAATCAAATTAAATGATTGTTTTAATTTACTTTAATTTACAAAGGTATGTTTCTTTTGTAGGCCATTCATACCATCAAAGTAAACAAGCAAGCAGGTACTAGTGCTATACTCTTAACTAATTTGCTTATTGAGAATATAAAGGTGTAGAGGTTTTAAATACATTAAATATTTTATAGGTACTTGATTACGTTCTAGTATATAAGTAGTAGCTTGTCAGGATATAAACTACACACATTTACTACACATTTATGCTTTATATTATTTTGTCTGGTCGATAATATAATTCAACATTGTTAGTACAGATTCGTTTGTTTTAAAATCTACAAAAACTTTTGTTATCGGTTGTTAACAGCGTCCCGCAAACCCAAAAAACTGAAAAAGGAATTTAATTTTATTATATATAATTGATAATTATTTACACCATAAACTTTAAAAAAAGAAGTATGTACGTATAAGTAGTTACGTATTCATATAATAATTTTAAGCGGGTAATATATGTTTAACTGTTTCAGTATCAACAAAATTAACAGCTTAGAAGACTTTTCTCAATGCAAACGCCTAGAAGAACTCTACATAAGGCAGAACGACATTCGTGACCTAAACGAAGTTGTGTACCTGCAAACTTTGACCAATCTAAAGAATCTCTGGTTGGGAGAAAATCCATGTGCCAATACGGATGGGTAATAACTCAGTAAATATTGCAAGCAGCAATTGCAAATGCAATAGTTAAATCTGGAATGTATCTGTCACCGGTTTCACACTTGACTATCATATTTACAGTTATCGGTATGCGGTTCTTCGCGCGCTGCCTCAACTGCAGAAGCTGGATAATGTGGCTGTTACGCCCGATGAACTTCGCGAGGCGCAACGTCGCGGCAAAACTCTCAGTCACCCGGATGATCCTCAGGAAAGCGAGGAGGAGTACGCTCCTACTAATCATTATCAATACCAGGAGCAACAAGTGCCACCACAATCTCAGCAAGAATATTCCCCCCAAAGAAGCCCATCAAGGCATGAAGTAAGTCTTTTTAATTATCTTCGAAGATTTGGTTAAAAAACTAAATTATTAATTGTGTTGTCATAAACATATTAACATAAATTAATCAATTATATAACCAGTCTGAAATTGAGAATGACGAGGAAGAGTATATACCAGAATCGGCTAGGGAACCAGATGTGATTAAAGCTGAAACCTCACCAGAATATTCACCACAAAGACAGGTAATCATTTTCATATACTTTCATATTTTCTTAAAATTGAAAGGAAATTAAATTAGCTCTTTAGTCAGTTTATAGTTATGCGCTATACCACAAATGTTTTATTATTTTAGATGAGTCCCTCTAGGCGAGCAGCAGTTCAACAAGAAGTTATTCGAAGAAATTATTCACCCGAATCCGAGTACACTGAGCGACGAAGAAGTAGCTATGATCCATTGTCACCAAAGCATCAGCCTCAACAACATTTTGAGGTAATACAAATTGTATTCATCAATATTATCTTGACATACTAATCATGCTTGAACAATACAATAGAAGGCACCATCAACTAACAGTAATGAAGAACAGTCGTCAGAATTTAATTACAAAGAATCACGCTTGGTAACAAGTCAATCTACTAATAGCATTAAGGTACTGCCGTATTAATTGTATTTTATTCTCGATAATAATATTTAAAACACTTCGTAATTTTTAAAAATATTTTTAGGAGTATACTAATGGGGATAGGTACAATAGGAATATGTATCGAGACGAGGGAAGTGAAATTTCCTATAGGCACGAGGGTCCTGTGAGAAGCGCAAGTCAGCACAATTGCTCTGCTCTTCACAGGCCTCCATTTCAAAGACGACCGGTTACTCGGGTATTGTATAGTTCTTGTATAATACTTTTTTCAATAATTGAATTGTAGATTAATTATTTAATTTGTAATAATGCATGGTGCTTTTTGTCATTTCAGAACTCGAATATTTTGTCTGCTGTTTTGTGTCTAGTTAAAGAATTAGATTATCCCAGCTTGGAGGTAGTAGAAATGGCTGTTCGCTGTCGAATGAATGAACTCGACGAGTGACACACGCAGAAACCGAGCGCATGTGAAGAAAATCGATGAGATCCCAAATAGAAATCATATTATGATGATCCGATCCTATCATCTACGTTTTTATTATTTTTTAACCTGTCTAAATTATTACTAATTTGATCTCTAAATTTGATATTATTTGTTCAATATTGGCAATATTTTCGTTTCGTCCTTGATTTGATGTAAGTTGCACGGTTGGATTTCATAACTTTTCAACTATTAATTTATCTGTATGAAACTTGGACTGTAGGCGATGGACCAATTACTTATACTGACTTATTTATTACGTAATTTCTAACTCACCTATTTGCTAATATATTAGCAAAATGTCTCACTCCAGAGGTTGTGTATAGCAGGTAACTAAAAACGTACTGAATTATATTGTAGTATATATATATATATATATGAGATTATTTTACATATTTAAATAAATTTACTCCTGTTACATTAGGTTTAGAGATAGTTTAAAACTTTATTTGTTATTTTCAAATTTAATTTGATTGTAATTCTATTTGCACTGATTTTATAATAACGTTAAATAATTGGAAAATCAAGCATGTTGTATTAATAGTCTAGTCTTTCTATGAGTGTTTTCTTACCAACAACGGAAAGGTGCAATTTTTACTTATGATAACGCTAATTCAACGCATGAATATGAACAATCATAGATGCGCTGTTAACAGTTTTTCATCTATATTGGGATACTTGGTTTTGCGGCAGGTTACATGTTGAAAATGTACTATTTTTATATGCAGTTGTTGCAAATCTAATTGGCGGTGTTGGTATATTTGTAAGTTGCAATAATATACAATTATATCAATCTACAGTATCTTCTATTTATTTAAAATATTTACTTGAATTTCACGCAGCTAGTTGGACGTTTGTTGACTATTGGCGACTTCTGATAACCATCATCGTCGACGCAGAAATATTGTTGACCTATATCTTCTAATATTCTAAATTGAACGGGTTCATAGTTTCCATTTGGTGCACATTGGCCACGTGTTTCAGGGTCATATCCAGCCATATTATAATATTTTAAGTCTCGAGCACATCCTTTAATCAATTGAGTGGATAATATTTATCAGTATGAGTATATAATGAACTTACGGCAGTTTAGTGTTTTTATATTTTCGCCAAGGCCCATTTGAAAATTATCGAGTAAGGTATCATCCTTCCATATGCAAGTTGCACTAATTTAAGAAATATATTGTTATTACAATTTAAAATACGAGTCCTTTTCATACCTAGCACCAGTAATTTTATAAATTCCAAATGTGCCATCTGCATCACATAGTTTCGTATCGTATTCAAATCCAGTTGTCCCACGAGTTTTTAATTGAGAGATAATTTTCTTCTGTGCATATTGCTGACTTTCGCACTGTCTCATGTACTGGTGGCCATTTTTAATTAAATCATCTAATTAAAAAGACTGGTAAATTTATGTTACCCATGTATACCAATAATAGAAATTACATACAACAAGGCAGAACTTTCATCATATTTTCTACTACAATCTGGGATATAACTATTCCTGTTTTTGGATCTGCACACCAACATTGATCATCACTGCATTGGAGTGGTTCATAGTTACCTTCATCATCACAATGCATCGTAATATAATTGTTGCTTTTATCAAGCATCATTTCTGCTCGTTTACGACTACATGCTAAAATTAAATGTTAATATTGATCTATAATTTCAGAATTTCGAAAATTACCACAGGTCATATTGTCCGCCTTGACGGACCATTGTTGGCCGTCTATTCGGTTACCAACGGCATCAAAACAAAAACACCTTCCAGTAAACTTTTCACCTTTGCATTGCTTCGGCGCCCATGAACCATCAGGTAAACAAGTAGGTTTCCACATAGCACCGAAAAAGGCTTTATCTTTAGCGTTATAATTTACATGGTATTTCATGCAAGATGTTTCATCTAGTACACAATTATAATTTCCGTCTGTGCTTTTTTGACAAGTATATGCTGGTGGACAGGGTTCCTTTTCGCTACAAAAATATTTTTGTGTCAAATCTAGAAATGAATCTAAGATAGTGCCAGGTATGTAAAGTAGTAGGATGATTAAATAATACCTGTTTTAATTTTTTTACAATATGGGAAGCATTGGTCTTGACTTTCATTTTGCATCAGGTAATGTTTATAAACAATGTTCCCAATGGTAACGTCTGCTGGACAGTCTGATTGACTTAAGGAGGAAATAATGTGGAAGCGGTTCTCACAAATATCATTAGCCTCACAGAAATAATGCTCGTAGACGGAATTAATAAAAAGTAATAAAATACTGCGTTTCATCATCTTATGGAATTCAGTTGCAAACACACAGTCACAGGCACCACCTTTTAACCACATTGTATTTGCTGCTTGTGATAAACAAGTTTTCTATTGAAAATCAATTTATCTGATGGATTTTAGTTGATTAGATAAGAGTCGATAGAAATAAAGTTTCAATTGATAAATAAAGCTAATGGTAAAGTGGCTCAGCTGAATTTTATTAGAAATTTATTCACAGAACATACATAAAGCAATAATAACTCAAATTTAACAACATTAAGTAGTACATTTTGTAACTACCCAAACTTCTACAATTGTTTCTCGAATCTCTTTCTGTAAATGCGTTCAGGGTCGTATTTGTTTGCCAACCTTTCCCAATCTTTGGCGCGATGTTTAATTAAGTGTCGGATGACTTTCTCCGAAGTATCTCGTTGCTTTTGGTTGCACTTCTCACATCCGCCGGCCAAAGCATCTGGTAGAGTTCCTATATTGATAGATAAAAATGTTATCAGTTAAAAGCGTACTCTCTAAATGTAGAAATCTCTCTTCATAAGCCGCCGTAAATGTGTTGAAAGTAGCCTCAATGCAATCAAGAGAAAGTTACTTATGCAACAAAATGAATCGGCCAATAAAATGTCACACTTACGCTTAAGTTCACGTCCTTCAGGTGTGCATGGTCCTTCGTCCATCATGCACTTGATATAGTTGGATAGCACTCGGTTGTTGGAGAGAATTTGGTCCACGTTGATATTATCATATTTGTTAGTGTACTCGGCACATTCGGCCAGAGCCAGCAAAGTGAAGGCAGCTACAACGTAGCAAGAGAGTTTCATTTTGGTATCTTGTCGTTTAAACAACCTGCTGCGGTCTTTTATTCTGCCCCAGCCGTTATGGAAAGTGTTCACGTGGTACAGTTCTTGTTACTGGCATTACACGAGCTTATCGAATCTAGTGACCACATCGCCGTAATATTTACTAATTAATTGCGTCCTCTCTGAATTTATAACTCGTGACTCGTTGCCATATTCACAAGTTAAGAATGCGCTTCAGTGAATACGACTGTTGACTTATTAATTCCAATCACGTAAACGGTGGCATAAAAAACAATTCTCTGAAGAACTGATGAAATATGCTTTGTTTTACATTAGAATAATCAATAACTACCTATATAATTTTCTTACTTTCAAATGACAAAAAGTACATAATTATTGAAGTTTGTGGCATTGTGGCTAACAGGTCTTTCGCAATGTTTATAAATATTATTTCACAGAGAAATGTTCTTGCTTATACTGCTGATTTTATGTAGAATTTACCCAATACAGTAAAAATTTTGTAGTGCTATGTACGGAAAAAAACTGAGAATGTTAATTATATAATTAACAAAATCAAGAAAATAATAAGTAAATTTTATATCGGAGAAGACAGCAAGTAAGTGTTAAGTTTCATCTACAAAATGAACATTAAACACTGTTAATAATAAAATGTTCGTGAGCAAACTCAACAACACTTTGTTAAAGTCTTGCTCTTTTGAGTTGGTCAGTAGAACTGATTCTACAATTAAAACTAAGAAAATTTTTTCGGGGAGTACGAGACCTAATCACTGATCGTAACATAATACCGAATAGTACCGATATTCAAATTAATCTACATTGCGACTAAACAGCCCTCACAAAAAAGAATAATTAAATTGTTTTGCGTCCTGTGCAAAGTATACCTATTCTAAATGTGCACAATATTTCATAGATAAATGAAATTCATCATGATTCCATCAATGGGCATTTAAATCAATTATGCCATACCATTATGCTATTATAAATGCAGTAAAATTACTACACGTCAGCATTACATAGCATTTTTTGCTGTATAAAATGCTGACCTTGAAGGCCTATAATAATTTCGTGGGGAAGCAAGATATACGTAACATAAAAATACAGTATCATTATGCCGTCCTCACCGATTGTTACCACTGAAGATGGCAAGTTGCGAGGCGTTGTGGAGAAAAATGAGACAAATACAACATTTTTCTCGTTTATGGGCATTCCATACGCAAAACCACCGGTCGAAGAATTAAAATTTAAAGTAACTAAGATTTATTTTAAATATTCTTAACATGTTTACAAGTTGTTCCTTACATTGCGTATTTCTCTTGTGTTTAAGGCTCCTCAACCTGTACAACCCTGGGAAGGAATACTTGATACCAAGAACGAAAACAATCAGTGTCTCAGCAAAGATTTTGTTTTTAACAAAATAGTTGGCGATTTTGATTGTTTGTACTTAAATGTATTTACACCGCATCTCCCAAATAAACAAAATGAAAGTCTTAAACCTGTTATGGTTTGGATACCGGGAGGTGGCTTTATTTTCGGAAGTAAGAACCGTGTTCTATACGGTCCAGAATACTTTATAGACAAGGATGTTGTTATCGTTGCTATAAATTATCGATTGGGTGTTCTAGGTAATCTACTAAATACATTTAAGTATAGTAAGCTGATTGTAGCAATAATAGCGAGGTGCATATTCGGGGGACACGGGTTCAAGTCCTGCTGGGAGTATATTTAATATAATATATACTCTCACAGAATTTGGTCTCAATAATTGCTAGTAAGCGCCTGGTAGTTAATGCAGTATAATGGAATGGAGCCCAAGTACGGTGTCGGTAATCGGCATGGTTGCAGTACGCTCCAAAATAATAATAATAATAACTATTACATACAATTTGCAGGATTCTTAAGCCTGCAGGACCCATCTCTTGGGGTATCTGGTAATGCTGGTTTGAAAGATCAAGTCATGGCACTTAAGTGGGTCCAAAGAAACATTGCTGCTTTTGGGGGAGACCGGAATAATGTAACAATCTTTGGAGAAAGTGCGGGTGCTGCTTCAGTATCATACCTGCATCTGTCACCAATGTGTAAGGGCTTGTTTCACAAAGCAATTATTCAAAGCGGTGTTGCTACATGCTTATGGGCTGAAGGGCGTACAGGACTTGCAAAAAATATGGTGACAGCTCTTGGTAAAATCGCTGCAAATGAAGCTGAAATGTTATCAATTTTGCAAAATGCAACTAAGAAAGAATTAATAGAAGCACAATTAAAAGTGCCTGATGTAAGAACATAAATATATATATAATTATTGTTATTTTCCAAACGTAAATAATTATTTGGTGTCTAGACATGGAAACCATGCGAGAAAAGATATTTGGCTCCTACGGTAGAAACTTCAACCAGTGAAGAACGTTTTCTTTCTGATACTCCGCTAAACATTTTGAAATCCGGAAATTACAATAAAGTACCGGTTATTCTGGGCTGCACGTCTAATGAAGGTCTTTTATTGAAATATTTTTCGAAAACATTCAATATAACGCTAACCAACGATGAAGAATATATTCCTCATTGGCTGAATGTAAGCAAAGACAAAACTGCAGTAGGAAAGTCTATAAAAGACTTCTACTTCGGGCGTAAAGTTGAAAATGAAGAGAACCTTCAATGTCTCTACAATTACACGGCAGATGTGTATTTTTGTCTGCCTACATATTTTTATGCTAATGATTTACTCAACGATACAAACCACAGTGTTTACTTGTATTGGTTTGATTCAGTAACATGCCTAAACCAAACAAACAAAATATTTAAGGGAAATCAATTAAAAGGCGCTGGGCATGGAGATGACTTGATGTATTTATTCAAAAATTTAATGTCACTTCCAGTTGATGGTAACAGTGAAGAATTTAAGTTAATCCAATCAATGACAACATGGTGGACCAACTTTGCCAAGTATGGGAACCCTAACTCTTCAAATAACAGGATCGAGTGGCCAAAAGCAGGTGCGGACAAAGAGTATTTACACATCTGCAGTAATTTAAAAGTAGAGACCCAATACGGAAAGAAAAGTATGGAGTTTTGGAAGACAATTGGAGCGCCATATTAAAAACAGTAGAAAAGTTTAGTTATGGAAACATAAATCGTTAAATACACTTGCCTGAAGGATTTAGAACAAAGGTATTTTATACATTAAATAAATGTGGCATTTGGTGTACAGTTAACGGCAGTTGCGCAGTTATATAGTAAATTTTTTAATGTATATTTAATCATAATATTATAGTCGGTGTAGGTAAATGTTTGAAATTTTGTTTAATTAAATTGTATGGAACTTGCTCGAACTATGAACATGAACTATGCTCGAGTGAAACTTATTGAATTTGGGAAATAAGAATAATCGTAGCAAATACATTCTATCAGCATATATATTAATTTCTTTCTACCCCTTAAAATGTAAGGATTTATGTTTTTCATCTTTTTTTACAAACTCTTTCTATTCTTTCTATTCTTTTGCGGACGAAATAGTTAATAAACTCCATTCTTATTAATCCGATTTGATTGGTACTGAGAATGCGTTGCAGCAGAATTCGCCGAATCGCAAAGCAGCGCGTTGCCATACGCGCAATTCACACATGAGAACCTGGAACCATATATTTGCTATACTTAACATTCTCACTGTACTATTTAATTTAACAATCAGTTAAATCAGCACTAATGCTAGTGTACCATATTGAGCTTTTGAGCTGGGCTTGCGCTTTACGGACACAGCCTTCAAGAGCACTTAGTAAATAAAACACACACGGAAAGATTTAGTCAAAGACTTGATTAGAGAAAAAAGCTGCCATTATACATAAAATATAACACAATAGTTATTGAATCAATGAGTTGAAACTTATAAGTTGTATTTACAATAGATGTGTGCCATTCACATAATGGTCATGAATGGCGCGCTCTTTCACTCATCCTTCTGTACTTCTGTTCTGTCAAAGGGGTTCAAACCCATAACCTGCCATTTACCACAAGATTGTTTAAACATTGAAATCGTTTGTTGATGTGCTCAATGTGGTGTTTATATAAGTTAGAAGCAAATGAAGAATTAACTAACTTAATGGTCAACACACAAAATAAGTGGCACATTGTAATGAAGTAAGCAGAGATTAAAATTAAAAGAAATCTAAACAAAATGAGGTTGGCTAATGAATTTCATTATTAGCCAAGAAGAAAGTTTGACTTTGTCAAGTTAGTTATTTACTACAAAGGAAAGTACAAGTCAGCTTCATGTTTGTAGTATACTAGCTTAATGTAATTGACTACTACTTCATTTGTACATGATTTAATGATTTGTTTTCATCTATGTTTTAATGTATAGCTGAATAGCACAGAAAAACATACATGTACTTTATTAAATTATACAATTGGGGTATTAATAATTTATACTACGCACCAACGTCAAGACCTTAGACTTGATTGACTAGTTGTACGATACTGTGCAATTTTGCAAATTCCAAAAATTCTATCTCAAAAGTTAAAGGAGACCAGATAATAAAAAAAGCAATGTCGTATTGGGCAACTTATACTTAGTCAAGTGAACATACTTTCATTATATTCCAAATGTATATTTGTAGAATAAAATTTATATCAATGTTTGGATTTTATTTTAAAAAAAATGACCTGCAATAATATTACAGTTACTTTGGAATAATTAAAGAGAGTAAATAAATTATTTTAAACAATTTTAATTGCAATTACAAACGTTATAGGGCAATGTATAAAATTGCTAGAAAAAAAGTGGCCAAACACTAAAATCCAAATTTAAAACGGTAACTTCCTGGAAAATTTTGCTTTTTAATTTTGATTCAGCACATCAAAATTAGTCAAAAATTTATATTGTCGGTGGAGACTTCGGTGGTTTTGGAGGTGTTGGTTCTATTGGATTATCAAAACCGATAAATTGACTTTTATTTTATGACATTTTTAATTAATTCAAACGTCATTAATTATTACTACTTAATAGAGTAACGCTTTGGCTTTAAAATGTGGTATTGCAATTTTTTAAAAAAATATTTGATTTTAGTAACACACGGTAATTTATATCAACAAAATGGTACGCTTGCCGTTTACCTACGCTTAATAGTTTTTTTCCTTGATTCATCTTTCTCTCATCAATTTTCAAATGTTTACATTATAATTAGGTATAATACGAAATTCTTACGAATTAATTAAGTACATAATTAAGACAAATCAATTAAAAATGTTCTAGGCTATAATGTAGGATGTTTGTTCTTTGATTACTTCCAAAAGTTTTCCTAAAATTTGTTTTTTAAGGAATACATAGTAAAACTATATTTTGTATATTTAATGTTTTTTTTTATTTCCGAAGACATAAGGAAATGAAACTATAATCTACATTCTATCTTTATGTTAAGGGATTATTTATTATTTTTGTCTTATAGTGGTGAAATTGAGGTACAAAAATAAATTATAAATATGATGTTAATAGAATTATAAAGTGAGCGAAGCCATTGGTTTCTTAATTTCAATGATTATTTCAAAGGCTACACCTTGCCGTATTATATATTATTAAGTATTATAAAAAATATTTATTTTAATATGCTGCTTATCATTTATTGATAAATTAATACTTTTTGTGATGATTTTGATGATAATGTGGTATTTTGATTTTGCATTCTATAATAGTAAAACTCACAACATTACATTGTTTTTGAAAATTAAGTACTTGTCAATAAATGACTAAATTCAATTAGACAATAAAATTTAAATTTAAAGAACCGAAAACTGATTATCATAAAGTATATAATCTAGTATCCACGATACTTATTTTATTTATTTGTAAAGCTGTAAGCATCCTACTCGAGTGTCCCGAGTTAGTACGTTCTTCGCACTCCCAAAGCATTTAAAACAATACCAGCAATATCAGTGCCAGCACTAATTACCCTTCCAGCAATATCAGTGATTGGCTGAATAATGGTATTCACGCTTTTAAATACCATGTTAAGCCCAGTTACAGGAATTTGATGTAAAGGCTTAACTGTTACGGTAAAATCATAGTTATAAGAAATTCGACTGGTGGTTGTTTGCATTCTATCCCGAAAAATTGTTGTGAGAATTCTCTTAGTTGTAGGTTTGTTTGTAATAAATTGATTTGGAAGCATTTCGGATGAAGCTGTACTCATACTTGAAGCGACTGTCGTAGACAAGAAAATTGGTGTTGCTTTTGTAGTTGTTGTCGTGGAAGTTGTGAATTTCACAACTGGTTGAAGCGTAGTCGAAGAGAAACTCAATGGTTTATTAGCGACTGTATTCACAACTGTTTGTGTTTGAGGTTTGGGAGTTGGCAATAACTCAGAAATTTGCACATTTTGAACGTTGTTCATGTTTGGGTTATTATCGTCCTCGAAACGAACGGAAACTGGAACTTGTTGTGATGATTTCGGAGCCGAAATATCAATAACTGCGTCGATGTTTGCATTACTAATTGATACAGGGTTTGGTTGAAGTTCTGCTATTGTGCTTGTTTTTCTCTTAAGTGAGTTGTCCAGTTGTTGAAGGTACTCTCCAGTTGGGTCCCAGATTGCAGATAACTCAGCCCACACGCCCGGATATTCCTTTTTCAACCTTTTGATTGTTTTTAAAGTCACAAAGCGTTGCTTTTCTGTACATCGCAAGCAATTCGTTCTTAGCGCTTCAGGAAGTATACCTAAAAACAAATCTATATTAGACTTGAGATTATGTTCGGTTTTAGGAAGTGAAGTGATAATGTTTTAAATATTTTAAAGGCAAGGTCAACATCCTATAATACATTTTTTCTAATACATGTTTTAGTTCTATAATGTTAAATAGTAATTTATTATTTTACGGAAATAATATGTTTACTTTATTAGTTAAGTCAACTATTTTATTGTTAAAATATCAATGCAATTATTGTCAATAAAAGAATATATGTTAAAACATACCGAAAGCTATATAGTTTGTATTGCAATAACATGGAAAGATATAAGATTACACTTATAATCATTTACTTTCTTTATAATTTGAAGTAATTATTTTTTCTATTGTATCTGATTTGCCATTTAACAAGTGATTAACTTTGTTTTATGTTCTAAATTTAATATTATAGCGTAATAAATTATTTTATTTGAAATATGTTTAAACACCGGAACTGAATAAAATGTCAAAATTGTTTATTACCCAAATATGCCATATAAATTGTTATTGCGGATGCAATGAAAGAAAATACATGTTACTCTTTTAAGTATGAAAATGTATGTGCGTAATTAACAACAAACCAAAATGCTAAAACAGATTCATAACATATTTTGTATAAATATTTAAGAAGATGGATGATTCTACCGTCACTCACATTCCAACAACATCATGTTAGAAGAGACATTCAAATTTGTTGTTTAAACACGTTTCTTTCTAAATTTTAACAGCTATCTAAGATTGTGAAAGCCTGCTGTAATTGTGACTAATACAAATATTAACAATGTTGGTTAATACGTAAACAAAGATAAAAGAAAAAGATCTAGAACTTCAAAAGAATCATGTTGATTACCACATTACAAAATGTTCTTTATTACTTTGATTTTTATTATAGTGTTAACTTAACTTGTCACGCTACTTATAAGTTGCTTAATCCAAATATAAAATAATTGATTTCATAAACATTAAAATGCCATAAAAAGAGTATAACTTGTTTCTGTTTCCTTTTAATATTAAAAATCTTAATTAAATTCCATATATAAATCAAAACAACAACATGAAATAATTGTCTAATATCGATATTAACTTTTGTTTCGTTGTTTATGCACTTGCGTTTTGAGCAACAAAGTAATAAAAAATTGGTGAATACATATGCGACAGTAAACATGTCTATTAAGCCAATATTTCAAATTAAACAGATATTAATTACGAGTATAATGAGAAACAGTAATAAAACCGGATTTCTCAGCTAGTTTGGATTTTCCATATAAATATGATAACATTGTATTAGAATTCACTAGATTTTTTAAATACCTATTGCTACTTGTTTAGTCATATGCATTAAATTAACCACAAGTATATTTAAATGATATCTAAATATATCACTCATTTTTCTTTCAACATGTTATTCATTTAAGTGGCCTCTTATTATGTAAAAATATGCATATGTGAGAATGCAACTTGTATTCTAGCGAAAATCTGATTTTGATAATTGCATTGTTATGAACGGGTAAACAATAAAACAATGTTTATTTTACGAGTACGCTATGCATTTGAGAATATCGCATGTTTAGCAAACAATAAAATCCATAAAAATATACTTAACACAAACTGCGCAAAATGCAGAAAATTGCCGACATAAAGCATATACATGGATTTACAAATTGATTGTAATTGGAATGGAAACGTATGTGATGCAAGTGGTTACAAAATCAATTTTGTACGCTTGCCTTCACAGTTCTAAGCATGTTATCTGCCTTTAAACTTGTTTATATTCATCAGGATATTCAAATAATAGTAGAGGAGAGTGTAGAAAGTGAATAAAAATATCCGAGAAATACTTAAATCAATAGTAAAACGAGGCATAAATTTGTCACATACAAGATTTTTTTGGCTGAAGTAAAATTTATAAAATGATTAAAATAAGTAAACTCATACAACTCTTAGCTATGTATTTATTGTTAATAGTTATTCTAAATGATTAACAGATATATTTCAAAAATTAGCAAATTATTTATATATTTTGCAAACCAAAATGTAAATTACATTCATGTGTTTAATTATGGCACAAGGACTAAATGTATTCACAATAATATGAAATATTTACTAATTAATAAACGCTTCGTTATACCAGACTAATGATTATTAAAGTTTTCTTCAAGAAACAAGATAAAATTTTGTTCTATTTTAGTAAGTGTGAAATAAATTTATTTCAAATTAATACCTTTCGCGTGTTTGATTCACGTATTTAAAGATCATCACTACTTTTTCAAACCGATCAGAAAAGCTTGTGTCATCAAATGTAAACTATAATTAAATTACATGAATATTGATTTTAGAGTAGTGATAAAATTTACCTAATTACAATAAGTTATTTTATGACATGCTTGTAAAAAAAATATACAAATGAAAGCTCTTCAGAAATATCTATCTCAATATCTCCAAAAACAACAGCACAAATTACAACAATCATTCCTTTAACACTTTAACACGAGTGTTTTTAGGTATTAACAAATAAATGTTTGATTCGTGTTTTCGAAAATACATTGTAATTCTCAATTGTACGAAAAAATAATCAATTATATTGCAAAATTTCGCAAATAATGACTTTTTGGTTCAAACTTTTAGTCAATATAATTGGTATACGATCGATTATCAATTATTTAGTGATTCAAGTTGCCATTTTTCAATTTATACATCAATTAAAAACTAGCATACCATTCAAATAGAGATAACGTTTCTCATTGCTCAAAAATAGCTTTAATGCACTTGAAAATTCTATATTTGTCATTAACTACGCCATACTTGCCGGAAATTATCTTGTTAAATAGCTTACACTCTAAGAAATCAATAATGCAAAATACCTACTAGCCAACATGGATCAACCACCAAGGTCGCTTACTCTACCAATGTACACTTGGAATGTGTATTAATAATTTTTTGTAACGCAAATTCTATTTGTATGTAGAATATGTAGCGCAAAGCATGAAAGAAATTCCTGCAGAATGTGCGCAATGTTAATTATAAATAAGCATGTTTAATTAGTTTGTGGGTAACTTGAATATAAAACTATATCTAATTTCAATTGCACAATCAAGTCGCTATCGTCTTAGGAAGTTGCTTTATGTTTTTAGTACTTTGACACAACAAACAGGAAAATAACATTAAATATATATATATTTAATATGGGTGTGGTTAATTTTTAATTAACTGACCTTTAAAAACTTGGTAAATGGTAATTGCAATAAAATATTGCAGCATGCAACTCTGCTCTTGTTTTATTGTAGATGTACCGTTGCAATCGATGAAAGTGTGCAACTAGGACAACACATGCATTTGCACATTCTTCAAATACAAACTAGACTAATCTATAAACGTATCTGAAACTGTCTTTCTTTCATTTCTCCAAAACTTAAGTCGATATTGGCTTAGCTTCTATCTACCGGTTCCAATCGGTGTGTTTTTTATGACAAGTGAAAGTCATTTTTTGTATACAGGAGTGTTGCAGCGTATGCCATAAATTTGTTATACGTACGTTTGAACTCGATACCTTGCGGTGTGCAAGGTCCTCTGTCCAGAAGACATTCGCTGTAATAATGCACTAGACGTTTCTGGTTTAAAATGTTTTCAATGTCGAGATGATCGTATCTTGTTGTATAGTACCCTCCTGGTGGAGGCGCAGAACCATTTTGTCCATTTGTCAATTGCAGAAAGAACACGCACAGTGCGTAACTCAACGGAGTGTGCAACCACATGATCACTTAGCACTTCTTATAACCGCAAGTGAATGAATTTTATAAATATTTAGTCAAGAGTGTTTTTAGTTCAATTAATGTTTGAGTTGATAAGTATTGGGTTAATTTTTAATTGCGATGAATGTTGCAGTTGACTTAAATGAGTCAACTATGTGTTTTTGAGTTTTTCGTTTCTGGTAGCATTTGGCAGGAGCCGGCAGGAATACCACGAACGTCCACAACACCGTCACTGCGTCAGGTCTACACTAAGACTGCGCCAAGGAATATACCAAGCAGGCCAGCAATGCGCCTCAACTTAAGAGACCGCAACCTTCGCGATGTTGACGACGATCAAGACTATTAAGACAATAACCACTTCATGTGGTCAACGGGTATTTAAACCATTGTCTTCAAAGAGAAAAGTAAATTGCTGTTGGAAGATGCATGCAGATGATAGCCATAAATGAAACTGAAAACAATAATGATTGTGATTATAATGACCTACCTCAATACATGTGAAAATAAAAGATGTTGATTAATCGGAGATGCAGTGTACCTTGAGTAGATGAAAGGATTTTTTGCCCCTATTGCATTGTTTACGGCCCATGCATGGTAATGAGAATTGTGGTTTGCCAAGCGTTGAAGTTGCATCTATAACAAAGTGTCCTACTCATAGATATTGTTCATATAAGAATCAATTATACTTCAAATTGATATATATATATGTGTGAATTTGCATTGCTTTTAACTAAAGTTCTGTTAAAAAAATTTCAGGAAAAGTTTAGAATTGCATTTGTTAATATTGTTCTAATCATTTTGGCAGTGCAATAACCGGAATTGATAGATTATTGACATGTCTATGTACTAAAGAATATTTTCTTACATTCTAATTATAGGTTAGAAATTACTACGTTAATGTGCAACATATAACAATTTAAAAACAATCAAGTATTTAAATACTTTAAGAATAAACAAATTAAATAACTAAACAACATGCTAAAATTAATTAATTTCAAATTGACAATGTATATTTTAGTTGGTTATATTAGCAGAAATCAAGATAATGTGTTAAAATTTTTGTATTTTTGAATTACAGATAAAATATTTTTCAGATTTAAATGAACACAATAAACAACATATTACATACATACATTTCCTGATTTGTGTAAGTGGCTCATATTTTTTATAAACTTAAATACAAACCCTAAATATAAGATTGTATGTTTATAAAATTATTAAATTGCAGTATATTTACGTATCTCAAATTAAGTTTTTAACAGCAGTTAAAACACAGTCTAAATAATAAAAGAAGTTAACCGTTTGTTAATGGTATATTCATTTAATAAAACAAATATTTATTGCTTCAATTTTATTATAATGATTAGAGTATAATAGGAAACCGTAATTAATATGATAAAGCAAATCCCACATACTGGTTTGTTCTACCTAGACACTTTTGATTTAGTAGAAGGTTAAATATTTTAAAATAAATTATTTATTATATAAGTCTTTAAGTGTGAATATAGATAATTATATAAATAATTATCATTACTTGCTAACGAAGTGAGAAATTTTCTAATTAAGACAAGCCCATATTTTAGTCGTTAGCCGCTTTAAGAAAAACAATTATTCACTTTACTAACAGTTTACTTGTGCAAGTCTTCATGTGTATTCATGCAGCTTACACGTAAATTAATTAAGCATGCAACATACAACTGGTTAATGCGAGATTTCATTAAGAAGGTAATTTCAAAATTAACTACAATCAAATTGAAATTACAACTTTTACGCACGAATGTTTAATAAGCCCGCTGGTAAAAGTAGTACTAGTGAAATGTTATTAAAATCTTAAAGTCGGAAGTAATGGATAATTAAACATGTTTTACTATTACACCAGAAGGAAATAAGATGTAAATATTAAAATCAGCGACTTCATTTATTGACGAAATCCATTCCTAGCTATTCAAATGTGTTTTTGATTTAAAGGAAACATAAATAAATTATATGAATGAATGCAAACATATTTTATATAATGTAATAATATATAGTAGGAGGTCATACATGTTTTTCATATATTTTACAACTCTAAAATATTCAAATCTACCAAACAAAACATTTTATTTTAAATCAAAGTGAGCAATATTTAAAATGCGCAATATGAAAAATGAAAAAGAAATTTTGTTCTTTTGTTAATAAAATAACTTACTCTTTGATAGAGAATTTTTTAAAAAAAGTTTGCGTGTATCTTGATGTATGGACATTATTAATTTATTCTGAATGCCTTCCGCTGTTAACATTTTATGTCATATCTGACAATTTAAATACATGGATAAAGTTACTATTTTCGAAAATGTGAAAATGAAAATTTTTTGTTGATTATTTGAATTTAGTTGCAAACATAATTTTTATTCACTTTTACACCGGAACTGGTTCTGCTGCAACATCACTTTTGCTCTGCAAATATCTTATTTTGTAACTCCCAGTTGGATCATACTTGTCTTGTAAGGGACTCCAAAATTCCGGTTTGTTGTCAATCAAATATCGAATAATTTTATCTGATCCCTCTTTTTGCTTTTCACTACATTTACTGCAATCAGTTTCAATAGCATCCGGCATGTTTTCTAAAATTACAAGTAGCGATAATTGTGTATTAACTTTACTTTATTAATAAAGTATTTACTTCTCAATTCTAATCCATCTGGTGTACAAGCACCTTTCTCCAAAAGACAATCAACGTAATTCTTGAGTAAACGCTCGTTCTTGAGAATGTCGTCGAGATTAACATTGTCGTATTTAGTAGTGTAAGTCTTCTCTTCGGCAAAGATGCATTGCGCACCAGCCACAAAAGCATACAAAAGTATCAGGCGAACCATTATTACGAATGTACACTGAATAACACGACACAAGTTCCGTTCCTACCTGACATGAATCTGTAAATATGTTTAGATTTTCCATCATCTATTGTTTTTATATCAGAATTGCCTCAAATTGCATACAAATGAGAGGAAATGTTTAAAGAATTAAATGATGAACTGAGATAAAGTATTATGCAAGAATTATAAAATTGTTGTCAAATTGATGTTTTTATAGCGCAATTTATATTTATCTGCTTTTATTTAATTTAACGTTAAACAAATATATTCCAAACATATTTATTTTAATTAATATGATAAATATAATTCAAAAATTACAATTAGTTCTTGTTTAGATATTAATATATAATTATTATATATAATTATTGATCATAGAATTTTATTTTTAACAGAATGAACAAAAAAACGCATAATAAGATAAAATATAATTATAATAATAATATAAGATAATAGTAATAATTAAATTTAATAAGCAGCGGAAGAGTATTATAAACGCACTAAGAATAAAGCATGTTATTTTGAATATAACATGAATAGTTCATAAAAAAAAAACATAATCCGTTGTATATTGTATTGATAATAAACTATATTTTATTGCCCTCTACTAGAGTTTATAAGTAATAGAAAATTAAATCATTTTTGTGAATGCAATGTAAATAAATGTTAACTTTGTTTGACAGATGTCACTAGACATTAATTTTCAAAGAACCTACCATTTTAAGCAACTTTGTTAGGTACAGTATATTGTCAAATAATGTCTTCTAATAAATAATATTGTGAGTGAAGCAACTTAGATGTAAATGAAACAAATTTAAAACATTTAATAATTTTGTAAACTTACGTATAATATAAAATTACTTTGCTTGCTCTCTACATTAAAATATCCTCACTTGCAACGTTATTCTTAAAACCAAGATAATTTGCAAGAGTACCATAATATTTAGATAAGCATTACCATAACCTTGACTGCAATTCTATAATCTTATCTGCATATAGATGCACACTTTCAATCGTTCATTTAAACGCGGATATTATGAAAGAAAGGAAGTTTATTTACGTAAGTCATGTAAGTA
The DNA here is from genome assembly GCA_027575565.1 of Diploeciton nevermanni. Classification (NCBI taxonomy): domain Eukaryota; kingdom Metazoa; phylum Arthropoda; class Insecta; order Coleoptera; family Staphylinidae; genus Diploeciton; species Diploeciton nevermanni. The sequence goes on from JAODIE010000011.1 coordinate 1,829,532, forward strand.
GACTTCCAATTAACGTTTCTTCAATATGCAATGTCCTAGAAAATCACAGTGCTTTGATTGCACTCTCATTATTAAATTAGCATAATGATAAAATAATAATAACATCCAGAAAGTTGTTGAGTGTCACTCAAATCATGCGTAAACATAATATTACATTAGATTTTAAATTGAATTAATTGTGGTTTTGGTTTTATTTTACACAAGCAAAACTACAATAAACAATTGTGAGAATTGAATGACATATATTTTATGTTCTGCTTGCGTGAATAATAAATTATTTGCAGCATTGACAGAAGACAAATTATTGACTTGTACCATGCCAAGGACCACTGCATCCAAATATACCAGAAACCGCGATAAAGTTACAACACGATGAACCTGCTTTAATGACCGTGGTCATTTAAAATTCCCCAAAACAAGCTCACTGTAGTCTGTAGTTTTACTTATGGTAGTTACGTTAGTAAAAAACATTAAATTTATGTAGCTTAATGTAGGACAATTTCTACTACTTCATCAAATTGGCTTCCCACAAGCAGCAACCAATATTATTTTTAATGCGTCCCTCTTTATAATTTGCTTTTGATAAGCTAAAGTAAACAAATTCAGTTTATAGTTTTTTACAGTCGTATTTACAATTACAAAATTAGTACCTGCCATGAGTAATTAAATAATTAATTGCATTTATTTGTAATTGCATCTTGTTTTAATTACATCGTTATATTTTGTCGGAGAATATTTTGTGTGTGCAACACGTGCATGCATCATTAAAATGTTATGCGGCTGTTGGCTTTTTGCAGCGTTTTGCTGTTGCCAAACCATCACGCCTTGCACGTTCGCAGGATCGTTGTTTGTATTCTCCAGTAGGATCATATAATTTCTCCAATCGTTCCCAATATTCTGCGTCATTGTTTAGAAAGTAATGAAGAACTTTCCTCGAATTTTCTTTCTGCTTTGGAGAACAATCGGCACATTCAGTCTTTATAGATTCTGGTAGTAATCCTGAAAATTAATCAATTAGAAGAGGCTAAAATTAGTGAAGTATTTACTTTTGATTTCTGCTCCTTCTGGAGTACAAGGCTTTGATCCGAGTAAGCAGTCAACATAATTTTTGAGCAATCTCTTATTATTTAAAACTGAATCAACATCAATATTTTCGAATCTTGATGAGGGCTTTTGGCCCAGCACCACTACCACAACCACTAATGTCAACACAAATATAACTTTTAGCGAGGGAGAGAACATTTTGAATACTTCTTGCTTCTCGAGTGGCTCTCTTTTATATAGTTTTGAGAAGAGCAATAACTGGTTAGTATCTCTGGCACTATTGGCGTTATGTTTGATTTAATGAAGAAACCACTTTGAGAGAAAATCGTGTGGGATGTTACAAGGTGCATAAAGTGCATCGGCATCATGCAACCAAACAAGGTTAAATTGAAAACAAGATTTTAATCTTTCTCGTATTGGAGTGAGTTTGGTGAACAACGAGATATGTGACATTACAAAAATGCATTCTGATCATGACACTAGTTGGCAGCACATCGATGATGAATGTTTATTGTGAGTGAATTTTACCAGCTTCAAGCTTCTTGCACAATCGGCGCTCAAAGTGACCGCTTGAGTCGTCTTTGGCTTTCAGTTGGTTCAATATTGCTGGATCTTTTTCATGTAGGTATGCAATTACTTAAATTGCTCGTTTCTCTTGCACTGCCTTGCATTTCTTACAAGCAATTTCCCAAATTTTCTAGCAATTAAAATTGAATTCATTAGAGTGCGTGTAAGTTTTTAAGTTGCAAAATAAAACATAAGCCTTAGTACCATGCAAACACAAAATATGTGTCGAAGCAATAACAATTTTATATAAACAACATGACGCACGAATACTTTATGGATCTTCTTTATATAGAAGATCGATTATCTTAATAAAATACCGTTCTTAGAAGTTAGGTTGAAACGAAGCTTTAATTGCTCTTCCTTGGATAAACAAATCAGTCAATAAAAACATACTTTTCAGATTAACAGCGTCGGGCGCACAATCGTCTCTGCTAAACAAGTAATTGTCGTTCATTAAAATTAAAACGTTTGGCATCGATTTCAACAAACGTGGAAAATATACAAAAGATGACAAAACAATATATTTACTTATCAATTTAAAACTTTTTTATTTACATTTGCTACGTGGAAAATGATTACTAAAAACTAGTTATTTTATGTGATTTTATACTAGCTAGAAAACTATATAATTACGAAATAATGATAGGAAAATTATAATGACATTCGCACAGAGAAGCAATAATTAAATATGGTTTTGATAAGTTTAACATAGCTATACAAAGTAATATATATATATAAACCTGTTGGTACATCATTATGCAAGAATTGGTAGTTGATGAATTATGCTCAATTACTGAATGATTATACTATATATAAATTCTCAATAAATTATAAATATCTTGATAAATTGCACTGTTCATCAACACCGAAAGGAGAAATTAACGGCACTTGTTTAATTAAGAAGTCAAGCTTTCTACCAACTCACGTTATATTGAATCATTTTTGAAATATATTTCGGTTGTGACTTCATCAAATGTATTAATCGCATATCTTTCCTATTTATAATTGAAATTGCGTTTAATTGATTTTAGTCACAAAGTGTCTAATAGTCATTGTTGCTAATTTTAGGACAAGAAACAAAAATATTCCTTTAACCTCATTTCCCGGATAATCAAAAAAAAATTGCTTAGGATCATTTAGGATCATCACATTGAATCTTTGCTGCTAAATTTAGCGAGTATTCTAACAATTCGTGAGAGAATATTGTTTATTTAAAGACTGCTGTCTAATATAGGCGGCTATTAAAGACCTGACTTGCTATTTTTATAATAGATTTAATAATGTTGTAAATTTTAATTCATGTATAATTTAATATATTAAAATATTCGCAATCGAAATATGTATCTGATACGTATCAAACCAGAACGCATGTTCTTCGCATGCAATAATATATCACGCAAACTATTTCATATTTTACAACAAGACATACGTTAAAATGTAATTATTGTGAAATATTTAACCTTTGCGTAAACATTTGATAGAAATCAGAGTCCATCGTAAATATTTGATTTCACAATTAGGTGCTGAACATACGAGGATAACGAGCATGTGTGCAACAATCATGAATTGATACTATGTTTAAGTGGATTTGCACCCAGTTGAATTACATAATAATGCAACTGAAGGCGATAATAAATGATATTTAATTAATGCGATTGTTTTTAACAAGTGCAGTTAACCAACGTCTCGAGAATAGGCTGAGGTGCTAGTGCAGTGAGTTGACGATTAATTTCTATTGAATATCAGCGATTTTCCAAGGTTTTATTCGTTCTGGTGCTGCTTAGCTGGCAGTACTTTTTAAAACGATAATGAGCGTGAATTATTTGTTTTGTAATTAAAACTAACGTAAACTTATAAATAAAAATGAACGCATCTATTTGAAAAGGTTACGCCAGATCTACATTTTAATCTGAAATAAATGTTTCGTGCTCTTAAAAGTAAAATAAAGTTTTATTATAATAACTCATTAGTTCTTTACTGCATCGTACAAAATATGCTGCACTTTAATGAAATTTGAACTAAAAAAAAAACTGTTATTTAGGTAATTTTCCATTTAGAACTTATTAATATTTGCACTTTGAGTTTTCGCATTGAGACATCCTCAACATGCATCGATAATTCCATCCCATCACCTTGGCCTCGTACAAACAATGAATACCTGTTAAGCGTCGCAGTCTTTGGAAACAAATATACGATATGACATTAGATAGGATTATAATAATGGGAATTATGTACACTCATTAATTAGAATATAATTATTGCCTGAATATATTAATGTACAATAAATCTTTATTCGCAGACATAATCGTAACTCATGCAAGTCATACTTTTAATATATGTTTCAAAGACAATAAAAAAAAAAACGTAAGTAAATTGCGGTTTCGCTAGAAAATGCACTTAAAATAATCGTCGCTTTGTTTTTCCACCATCAGCGTGTAATTTGCGTTCGGGCATAATTAAACAAATGATTCCTAATTGGACATAGTCCAGCACTTCTAATTATAAATCGATTTCTATTGAATAGTGAATTTTTGCTTGTAATTAATATTTCTTATTTAATTGACACTTTAGGATGCATTTGCGTAATTTTCGTTTATTCCAACTTTTTGCTTATTTCGTGGATGCGTCCAGTACAAAGCTTCGGACATGAGGTATAATTAATTATGTTTTTTTCTCGTTGAAACGATCTAATAAATGACGCATTTAGCATGGGACCCCACTCCGGCGCTCGTTATTACTCGCGGTATAAAAGCACCTGCATGATTAGAAGACTTCACACATTTCGAAAAGTGTAAAATTTACAAACATGAAGGGTCTCTGTGCTTTTGCTTTGTTGGCCGTAGTTGCAGCAGTGGCGTCCGCCGCTCCTGCTCCAGAGGAAAAGTACACCACTAAATACGACAATGTCGACTTGCAAGAAATTCTTAAAAATAAGCGTCTCCTCAAGAACTACGTCAACTGCTTGTTAGAAAAGGGCAATTGCAGTCCCGATGGCGCCGAACTGAAAAGTAAGTTACTGATCAATGTAAACTCGTTACTATTTATTTCCACTTCGGAAATATCAACAAGGTCGACTACATCCTTAATAAGGCAAATTGCATTTGGAAGTTTCGTTTTATTAAACATATCAGGTTTTTTATGAAAAGCATATTCAGATATCCATGGAATTTTTAGAGGTTTTGCCTGATGCCATCGAGTCTGAATGCAGCAAGTGCAGCGAGAAGCAAAAGAATGGTAGTCGCATTGTCCTCCATCACTTGATCGAAAACGAGCAAGAATGGTGGAAGCAATTGGAAGCCAAGTATGACCCAACTGGCGCGTACAAAAAGAAGTACGAAGAACAGGCTGAGAAGGAAGGGATAAAAATCTAAATAATACTTCTACTAATATCCGACGGTCTTACTGATATTGCTTTTTTATACATTAAATTTCGTTCCCTTTTAAAATACGTTGTTTTAATGTACAATAAACCTATATTACATGATTCAACATGTATGAGTTACACGATAAGTTTTGTTCGCCTTGCAATTAATGTTGAATTATACAATGTTGAATGTCAACTATAAATGGCCATTTACAGAACCATCTTAGTTGGTCCCCCAATGAACAACCTTGGAGTTAATAGCCAATGTGGAAAAGATAATTTCCATCATTTTAATTTCAATCACAACGTTTTGTGAATCTTCATAAATGTGTAACATAGAATTATATATTACTGCTATCACGCATAGCAGTTTAATGCAAAAGTCATAATGAGAGACCTTAAACCCACTATAAACCAAAAAATTAATCTTCCTTTCGTTTTTTGCTTTTCATTTGTACTTGAATGCTTTCCGAATCTCTTTTCCTTTTACTCCCGGGACCTTCACTTGTTCTAGTCTCCCTTCTCGCAGGCGCAGCAGTATCAGTCTGTGCTTGTAGTAATATTTTTATCTGTTCCACCGCTTCTTGTTGAATCTCCTTGGTCATTTTATACACTGTGTCATTTGTTTTGTTGTACATAATAGCGTTGTTAAACATCAGTAACAGATCTCGCTTGAACTCTGCAGTTGTGCGAATCGCCCCCGACTCAATGTTTTTCTTGATAGTGATCAAATCAATAGGGCGCTTCACTAACTTATGATAACCAGGAGCCTGCTCATTGGTAATTGGTCTTTGAAAAAGTGACGCATATTTGTGATTCGATAATCTACTGTAGACCAACATAAGTGATTTCTTCCAACTCCTATAGTCTCGATCGTCCTCAAAGTATGAACTGGCTGGTGAATTGGGAACAGAATCAATTGGTGTTGCAGGCGTCGAATACCTTCTAGTATTCGGTCTGGTGTCTGGCTCCTGTTCTACTTCGTGTTCCTCTTCCGTCCACGGACTATGAGAAGATGTTTCTTCCGGCTTGTCGGTTGTGGTTGGTACGGGTTTCTTTACTTCCTCTTGCTCTGAAGAGCTGTCTGCTTCTTCTTCAATATTAACCGCTTGTTCCACAGCCAACAGTATATCAAAGTCTGATTCATCTTTTTTCTTTGTACGCGAATAATCTCTCTTTTTAGACTTATCAATTTTCCTCACTTCAATGTTTTCGTCGTAGATGTCTTCTCTATAGTCAGGTGTGAATGTATCACGGTTTATATTAAGTTCTGGATCAGGCGTATCTTCACCAAGCTCGTTTTCAGACAACACCTCAGTTTTTTCAACTGTATCCAATGATGACGCTTTATCTGCTTCCTCACTTTCCTCCGGTTCCACTTTGGTTTCTTTTGGAGATTCTATCGAATTGTCCACGTCCGTCTTAAGCGTTTGTTGATCCTTGTTCTCTTCCTCTATTTCAATAGGTTCTTCTTTGATTGATACATTTGAAGTTGCTTCGGGCTCTTTATCGCTATTAGAAATTGCAGACGAATGAATTATGTCTTGCATTTGTGATTTATCTAATTCCTTACTAACATCGTCTTCATCCATCACGACCACCTCCACAATTTCAACACTTCCGCCTACTGCTTCCGTTTTGTCTTGTTTTATAGGTACAGCCTCTTCCTTTGCAGCATCGTCAGCTACGACACTTGTACCAACACTACTACTGTCCTCTTCAAAATGTTCTGTTGTTACTTCCTCACTCTCTGCGGATGACTCCATTCCGGGTGATTCCACCGGAACTTCGGATGGAGTGGACGTAGATGTGACAACTGTTTGTACACTATTGCTGGTACTTCGAGACAATTTAACTTCAAATTCAGGATCTTCCTGAAACTCAAATGGATCTATTTCTGGTTCCTTAGCAACTGATTTGGTCTCAGCTGACTTATTTTGCAGCACTTGTTTTTGTTTTTCCGCCTCAAGCTCAGCCTTCTCTGCCTTTTCTTTATTATCTAGCTCCTCCAATTCACTTTCTAAATTGCTGATAATATCATCGCCATCCAGCAAATCTGTTTCGGGATCATTTACAATATCAGCATTTTCAATTAGATCGCTTATGATAACATCAACTTCCTCATTTTTGATTTCCGGTAAATCGCCATCTCCAACTTGAAGAATCGTATTTTCTATATCCTCCTCTAAATTTGGGAAATCACTAGCATTGTCAAGCAGGTCTGTTATATTTTCTTTTGGTGCCTGTTGTGTTGGTTCTTGAGCAATAGCAGTGCTTACCAGCTGTTGAATTCCTGGTGAAACTTGTACTGCTGCTGACGAGTTCAGCAGGCTTGCAATTGTTGGATTTGTGTTTGAATTGACAGGTCTTTGATTGCTGGTTATTGCAGAGTGTAATATTGAAGAGGTGGCAACATTTTGTGAATGTGAGGGTGATCTTAGTAAGCTTGTTAGAAGTGGTGAAATAGCTGGTTTTGTAGGAGTTTCGGGCGTTGTCTTCGATTCAGCATCGTGTTCACCAATTATGGAATCAATTGAATCTGAAGCTTTCCGTTTTTGACCTGTTGAAACATTTGACATTTTTATTGTTGGTCGCCATTGTCGTTCAATTTCTTCTTTACGTATTTCTCTTTCTTTCAACCATTGTACATGTTCAAGTGCTGCTTTTTCCTTTTTATCTTCTTCCTCATCAATTTCTTCCAACATTTTGTCTAGTTGTTCCTCAGTCAGAGTTCCTAATTCAAGTAAACAGAATATATTAATATAATTATAACAGACATTTGCTATTATAAAAAAATATTGTCAATTATACCTGACTTTAGCAAAACCATATCCTCTTGTAACTTATCATACTCAGCTTTTTCTTGCATCATCACCTTTTTTACTTCCACCAATCGTTCCTGAATTAACTTCTTTAAAATTAAATCTGCTGGTGATTCCAAAGCTTCCACCCCAGAAGATCTTTTCTTCCTTTTTGGTGTTTCAATATTCTCAAGAAGTGCTCCATACTGAGCAGCACAGTTCTTTTGGTGAAACCAATCAGCAGGTCGTCCCTCACCAATAGGCTTTAAGCTCCTACTGACGGACATCCAGTTTTGATCTCCAACCTTTGCAACCGCAAATGATAAGCATAATTGCTCTCTTATTGACCATTTATCAAGGGGTTCTCGCTTTCTTTGCAATCGTTCTTGGATAGATGCCATTTTAAGGTTATACGCCGCTGCCCAAGTAGAAAATCACCTGCAATCAGTAGAAAATATTTATGCACACTTACTAAATAATCCATGTTGCACAATTATATAGTGGTTTCCTTATATACATAGTTTAATAAGTACCTTTGCATATAATATTAGCTTCAAGTAGGACGAAAGCAAAATCTCAGTGTCTGTCAACAAAACTGCGTTTATTCTGGCGGAATGCTGTTATGCAACTGAAATAACACGCAGTTTTTTCAATTTTGTTAAACACCATGCAAACGGGATCTAGATTGCAGCGATGAATAAAACAGTTAAAATAATTAACGTCATATCGGATTATATTTCCACATAAAAGACTACATAATGCTGTACAATACTCTAAATTATTCAGCTTTTTATGGATAAATTGCACACTGCAAAAGATATTTGGAATGATCATAACATCTAATAGAATAACAGGAAATTTGAGTACATTTTGAACATGTATTAAGTTAAAGTTTTGCATTTAAACACGATAGTTCTTATGCATCTCTGGTCTGATGTCATATACCAACTGCAAAATCTCCCTCATGACCTATAGCAATTAAAAACAATCATGTTATTAAACTAATTCAGAATACGTCAAAAAAAAAAAGAAACTGAAGTGTAAACATACTGGCTCCTTCTGGCTCATGATAGCTTTGTTCATATCTTCAATACGCCGTTTGGTTTCTTGCTCAATTTTAGCTGCAACATCATCCCTGGAGCCCATGTGCTTTGCTTCAAATTCACGGAATTGCTGATCACGATCGGCGCGGTATTTCTCGATCTCATCTTGAGCTTCCTCCTTAGCTTGCTTGAGCCTTCTTGCTTTACCTAGAGGAAATAGTAAACAGCGCATGTATTATATACATAGTTAGGGTCTTATGACCTAGAATTTGTAGTGGAATACACCCAATTTTGCACAAAACATTCTACTCACGTTTACGCGCCTCGGAAACTTTCTCAGCGGCGCGCTTTTCGGCTGCCAGCAGTTGTTGAATGCCTTGAGTTTGACTAGCCATAATAAGCAATTATTTACGAAATTTTCGGCAGCAACACGAAGCGAGGAAGAACTGACGATCCGTTCTGCTGGTCAGGCGACTCGCAGCTTGCAACAACGGTAAAGTCATATGATCGATTTTATTCTATTTTCTAGACGCAAGAGGGATTCATTTTTCTGCCATCTAGAGGTGAATAGATACATTTATTCTTAGTAATTTTTGAAATTATAACAGCAGGATATACCTGAGTGTTTCGAATATAATGCTTACATTGAGTGTTGAAACTCTCTGACATCGAAAGCCAAATCAATGAGATCAAATCGAAATTGATTGGCTACTAAAGGTACCCAAATAGAAATTACAATAAATAGCATAATAATATATTCATAATAATGTAGTCGACTTTTGAGGCTGATTGCGGTAGTGGACGAGAGAGGGCGTGGGTAGCAACGGAGTGATGAGTGGAGT
>JAODIE010000011.1:1839292-1869717 GCA_027575565.1 Diploeciton nevermanni
GCGGCAGATAACAAGCAAAACATCGAACGCACACACGCGCAAAGAAATGAAGTGATTTATTCGAAGAGGCGGCAGCAAAATGAAATAGCAGAGAGACGCCCGGAGATTCCTTGTGTTTTCCTTTTATTCTGCGAGCGCTCATTGCAACACACACTCATATACGGTTGCCGCCACCAAAGTAAACAATGATGAACAAGCACACAGTAAACGCGGGCAGTGTTTACGTTTAATATTTTGTTTCCTTCATCCAATGAAATTGCCATCGTTGCTATCATAATCAGCGCAATATTTTCGAAGCGCGACAAGTTGTGTACTCTCGGTTAAATGCAGCTGCGGTGCTGATGATGGTGGCGGCAGTGGTGGTAGCAGAGTTGCTAAACTTACTTTCGCCTAAACTTTTTCAATTAACGAATACGTATGAAAGTTTTACCTTTGCCTCATTCGCATGCGCTCGGCATGTTTGATAGAAATTGTTATAATTTTCTCAATATCATCAAGCATACTATAAAAATTAAATTCCCCCACGAGAAACATATAAATTACGACATTCAACTGGTATACTGAGAGAGAAATTTATAACTGCCATGTATGGAAGAAAAAGAAGATATGTATTCGCCTGTGGTAAATTTCAGTTTTGGGATGAAATATTACACAACATATTGAAATATTGAAGAAACTAATGTCGATAAACGCAACTTATTGATGTTTAAATCTCTTCTTTTTCAATATAGAGATCAAGTTAATGTACACGCTAGAACGAGATTGCTTTTAAGGTAAGATTAATCAAATTGAGTCGTAGGCTCGGCTGTCACACGGCGTGTAAGGTGATCTAACGCGTGCCCCCGGGGGAACCGATGTAATCGCGTCCTCGTGATGGAACTCATCAACAGAGTGCGCAGGAATCTCCTTCTGCCCTTGCACCGCCGCCGCTTCGGGCTTCTGCCTGTCTTGCAGCGTTGCTGCCGCCTTCGTCGCATCAATGTCCCCGAAGCTTTCCGGTCGGATGCTCGTACGCATCCAGGGAACAGTGGTTAGCGCGACACAAAACAGGAAAGCGAGAACAAGTCGTATATAAAACAGAATTAATCTTGCTATTTGTAACCCAGTTTAATTATAAAAGACAGAGCAAATAATTTGGCATTATTGTATTCAGCAACAATACTACTGAGTCAAATCCTCCAGTTGTTTATTATTATTATTGACATCAAAAGTATGTTTGGCGTATTCTACCAATTTTAAACATGCGTTTCGAGGGGTGCGTGTCTATCTCTTGTTTTGTTTTCCTACCAAACATAAACAATTTGTTAGGAAAGAATATTCTCTTCACTTTCACCCTTGTTGCTTGTTGCCCTTGTTTAATTCACTTTCTGCTACTAGGCATATTAAAATTGCAAAACAAATATGAAAACAAAGTTTAGATACAAATCGAAAATCAAAATAATCAAAATTATGCATGCTGTTGCAAAAACATAAAATTTAGACAAACATATCAATTGTCAAACAAGTGAAGCAGAAATTCGGTTCGGAACTTTTATCTCTCGTATGTTGAAACGCTAAATATGCTCGGGAAGGTTTTATTAACCCAGTATAAATATGGCAAATATTACAACACCTTTTTTTCCATTGCAGAAAAAATACCCGGGACATGTATAGCATCACATCAAATTAAATTTAAATTAAAACCGCAAAAGGTCCTCGAGCTAAAGCCGCAGCAGACAGATATTTGTTTCTCAAACATGCCGCTTTCTTGTCGACTCTACGAACGTTGAGATAAATGAAACCCAAGTACATGCCAAGGGAGTGACGAAAATTATAAACGTGTGCCTATCTAGGTCGCTGACTTTCGACGCGTGTAGCGTTTCAAAGCGCTTAGAGGTGATATTTTGCGTGCGCATTGAGATAACCACCGCCGCGCCGGGCATTATAATACACACTGGGGTAAATTCGTTAGCATCGCAGGATAGAAGCACAATTCGCAAAATTTCAACATCCACACGCCGCTCTCCGGATATCGCTCAAGCACTAGACCAGGATGAGCCCATCGACAATACCGGTGGATAAATAAACGCCACCCTAGGCGGCCACATATTAAACTTTATAGTTTCGCCTCTAGGCCCTGCAGCGACAGCAGTGGCAGCAATGGACCAACATTTATCTGCGATAATTAGCCATGCATCATCCGTCGTATATTGTGGGCACTCGCGCGTATTATTGATATTCGTGGAAGCGGGCCGAAACGCTGGAAGCTGTTGACCGAAAGGGATACAAGCGGAACAAGCAGGGAACGTAAAAAGTTCGTGAATTTGGGATAAATTTGCCCCGTCGTGCCGTAAACCAGTATGCATACATTCGCACTTTATGAAGCTCCCACCCTATTATACACTCTGTGCCCAAAACCATACTTTCTCCCCATCGCCTGAAATTGGTACGATTAGGTCGGATGGAGAATTTTTGACTTAGATTAAATTGTCCCCAGAACGCCGCAGACCCGATAAAAGGAACGGAAAACACGTAGTTACGCCGCTCGCTCCCAGGACGAACACAGGGCGCGGAAGACCCGCCGCCGACGACAGCACCAAATCGAATGAATGTGTAATTAGGTTCTAATCCTATTGATTAAAAGTGGATGACGGCGAGGACGAGGAAAGCACGACGGGAAGTCAGGATTATTTCCGCGTGCTTGGCACAAAGTGGTCATTGCTGAGAGTGAAGGTGTGTGTGCGGAGGGAGACAAAGAATAGTGCTACTCAGCACTTTGATCTCGCTTCACGATCCGCCGTCTTATTGCATCGCTAATGGTCACTACTCGAAAGAATTCGGCGCCGCGTTTTATTATAGTCCACGATAATCTTGCAAGCAGCACGGCAAAAACAACAAGTCGCTGAGCAGAGATGCGAGGTAAAGTGGCGGATTGACGATAGCAAAAAAAAGATCATCCTGGTTGAGCCAGAGCTGGACTTGAAGACGTCAAAGTTCCTCAAAATCCCACAACCACAAGTTTCAATGCACACTCAGAGCAAATTGTTCGTAATTGGTTAAGACCCGATTTATAAGAATAAATCCAGTCCTGACTAGAACATGCTCACTGGACCACTCCTAATGAACATTTCTTTGCAATGCGCTCGCCGCTTAATTTCGCCTCTGTTGCTTACATATTGCTGATTTATAGTGTCCACATTATTCGGCTCGCTTCGGTCGCACACGGATGATTCCCGCAGACACGAAATTATTTTCCTGTCTGCTGAACTGAAGATAGAATTATTTAATAAATCAGCACATACACACAAATGGAGATGGTAAACATCAAATTGAAGGATGACCACATGACATAAAAGGGTCTTCCAGTCTTGAAGGAATAGAGAGTCTTGAAAAGAAATGTAAAGCACATTCACCATGTCAAAGTAGAATATGATAAATAGAAAAATGTTTTTATTTGCACGCAATTAGTAAGAAACTCCGATGATTACTTACTTGCATGGTTTGAAAGAGGGAGGCAATGGATGGATGTGACAGTCTAGCCATGATTTTCGCCTCTCGGTAGAGGTTTCGAATGACATAGTCCTCTTTGATTTCATTGATGTCCATAATTTTAATTGCTACCTGCAACAAAAAGCAGATAGAGGTTAGATAAGGTTACCACTTTTGGGATAGGTTTTCTTCGTTCAGAAATGTAATAAACCAGACTCTAATGGGCTAATAAATTAACATCAATCGACAGTAAAAATCGAAACACGTTTGTTTTTTCTGGCCTTACGCGATCGCTTCCGCCACCATCCAACCGCCTACTCTCGGTCGTGTTGCTCGGTGAAAAGGCCGGTAGCGGCGTGTACAGGGAATAAAACAAAATATACGGCTTCAGTGCAGAAGAGGAAGACTGGCGCGTAGATAAGAGCAGTCATCAAACACGCATCAGCTACTCGGATAACTAAAGGGACGTCGTAAACCAGTGGGTTCACCATTAAATGCAAATAAGAGTGTTTCGACGCCGGTGGCGCAGGCGGCAGCAACGCAACTCCCGCGTGCTATCAGCGCGCATCTATCTGCGAAGGCCGCGTTCATGGTTCGTGCCTGCCATCTCCCATGACACGCGGCAGGCATGAACCTCTGCCGTCAAGCGTGACGAACTGAAAGCGGCCGCCTCGCACAAAACCCAAGGCGGCGGCGAAACCTATTCACGAAACAAACTCCGAAATCGAAAGGGTTTAAGACCGCATGATTTCGCAGGATGTGACAGGAAGTGCGCGCCAATGATTGCCGCCCACACTATTGTTGTAACTCAAGCGTTTCCGCATTTCCGCTTTGACGCCAATACGACATCCAACTTCTCGGCGTATGCTGGAAATTATTCCGGCTTGTGCGAGAAACTTGCTTGCGATCAGAATAAAATTGACAGCCGCACGTTCCAACTCGCAAATTTCAGATCAACATTCAATGGCAACAAAAAGTATTGCGTCATGCTTGATTTAATGCAGAACACGACGGAATTCCATTCAACAAGCAAGTGTCATACTGTTGAACAACGTCGTTTTAATTAGAACCATGCGTACGCAGAAAATTCTCACCACATACAGCACAAACGGGAGGGATGTAGGCAGCAGCGCCATAGCTTAGAAAGCTTTGATCTCAGAAAATGGTTAAACCACCAACAACCCACACTCTTTCGTAGACTTTTAGATATTACGTTTTGCAATTATAGTAATGACACGTAGGAAAGTCGCCCTTTAAAAGCAGGTCATCTAAGGTTTTAGCCGAATGTTTCAATAACTACAATTCAAACAGACACAGCAGATTGTTATTATCAGAAAACATTTCCTTCTGGTCGAGAATATACAGTTCAACCTAATAGGACTACTCAATTATTACGATTATTAGTATAATGCTGTTATTATTGGACAGGTAGACAACAGACACAAGACTGCCTTTTTGACAACTTAATTGCAATGCATTATTATATCAACGTAAATTACTATCGATATTGGTTCTGTTCTGCGCCCTACGTTTCTAGTTATTAGATTCGTCTTTCATCAATAATAAAACTGTCAGAATTGCTGGCGTTCATGCGCTGCAGCTGATTAATTCCTCGCCTTCATGTGCCAATGCAGCAGGAAGGACAATAAATCATCTTTTCGGCAAGTGGCGCGCTTTACAAAGAGCGCGGCGTCTGAAACTGATTTGTTTATCAAACAAATAAACGCAGCGCAAGGTGTCGATGAATAATGTACAACATAATTAATGTTTAATGAGAAATCAACAATGTGCAAGCCACGTACGTGCTGGTACGAAAAGTAGACATGCACAAATATTTCAAATCAACACCTCTTCAAGTCTATACAATTCATGCCGGTTATCAATTTTGTAATTTTAATAAAAAGAACCCTCTTTGTTGAATTACATTAAAATTTGGACAGTTTTAGAAGAACGAAAAAAAAAAAGAAGGACTTTCCTAAAAACTAAGCAATTAATTATTGCTACAAATCCTACAAGGCAGCCATTAATTATTTCATTTCAGTAACATGTGTTTTAAGAATTAATATTCATTTTTTGAATTAGATTTGCGTGAGGCAGTTAGATGTAACACTGATAAAGTGCAGAATTAATATTAAAAAAAAAGTTGAGTGAAGCAGAAAAGAAGTAGAAAGCAAAGTAAATATCTAACAAGTATATTGTTGGCATAGAGGATATTATTAAATGTGCTTTCAGTCCCTGGCACGCATCAACCACATCATGCGACAATAAATGTACATGAAAAAGGAAATGCTGAGAGGGGAAACTGTACATAAACGAAAGTGTGTTGTATATACACGCACTGCCGCTTACAGTCTTGCTTACGGTCTAGTGCAGAGCAGGAAATAGGATCTATGGCTGAAACAGTTGCAGAATTGACGGTCAATAGGCTTTTAGATAATTGAAATTTACTGTCTCAGTTTTCTCATCGTTAAGGACGCCCAGCCACGTTGTAAGCCTTTCACGTGGCCAG
Source organism: Diploeciton nevermanni (assembly GCA_027575565.1). NCBI lineage: Eukaryota > Metazoa > Arthropoda > Insecta > Coleoptera > Staphylinidae > Diploeciton > Diploeciton nevermanni. The sequence continues at coordinate 1,845,270 of JAODIE010000011.1, forward strand.
AGACGGTATCTACCACAAGCCAAACAAACACTGAAGAAAATCCGAAATTTATCACGTACAAAGTCGGCACCCATTCCTGTTGCTGTTTGCTTTCTGATCAAGGTGTGTGGTGGTATTGAAAATCTCCCTCTCTCCTCGTCGTAGATCCTTGTGATCTCGAATCGGTTTTAATGAAGACATATTCGATTGCGATCAAGGATTGAAACGGTTTTAATAAGGACCAAGCTCTCTAGATAGAAGACGGGTGGCGTTGATCATAAAATAAATGCACTGATTTTTTCCACAAGAAGAATTTGCAAGCTGTGATTATAAATGTTTGAAATGTTTTGCTGCGAGGCGTGGAGAAGGAGAGCGGAAAACTTTATCAGCATTGCGCATTAAGTTTCCACAGGTAACCCCAGGTAACTCATGAAGTTAAGCTTATTAAAGTTGTCTCAAAACTCTCGCAACGGCACACTGCGTGCAGAAGTAAAGATTCGCTGTAATTCCGGAATATAATTAAGTTACGCAAACTATTATCTTCCATATTTACGTCTAATTACGGAACATGCGAGCACACCGCCTCCCCCGTGAGGTTGTCAAACGGCACGCTGTGTACGATGTCGCATTCGATCAAGGGACGTCAGAGTCTACATTCTAATCGCCTTCCAAGTACAATCTTTGGCCATGTGCCAAAAACAATTTTTAATCGCGAGCGTTTTTCAATTTTTCTCGCTGCGCGCTCGTATAGAGCTCCGGCTTCGGCGAGAATGCTACGCTATGTGAGCTGGCGTATTTTCCACGTGATTATCATCAAATTGATCTTCTTTCCCGTATACTTCATATTGCCATTATGTTTTATAGAGCGCGCGCACAGGCTTTTTAATACCCGAAACTGAAAGAACACGCGAAAAAACTCTCGCGAGCTTTTTGTTATTTAGATTGCCAGGCATTTTATGTGTGCGCAGTCAAAGACGCTCGTCTTACGCTTAATTACAAATTTCCATTAAAATGTATTTATGTACGTAGTTCTCAGCATGATAGTGTTTAAATCTATTCAAGATGGCCGAAATTGATGTCTTTGATATGAAATAAAAGCAAATAAAAGTTATAATTTGCAATTATATTAAGTTGAAATATCTATAATTCAAATTATTAATTTTAAATATATTACCTATTAATAAACTAATAGCGCATTTTTCATAATATTTATACATATTTCTTGCTTCACTTTAAATTTCATAAAACATTATTATATTTCTTGCAACAAATAATATTTTAATTACTCGCTTCTTCCAACAAACACTTTTTATATACCTGCAAGCTGATTAAAAGTAAACAATGTACATTGAAAAAGCATTCGTCACGATTGCACAGTAAAGTTTTAACGATACGTCGTGTCGGAAGTTGTTCTATCAAAATACCGCTTCTGTTTGCAAACTGTTTGTTTGTTTGCTTGTCTGCAGCTGTAGCAGCAGCATGTGGCGGAAAAACTACGCTTGCATCTCCTGTGCTTTTCTCTGCACCGACAGCATTTGCCATGCCATCGTTGCATCTTTATGCGGTGCGCACCACGCTCGGAATGTCGTAAACGTAATGAAAAACTATCATCGTCGACAACTATAGTCGGTCGGCGTTTATGCGTGCGCGCATAACTTTTTGCACATTCCACATATATTTCACGCATGGCGTCCTATCGGGTATGGGGGCACGTTAATTTCCGCGCCTTCGCCCATCCTCGAGAGCGGTAGACTCTTTTCACAGCGGTGGCTGTGATGGCGGCGGCGCATTCACTGGAATCGCGGATGTGAATTTTCATGCATGTATTATAGCGCGCCGCGTAACCGCCTATTCATGCATTTTAATGCTCTTCCCGAAAGCGCACTAATGGAATCCCATTGCTCGACAACGAACGCGCGCTGCCTGATTTATTTAATTTCTTTCAAAGCAGCTCTGCTGGATAATTATTGTTGCAAGGCATGTACGAACACGTTGCGCACCGAGCAAGGCTAAACACTCGCAATTTGCGAGCACTCTGCAAAAATTGGTAAATAATTTTCATCTGAATCCAATTTTCTTTTGTTGCAGGTGAATTTTGTGACAACTTTATATCCGCATTTACCTTTTTTTGCTCATTGTGATGCTCTTCTGCGCTACGTGCCCGTATATAATATATTTTTCATGCGAGAATGACTCTGCTAGATAGCAGTGTTCAACTTCAACTGCCAGTGCTGCCGCCACACACTGCGCTCGAACGGATCTATTCGTTTTCCGCACAAAGGTATACGTCTAACATATTCACAATACGAAAATTGATATCGCCTTATGTCGTGAAATACTTTTCGTTCCGCTGGAAATTTACTCGCTCTGGGATTTTCAATTATATGAGACCGCACGCCGCAACACGCTTTTAAAGTGCGCTCCTTGTTTCCCCTTACCTCAATCATGTACCGTCAAACATTTTATCGAGGCTCGCAAAGAACTCGTCGACGAAGGATCGCAGGTATCGAACGTGAGCGACGACAGAAGCGCGTACAGAGATTGAGTGGAAATTATCGTGCATGTGCGCGCATTTTATATACTCGTCGACAGGTCCTTTTAATTTTCCTCGCTACCGTGCAATGTCATCGACTGGCCCCGACCGTAGCAATGCAATCACTTTGACACGGTACAAATACGTCTCGTTACTAATCTCGTTAATGCATCGCTGTTCCAGAGCTGGCGAGGACGGGAACAAATGCATGGGAACTGGAAACGATGTGGGAATTAAATGCAGGTGGTGTGGAGCGTGCATTTCGTTTTGTGCAAGATGCAACATTGTTGCAAGCAAGGCAAAATTGTCATTGGTGGATTACATCTAGTTTGAATGCAAAAAAATCTATAGAAAATTGCGATAAAACTAACCAAAGAGAGAGAAAAGAAAAAAAGGAATTTCTTTATTTCTTTTCGTATACGAATGTTTCATAAAATATTGAGATATTTTCTAAGTTTGTTGCTAATCTAAGATTAATAACAATTTTCTCTAACTAACTGTAATTCGTCATAACATCAAATATTCTCAACTCATATGAGTTCATTGATTATCTCTGTTTCGCAACTTTTCCCATCACTTGTCCCACATTTCCGCACGATTACTCCAGCAGATATCATTACGACGTCAGGAGATTTTGATGAAGTTATTATGAAATAATAAAATATCTAGTGTCACATATCGCATCCCCTATACATTGGGCCGCGTGGCCATTGAGACTAAATGACGCCTTCGCCTCCGACCTTCATCGCCACACGCCGATGGTAATGATGTCTTAAAAAGCTTATTAGGACTCTGGGGTAATCATCACACTGCAATCGCTACCAGCGCAACTACTTTTCTCAATTAAAGCAATGCGAAGGAGATAATTAAACTGTGCACACATGTGCCGTGCGCAAATTTAATTAACAAAATATAAACAGCAAACGCGAGTGGATCAATTATAACGTATCCGACGAGAGTTGTAACACGGCACAAAGCATTTATTCATAAGCTGCGCACGCCACGCCACACATTCCAGAGGTGATAGTTGAGCCAGGGGCCGGCAGTAGAGCAGTGGCTGGACGAATGGAGTGGGCCACAGCAACTGCCTAGGGCTTAAGCCGGCGCGCCACTCTTGGTCGGGTCCGACCGACCACGTGTTATTGTTATTGCGTGCGATTACGAGATTGCTGCGGAAAAATGTTAAGGAAAATCTCCGTTGCCGCTTGTTTTAGAGTACTCGGAACTGCCAATTGGAAATCGAATATTCGTGCCGTTTCCGGCATCCGATTTATTGGCCCTTGAATTAAATTTTAAATTCAACCGCGGTGCAGTGCAAATAGCCGCGTGTAGGTCTGCAGGAAAATCTTACGTGAATTTAGAGAGAGTGCTGGAGGGGAGAAGTGGTTAGGTCGGATGGTGTATTAGATCAGTTTACTGTGAAAGAACGAGGGTTATGCCTTGGTTAAAAAAGGGAAGCAAAAGTTTTTGCATATCCTGCAACGATCCAACTGTTATTTGATTTTCTTCTATATCGTGGATGGTTGGCGCTGAGTTGGGGTTTGTGTTTGAGTTTGCACAAAAGGAAACGGGCGAATGAAATAAATTGGCGACTCGCAAATGTCACATTTAGCAGATAAATATGCGATAAAACATTTTGTAAGTAAGAAGAATACAGGCAATAACGCGATAAAGAAATTGTTGATGTCATATTGATAGTGAAATGATGACGGTAATGAGATTTTGCTTTTCTACAAAAAAACCAAAAAAATAGCAAATTAAAACTAACCAAATTATTTAGCGAGCCAAAATTAATTCTCATTTTTTATATTTCTAACTAAATAATACATAATAATATATCAAACAACATGCTGTAATAAATTATAAATATAAATCTCATTATGTATATTATATCATACTATAAAAGATATATTTCTTATATAACCCTAAAACATTTATTATTTGCTCACATTCCACTCGCTTGGATGAGAAACCAAAAGCACTTATGTTTGGACACCCAAGCCAGCAGCAACAATCGGCAGCTCTACAGAAAGCCTTAAGGAAACTTTAAGGCTTGCGTCTGCTGCTTTCTCTTTCGTTTTTTTGCCACAAGCAATGCGCGCCTGTAAGTAGAAAGAAACTACTTCAAACCTTGGCGAATCTCGTTTTATGCGCTGCCATAAAAATTATCAATCTAGCTGAAACAGTGCCGAAGCCCTATCGGAAACATAAAACGGCTGCGGTTTTATCTGCCTATCCACACGCTCGCCGCGCTTTTCCGCCCGAAAAGCGAAGCTCTTGTGCCGATTCAAGACGCCACCCGCCCGCACGTTTGTTGACAATATTCCATCCTCGCTACGGATACATTAAGACGTTTGACGACTAGCACTAAAATCCTGCCACTTTAACCTAAGCATAGAAATGTACGACATTATTTAATTCAATAACAGACGTGTTGTCCTCACGACCCACTCGTACGCTAAAAAACATTTTCTACCTCTACTCTCATTTATTTGAGTGAAAGATTATAAATTAAAATATCATTCTTTAGAGTCTTTAGTGCGTGCCTTACAAGCGCTACAAAAGATTGAAGAGACCTTTCGAATAATGCTGGCTACGCGCCGAAGAAAAATCCGGCACAACTCTGCAAATTCTCATTCATTTCGAGAGCGGCCAACAATTGCACAAGCAAAAAGCGCCTGCAAATAGATAGAAAGCTGCTACTGCCATCGTTGTCATCATCGCAGATGGAGAGCAGTTTTTCACCACGCCGCCACCGCCGCCGCCAAGGGTAGAGCGCCAAATCAGTGAGCTCTTCAGAAGGTATTCATGCAACGACATTGCGTCTCCAAGGCCTTGCACAGTCACCATGGGCTTGTAGCGTATTCGTCGACAGCAGCCGCCCTTCTTTTGTCGCGCTCAGACACCTGAAATGCGAGCTGCAGCCGGCAGCCAGCATATTACAGCGAGCACAATGTAAGCAGCCACCGCCACTGCCGTTTCATACTTTTCCACTCCATGTTTTCTTTTTCTATGCTTGTCAACAGCAATGGAACGATACACACTCTTCAACAGTTTTATTTTCTATCTTTACATCCAGCCATTATATACCACAACCTACTTTTTATCCCCCATATGCGCATAGTCCTCTTCTCGAGCATTTCCCGTGCATTTAGCAAAGAGAAGAATATCCTGGGGTGCAAGTTGAACTCATAAAATAATCTTTTACAAGTTTCAGTGAAAATATAAATTATGCCTACGCAAAAACTATGGATGCAGAAGACTGAAAAGGAAGCGATCAAGTTAAAACACCCGTAAAAATTTCTTATCTTCAACTCTTAAATACCCAAAATGTGCTCAATCTTACCATGCTGCCAAGCGCTTCCTGCTTGATGTCCTGCTACTCAAAATAGGCAGCGCAGGCGAAAGAAATCAGTGCGCACAGAAGAAAATGGTAATAAAAATTTACGGCTCGCCATAAAAATGCATGCACTTCTCAAAGCGTAGGAATAATTTTCCACGTTTTTCCGCCCTTCATCCCTCTAGCGTTTGCGGTAGTGTTGCCGATGCACACACCATATAAATCATACATAACTCAAACGAAACGTACGAATATTCGACAATAAGAATATACGGCCAGAAAAATGCCCGCCATAACTGCAACTCTAAATAGAAAATGCTAAGCGGCCACAGTGCCTAACGACGTGCGGCTCCCGTCGAAGATCATCATCTAGGCCAGGCAGCCCAAGTGCGTTGCGCTGGGTTGTCTTTCACCAACGACATCGTCATAGTCGTCGCCATAGCCGTGATCATTTCGCAGGCGCATTTAAACCACAAAAAAACATTCAAGCTACGCGCAAGGTTCGCATAAACCGACAGGAGTTCATTTCGTACGCTTAAATAAACATATCGCAGCCGGCAGCGCTGCCATGTGTGCAAAAAAGGGAGCGCGCCTGCAGGAAGAAGAAAGGTGCACCCCATGCTGCTGCCGTTGATGCGAATGTCGGTCGCAATGACGTACGCATCCAAATTCCCATCTTCCTGCCGTCATTATTGACGTTGTCGCTGATGCAGAATTGAAAAATATATATGGTAGCGGTGATTCATCACAGCGTGATCAATTCCAACCGGGAGAATGCGAAATTGCCGAGAAATCCGGTAGCGCTCAATTTTTCTCCTCTTGCCGAAGAAGAAAGTGGATGCACTGGGAGTTGCTCAGTTGAGCAGATTGTAATTAGTATTTTAATTACAATTCCAGGAGAGTGGTATATGCAAACACTGATGTTTGACTTAATTTGTACGCTTTAAAGAGTAAATATTTTACAATTTATTATTTACTTTCCATCATAGGTCGGAAAGATATGAGGGTTAAAAAGTGCTCAATGTGATTTGAAGTCAACAAGTCGTTCATTAGACAAATTAATTTCGGTTTTGAGTTATTTGTTCAGCATCATTTGTATTCCAATTCCTGGTCACCTTTGTCTCTTCACGATTCTCATTTTCATGATTGCAGCCGACTTTAGAAGTGCATGTGGTCCGCGCACCTGAGAAGAGATCCCGGAGACGTGTTTATGACGCAAATTAATGAAAACCACATCGCATTCAAAGGCGCCTTGCCGCTCCGCAGAGCAGCAATCATAATTCCCGAACTAAATAACGCTCCCTGCACATAAGTCACACTCGCATGCCATGAATAATACACCGGCTTCTCGAGAATCTGCACGTACACTCTATTAGCAGTGTCTTTGTCGCGCCCGCCTCACGCTTGCAAATTAGACAATTCGGGTAAGTAGTTCGCGTTATGAATCACATTCCGTGTTTGCGCCGTCGTGCGCTCCACGCGGGCCTGTATAAACTATGTTGGAAGGGAGTACGGGTGACTTGGCGGGCGAGGCAGCATTCGTCGGGCGCGTTTTCGCCAACGACGCAAACCGCAAACTCAACTTCAAACAATAGCAACATCCAAAAAACTCATTAGACTAATGACTCTACACGCCCGAGAAGCGCTGTGCGAGCGCTTCCTATATTAAATATCGCCGCGAGAATGCAAACTTTGTTGGAATGTCGCATCATCTTTCCGGGAATCAAGCAGGACCCTGGAAATAACTCGAAAGCCGTGCTGAAAAGCGAAAAAATCAATTGTCTCGCCTCCGCAATCTTTTATCAATGCCGAGGCGTAGTTTTTGCAAAGAATATTAATTCATTAAAGTCACATTGTGACATAGTAATTCTCCTATAACAATACAGGAAGTATAGAATGATTTGAGAATATTGCGAGCGAATGAAGAGAATGAAATAAACGCACCAAGAAGGAAAAGCAACCGAATGAAAGTGACTTGTTTTTAAAGGTGGAAACATCTGGCTGGTATTCCATGCATTCATACAGCCGAGAGACAGGTATAAAGAGAGATTTTATGAAATTTCTGAAAGGCGCATCATTAATAATGAAATACGCACACTGTTGGCTTTGCCGCCTCCACTACGACTAGACCATCGTAAAACACACTTGATTTCCTGCAATGGTGGCAAAGCCCTTTTGTCCTCTATCTGGTCGCGCTCAACCGCATATTTATTAAATAATTCATGAACAAAACTTTCCGCTTTCATTTATTACCTTCTCGTGCGGTGATGCATACTGGTGTAGGCCAATAATGCATGCAATGACAATACACACGATACAAGCACCCTCGCGCCGGCAACGGCGATGTGGTGGCGGCAGTTGCACATAGAGTAATTACATAAGAACCTGTCGCGCTACGTGCCAGCGCGCATTCACCGTCCACCCGTCCACCCACACCACAACTTCCATCCGTGCACGCACAATTAAAATAAATTATTCCGCCGCATGTCATTCTGCATACATTGTTCATCACGAACACCAATTAAAAGTAAAAGGAGCGGACCATAAACACACAGCGCCGGCCAAGTGCAATGCACTCGGCGGCTAATTTAATATTGGAGCAAAATTAATTAAACCTCGCGGTGGAAGGGCAAAAAGAAGCACGGATTTAGCACCGCGCGAAACAGAGTGGTTAACAAGTTATATTTACCGCACGCATTTACCGCCTGTGCATGACCTCCATTCGGGTGAAAATCCCGATGGCATCATCGCGCAAGCCGGGCGAAGAAAACAAGTGGCGTGTGTGTGGTATTCAATCATTGTCAGCAATTCTAGGTTTCTTCTATTTTAAAAGCAGCAAGAGAACTAGTTTAGGTTGATGTTATACTCGAGTATGACATGTGAATGCCAGCTAGACCTTCGCCTAACTCCCCAAATTGCGCACTCTGTTCGGCTGTACTATCAAGATGAGCGATATATTTTGGAATTTATGCGTCGTTAAATTAGATTGACGGTCTCAAGTTGCGGTATGTGTGTTCCGTGTCATTTGGAAATCTGCGCAGCGTGCATGCTTGCGGGCGTGTTGATTTCGCACGTTTTTTTGTTGCAAACTAAATTTGTACACAAACCGATGCGTATTTCCCAGTTTGTCAGATGCTAGCGGTTTAATTATAGTTAAACTGTTTACGTTAGGCCTCTACTGGCTTTATTTCTGTGAATTTGTCACTCTGCGCGAGGATTCACTCGAAATATGTACAACTCGTGTCTTATAAAATGGCTAGCATATGGGAAAATGAACGAAAAGAACCTTTAACTGCTACTAAAATACTTGAATGTTTACAGAAATTTATTATAAGTCAACTAGATAGCATAAAATGACAAAGAGACCATTATTAAGTTTGCATTTTAATTAGAAAAGTTTAAAGTGCATGATTAGGTATTTGAAGGATAACTTATCAACCTCTTAGAAAATCTAAACAAAAACACAATCAGAAGTTATTCTTAGATGAGGAAAAATTGATAATGATAATTCAGCCTGCCCAAAAATATTTTCTTTCCGCCTACCTTATCTCCTCTCTGTTTGAGTAGATTCCGCATCAACATCTATAGACATTCCATCTCAGTGAATTAATCATGATGCGATGTTAATTTGTAAATCTAGATCCAGATGAATGCGCGCAATTATATCCGATGGTGTTTGACATTAAAGCAATCTGATACCCTATTACCGGCCCACATAACGGCCGGCTGCGGCATTGTGCGCGACCACCGCGCCCCTCACTGCCATTAAATGCCGCCAAAGCGCCGCGATAGTGAATCCATCAGGATTTGATGCAAAAGACTGTAATTACACTCGATCCGCGGAGAGCGCATCGTCCTGCGACCAACACGCGGACTAGCCAACGTGGGGAAAACCAAGGGCGACAGCAGCGTGTCATCTCGCCCGTCATACCGTAGCTCATTTTCTCTGCTTCAATATTGATTTTTGCCGACTACCTGCATTTCTATCTTAGACTGACATCTGGATTGATTCCGAAAGGCATAAACGCGGCGCGCCAGTACTTTCTTTCAACCAGCAACAAGAAAAAACATGTGTCACGTTAACAAATTAGAATGGCGGAAATAATTGAAACGCTCGCAAAGTATATGCCAAGGTTTTGAGATTGTCAGCAGAATGATGATGGTGTGTGTCAATTTTAAAGGTTGAAATAAAATAAATATGTGAATTCTGTTCGATGTAGGATGGCTGCAAACGAAGACACCATTTCACCCATCGCTGAATCTGGATCAGTAAGTTCCAAAATGCGATCGTGATTGAGTGATTGAGTTATACGTGCGTTGTCGGAATTGCCGACGCCAGGAAAAAAGTCAAAGATTGGGAAATAAACAAGGGGAATAAATGTAGAGACTTGATCACACATAGTCTACTGGTCTCTTTCCTCACATATCTCAACAGATTGCGATCGAAAGAAGGCGGCGAAACTATACAGATGAAAGATGATACAACTTGCATACGGCGTATAATAATAATAATACATACGTCACGCAAAAAATATTCAAATCTCTCCCCTTTCCGCAATCCGTCATCGCCGAACGTGACGTAAACGCGTGAACCTGTCGAGCGGCGAGTTTGTCTTGTTTGCGCTCCTGCTAAGTGCGATGGGGGCAGAGACGCTTGTCGACAACTTGGCAGCAGCGATGGCGGCGATGGTGGTTTACCAGAACTATGTGTTCGGGGCAAGCGCACGAGAAACACTAGAGAACCAGACAGACAAGCGGCGACGAGTGAAGCCCTTCGCTTGAACTCTATTTGGTCCAATAATATGACCAGAGATTTTTATTACGCAAGCCGCAACGTGCCCAGCCTCACAAATAGCTGTTTCCAGACAAGAAACGTTCTTTTAGTCCACAGACACCTTCTTTCGGGGCATTGGCGTATCCAAGCCAGCACGATGTTAGAATCCTAGTTAGCGTTAATTTAATAAGACCCATCCTGCATTATTCCTCGTTTTGTCCAAGATAATGAGCATTCGAAGGTCGAGTAGCAACGCGCAAGGAAGAAAAAGTGTGCGCAGTATAATAATTCGATGACTTCAAGTCACCAACGTGCCTGAGACGATTTCTCAAAGAGATACCTTTTATGTTTTTCAATGATCAATTTGAATAAAATCCAAGCGGCACAGCACCCTTTTGGTGCGCATGATAAATGACCGCAGCTGACGTGCACCCAAAGTTTTTGCGAGCCGGAAAGACGAATGCAAACTGCTTAAAGTTGCAGAACGCGTTTATTCATGCCATTGTTGCGAGCTGCGCATCGTGCGGATTCATAGAGTTCGACTTGCAAAGCGGAGGCATTGCACAAACGCTGGCTCAGTGTCTGAATTTCAAAACACATTGTGCGCTATAGTAATTGGTTCATTACTCTGTGGATCGCCAATTGGTCGCGAGTTAATTGCATGAATTGCAAAGCGGAAAAGGCAAGACGGAAACCATGCTGCGCATAAATTACCGTTCTTTGTAACTATACAACACAGCAGTCATCCGCGATCCTTTTGCTAGGATCAAAAATAACTCAGTACCTTTGATAAGCCTTGACTCTCCTTTTGCGTTGGCGAATGAAACGCCAAAGACAGGAGAAGCTGCGCGGAAATCATGAGAATCAAGTTGCAATCTGTGCCCGCATTACACAAAACATTTTTCACAGAAAGATGATATTCCGCTACGGCTGGCAAACAGATTCAATTACGCGAAATGGCAATGACAATCATAGTAAGAAGATGTTATACATTCCTAGCAGGCGGATGGGAGATGACATCTTTTAAAGAGCAATCCGTTTCAATGCTCGGGGAGCTTTTGTGTTGTAGAATGCAGATTTCTTTTCAAATGCCTTTAAAGCCCCAGACCATTAATGTTCGCATTTCAGGGAGCAAATTATCTTCCCAACTCATCCGGATTGCCTTTATTTACTCCGATGATATTTTCAGGTTCGCAATTGCCTAGTTCAGCTACAATTACTAGCAGTTATTTGCAGTGATGAGGAAAACAAATGGAATGCGCCAGAGTGCAAACAAATTGGAGGCAAGGTGGAAGTAGAATACGCGCAGCTTCGGCAGACAAACAGTTTGAGATTGTTTGTAAGGCGGCAAGGCAAGGTAGTGGCGGGCGTATTTATGCGGCGTTTATGAAAGGCGTCGCGGCGGCTGCGTTGGCAGGCCTGAAATATTCATCTTCCGGTGCTAGTCAATTTTGTAAGAAAGCATCGCATGCAGCAGTTTGCAACTTTAACAATTTCTAAGGCAAAACTTTCTTGTATACATTATCACTATCTACGGAAAAGTCCGAACTTTTTTGCTTAACCACCTCTTACCTCCCCCACTTTTAGTGACAATCTATTTAATCAGCTTCATTATCAATAAACTATCTCTTCAATAACACTACCGGCTCTCATTGCAGAAACTCGTCACTACTTGGGAATTGATTATCATATCAAAGTGATATTAGTACACTGAGAACATGTGCTCAACGCCAATCAATCAGATATGAAGCAGGCCACATAAATCTAAAGTGCGCTGACGTAGCTACCGCAACAGCAGCCGAAATGGCACATCCATCAGGGCACTAGCATCGTACCTGCTCGTGAAATCCAGCGCGCTGAAAATGTTGCACATTTATTCCCGAATAAATCCAGTTATGTCTGCGGAATATATCGAGGCACACTAAGCGGTTTGGCGCGGCGCTCCACATGAAAAATGCAATTTAAACCAAACTAGCTCCCATATGGGCTCGTGTGCCGAGTTTATATCGAGCGAGTGCATCGCGCAATGAAACATTGCAGTCCCGATTCGGGCGCATTTGAAAACATCTGGCGGTCGTTCCGGCCATACCCGGCTGCGGATGTCTGCCAAAGAGTGTTTGCTTGGAAGCGTAATCTGCCAATAAGCGGATGCGAAATTGTCGGAGTGTTATCTACGCTCGGGCCGTATTACCCGCGCTGCATTCTGGCGGGCGGCGGACTTGAGGTTTGGCAACGCCAGTGACGAAGACTGAGGCGGCCGCGCGGGTCGTTTGGCGTCAGTATATAATGTAGTTTTGAGAATAGATGGTGCTTCTTTTACGAGCCAATTGAATTAGACACTTAAATTATGTCAGCTAATGGGAGTAATTCGATTGGGCGGTCACAGGGCCATCAATACAACTCTAATGGGGCGACGTCTCGCGCAACACCCTGACGAGCTTCAAACTACCTAACATATTGGCCAATATATCTGGGCACAATCAATGGATCGCATCATCATCAAATTTCACGTTAAGAAAGCGTTCACTTTTCTAAATATTCCTTCTGGTGCGACCTTGAAACGTCTGCTAGAAAATCAATAGCCTCCTATTGTAGCGCAAAGAGGAATTCATAATGTGAGTAGACGGTTGGAAACATTTTAAAGCATCCTGTGCGCTGAAAACAAGCGTAAAACGAGAATAACAAGCGGGCGGAAAAATTGAAATGATTATGCAATCGTATTGACTGAGAAACGCGAGAAGACATAACTCAAATGTGCACAAGGCGCGTCTAATCGCCGCATGCATAATTTAATAATCGCGTCGAGACAAAGAAGGCAACTTTTCCTTCTACAAATGCAAATAAGATATTGTGAATGGCAGGACGTAGCAGGAAAAAAAGAGAATTTTTAATAGAATAGATTTTTGTTTTACAATCTGCCTGATTTATTGCCGAACAAGCAGCTTAGGAGAATACGAATTAATAAACTTTGTAGCAAAAATCTTTAAAAAATAATTTGGTTCGCCGCCATCATGGTTGTTGTTCAACCTTCAATCTTCACTCTATTTGCATATTGTATCAGTTCGAACGTATAGCCCCATACAAGAAATAGCAACTTCCGTTTAATTAAAATATCCCAGGCGTTTTTTCGGACGCAGAATGTTCCGTGTCGGGCGGCAAAAAGCAATGGATTAATCGTCTAATGGCCGCGGGCACGCAATGCGCCCTGGCGCTCGGACACGCATGAATACAAAATATGCATATGCAAAGCGAGGGCGCGCGCGCACATCGTCATGAAATATGTAGCCGCCCGCGAAAGCCATGTTTTTGCCCCGAGTCGTTAATCCGATTAGAGAACTAGCGCCCCGCTCGACTGGCTGCATTATTTAAATAGTATTACCAGCGTTGGCAGGCGCAACGTTTGCCGATATGGAAAATGCACTGCGGTAGGTCGGGGGAGGCGAGCAAACAACTAGCGCGTCTGGAAAATCTAGCAAATGTGTAAAAAGCGCAAACAAGCTCGCCACCGGCGTGCACGCTTTGCGTCGACACTCAATTCAATCGAGCTTAGCGTTAAATCTTAATACCGCCCCCACGCAAGCTATAACATGCTTTCTGGTAGGCCCGACGAGTTTCCTCAAATTTGTCGAAATAGTTTTATTGCAGAATAGCGCGATAAATATAATTTAAGTAGCAGGTTTAACTAGTGCAAATACAATATTGATATTCCGTTTATCGTGTTCCACTGAGAGAGGGGGCAGCCAAGCTAGGCGAGATCAGTTAACGCGAACGGTGCACTAGTTGGCGCCTAGTTGTTGCTGCCTCCTCTCTTTTGCTGAGGCAACGAAAGCCGCTTGTTCGCAGTGTAAGCTTTCAAAGAGTAATCAACTGGTTTAATAAAGGGTAGCGCGGCAAACACGTTGTGCGCGCAAACCTTACATTGCAATCGGCGGCACTACACCACCCTCTAATACCCGATGCGTTTATTTCCGTGCGTCACAACGCACCCGTTTTCCGATATCAAAGTACAGAAGTGTCTATGCTAGTAGAGCAGAAGAAGCAGGCTGGGTGGGGTTTGTCGGAAACTCCGTGGAAAGCAATTTTCTCTCCACACTCACTAACAAACACCCCACATATATCTTCGGAAACGGCGTGCGTTTTCTCGCGCGACATGGGAACCGGGAAGCCGATCAATTAGACATAGTGGCCCGGATATTGACATTGCTGTTCAATATGTTTCGTTTTAGACCGCAATTCCAATTAAGCCCATTCAATGTCGTGCAATGACATTTTAATTTTCTACTGGAATAAGATACTGCAGTGGATTTCTACAACCATTAACACCAATTTAATATAAATTTAAAGAATCTTTCGGTGCACAACTCCCTTTTTCTAATAAAGACATCATCCTCACACCCGCGTCAAACACATGTTACACGCACTATTTCAGCATCGCTTTTTGCTTTCTATGCATATCATAATACCCCAAAATATTCAATTTATAATTTCTTACGCAGCACAACGACGTAGTCATCCAGCCGTGTCGTTGCAAACTTAGCATACCCATTACGCACCCTCAAATTTATCACACGCATGGTGTTGATGATGCAAAAATGTGCTCAGCTCAGGCGGCGTACGTGCGCCCTTCGCAAAATCATCTCACATCGTCAAACGTGACGCTAACGTCGTTTTAAAGTAATTGTTTACGCTGTTGGTTTGGAGAATGTGCGTTGCGATTTCCCCGTTCCGTGCACCATTCGTACGTAGTATTTATTTCCGGTTCGCGGAGCGGACACGCGCCCTTAACCTCGATGGTCTTTATCACCTTGTTTCTACACAAGCGCCACATATGTAGTCCACGACGGTGGCAGTTATCACGCGTGTGCCCAAAAAAGCAAGCACGCGCGCCACATTATTAAAGGTCCATTCGAATAAGCAAAGCAATTTTGGAGCGCAGGCAAACAAATGAAAAAAAAAAAAAAACAGCAGCTGGTTGGCTGCGGGTCAAGTAAAAACAGGCGGTTGTTATTTCTGATTATAATCCGGATACTGCAAATGTAAACAGTATTAAATGTACACAGGTAGTGAATGTTCACACGCAGCCTTTGTATGGCGTTAACAAGGGTTTAGCAAAAGCTACGCTTCCATCAAGCACCCACATGGAATTGTACCTGCTGTTTGGTGACAAATATCAAACGCGAGCGTATGAAGTAAAATGATACCATTAATCTTTTTGCGGGATGCTTCAAAACCCTCCAGATTGCAAGCGAGGCAGGGAGTGAGATGAGAGACTGACAGTCGAGATGGAAGCAGGCGAGCAAATCTCGTCCATTAATATATCGGCAAATACAAGTCAACCAAGTGGTTTCTGAACCCTCAGGTTGGGCAGATCGATAGACTGCTCTAATATTGTTCCATGAAGCAATAGAAGTCGTCTTTGCGTCGAAGCCGCAGCTACCACCGCCATCTCCGGCGAAACAAATGTCGGGCGAGCAAAGTTTTGGCCTCCTCATTAATAATGCCGCTTTGCGGAGGAATTAGCGGTCTTGCATTTGCCCTAAACGCACTCCACATTGCTGCAGCTAGGATCGTAAATCAATAGCGCACCTAGAGTAACACATTGCTAGAAATTCCAGTAACGTAATGTAAATACTATCGATTGTAGCAATAAAAAATGCAAATTCCTTACTTGAATCAAAATTGGTAGGTATCAAGTGAGGACGCAGTTATTAGGCGTTAGTAACAAGTGTTATTTCAACATCAATTTTCAATCCTTTCGAGAGAGAGAGGTACATAATGATTTGCGTGCGAACGTGAGCCGCGTGTGGACTTAAACTAAATTAAACTGAAATTAGTCGTGATGACGTTGACAAATCACCTTGGCATGATGTGTGTCCAAAATTAATATTCCTATTTACCCCGCTGACCGCACCCAGCTAGCAAATGTCGCAAAAAGGTGAGTGACACTTTTCTACAAAGAGCAAACACTTTTATTGTTCATCCTACTATTACATTTATACCACAATATTTATAGCTAACTCCATCAACTACTACTCCTCGCATTATTCCAAGTGTACAACAACACGTCGGTATAAATTAATCTTAGCATATATATATATACATTAGCTGTGCATTGTCTGGTACCGTGTTAACCCCCGTTATACTTATATGCGTGCGGCTTCGCGCTATAGACAAGCAACAAGAAGACATGTCAGCAGTGGCGACAAATGTGCGACGCTGTTACTGCCACCGCCACCACAACCGCCGCCGCCGCCGTCGTCGTGGGAAATCCACCTATACCACCACCACCATGCATGCAGAGTTGGTGCAGAGAGTACGCGTTGAATAGCTGCGGGTCTAATTTATGCGCGCCGTGAATGCCTTCGCGCTAGGGAGCAGCGAGCGCGAGACGCGTTTACAATGGCAATTGCAATTATTCATTCGCTAATTACCAAAACGTATATACACGTGTAATTATGAACCATTAGTTTCGGCTTATTGCAAAAGCCGATATGTGCGCCGAAATCTGTGTCAAATTGACTTAGCAGAGATTTCAGCTCATGTGCTCATTGAGTCAGAACTTTCTCATCAACATAAAAATCACACAAATTACATTTTTTTATTACATGAAATATTTTTCTATCTTACAATTAATCAAATGTTCATTAAGACTTTATGGCTTTCTCTTGACACGAGCACCGCAAAGAAAAATGGAAATTCATGCCGAAATGCGCAACAGTCAAGCAACAATTTTTAATAAGAATGAATGATTTCAGCTGAGCGCAGTGCATGTGCAAATCCAGCCAGCGTCCTGATTGTGAAAAATGAACGCGTTCGTAGTTTAGCATAATAACATTGTATTTCCCAAGCTCAATGTACGTGTTTGCCGACCCACGTTTTGCGTATGCAATTCATTAGAAGCCATTCGACTTACTCAGTGGGAGCGGATGGATTTGTTTCTCGATTTGTGTGTGCATGGCACAGAAAATGCGCGCCGTCACATAGCAATGGGGTGCTGTAGTGCACACGCACTACTTACAGCCGCAGCCAGGAGCCCGTTAGCACGTACATAACGCGCCTTTTGCAGAAAGCGTTCGCATGACGTCACAGACGCCATTAATTACTGTCCCTCAGTGGCGTACGTCAGTTTCCGCGTTCACGCCCGCTAACTTGATTTATTGCATTGCACCCAAACTATACATGGTGATGCACTTCGGGGCCCACAAAGTGGGAATAAAGCACGTGACTGGCGAATGCAATGTTCTATGCAAAGTAAAGATTAAGATCTATGGTAAATTACGCTACATTTACCACAAAGTTTTTTTATGAAGGCAATGAAAGGACGATAGTTGAGGCGCCACAACATAACAGTATTTGTAATTACATGTACTGCAAAATTTATTACGTTTTAATGACGTATAATATTGGTTCGTATTGAATTATTAAAAATTCCGAATAAAATGTATCAAATCCAACCATTTGCTAGCAATTTCAAAAACCAATCCGTAATCATTCAACACAGAAATTTGTTTCGTAATTTAGGCCATCATTAATCTTACCTTATTACGCATCCAGTGCTCTGACTGCCGCGAAGATCAAAGAAATAGAGACGCGCGTAAAAGACGCTGCTCCCGACGTATCTCTAAGCGCGCCCCGTGGGAATGATAGGTTCTCAAACTGGATTAAAGGATGCCAAGTGTGCGTCTCTCATTTGTCAACTCGCCTCTTCCCAAATGTCACAAGGGCTCAGTACAAAGTGGAAAAAACACATCACGAGCCATCAAAAAATAGCAAAAAAACTAAGGTCATTGTCGACACGACGCATTCACAACAGCGCCGGCGGAAAATCTGAAACTCGCTGATTATAGACTCTTACTGCTCCGACTATGTGTGGAATTTAATATTGCAAGAGACAAGAGCCGACAGATTTCCCAACGCTTGTCAGGCCGCCCCGAGCTGGAAGCAATCCCGCTGCCCATCACACAAGTCATAACTTATGACGCACACCACTCACAACTTGTAGCGTGGTCTAAAACAAATGAATAATTGACCGCCGTTTGCCGGCGCTCTCTTCGCGCGCTGCGTACCGTCAATAATGCATCGACCAGTATGCGCGGGCGGTGGCGGCAGCAAGTATTTGGTCTTTATGCGGGATGGTTAACAGTCTCTCATCAGTGCATTAACGTCACAATTCCGCAGCGTCTAATCTCGACAAACGTCTAATGCGTATCTAGATAGATACTCGTACATTTCGACGGCGTCGTGGGATTTTCTCGCCGCCGCCGAAGCGCCGTATGAAATGATCGAGTAAGCGTGACTCTGATCCGGGGGCCGGCAGTCGTCGAGCGCGCGGCGCCCCCCGAGGGCCGCAACGAGCGAACGCAGATCGTTCCTCGGGGAGCGCACGATATTGGCATCTCGGAAACGATGTCGTCGCCAAATATACGGCCTCCCGGGGCGCAAACTGTCATCGTAAATTCAATTAGCGGCTGTGCTCCGGCGTGTCCCCTCGACCGTTCTTCGTGTCTCCGGCAACGTCGAGAGCCAGTCTCCGGTCTATAAATATACACAACTAGCGCACGAGTGGCGGCGGAGGAGTTGCTGGAGCGGCGATGGAAACGCGTCGCTGACGCGGCCAAACACGACAAGCACCTTGCTGCGTACTGATAAAAGTAAGAAGTAAACCGTCTGGCCCAAACCGTGCATTCATGCCTACACACGCAAATCTCTATTTATTTAGCAAAGCTTCCTTCTTTTCACGCATTCGCCAAATCGATTATGTCCCTAGCTGCCAGAGTTCATATATGAGGCGCGCACCGGCAAACACTAATACAAAATCAATAAAAAAGCAAAAGTTTTGCGCACCGGGAGAAAGGTGAAAGCGCTTATGCTTCCTGCCCTATTGAGTTGGAGACCTGTCATTGCGGATGCATCGCCGGGATGCGGAACAGGCAGCCGGATTCGGATTTGGAGCAGTCGGGTAGAAGTACAAGGATCACTCAACTATTCAGCGCATCGACTTGAACTTGCAATGAAAAGATTTTAATATGGTATTATTATGCCGGCTCAGAATTACTTGCTTCGAATGCTGAACGAAAAGACGCGCGCTCGCGTCCGTGTTTTTTCGGCACGCGCATCGGGAACATAATGCACATGAATATTCAACGATCTGTCTTTCGCCGCAGCCGCTCCTGCCAACATCCACCAGAATGGAATATTGATATACACCGCTTTTTGCATATAAACAGGAAGTAAACAACCATATTACATTGGTAATCCACTTATGCGCAAGTTTCGAGTGCTCCCAATGGGCGAAAATTACGTGCCTAGATTTTAAGCTCCTTTTACGCGAAAGTAACGAAAGCCAGCCCTCAAAGAAGACAAGCAGGCTCCGGCAATGAATTACGAAATAAGTCAAACCAGAATTTGCAACACAATTATATTACTAATTGGAATAGAAAGCAAACACTCAATGAGATAATTTTATATATTAATGTGACTAAACTTCAAATCAATAACACCAAATTATTATTAAAACTTTAATACCGGCAAATAATGGAGCTTTCCAATTACCTCTGTATATTTAATCAACACTCTATTATTTTCCGATTTGAACAAGATGAACGCGCAGGATAAACAGGACCAAATCAAAATTAAACTGCAATCCATGTTACACATGTAAGAAGATAGCAAATCTCGCAAAATTAGAAACTCTTTTTCAGTGGCATGCTGTAAATTAACGACCATTGCTTCATTGCTTCAAGTGCTTCACACTTCTGCACAGCCTTCGAGAAAACCTTCCACAAGTTAATGCGCACCTCATGCTGCCAAAAATTTAAAGAGGGTGCCCAAAAATTACATAATCATCAATTTCTGAAAATTTTCAAAACGCATTTTCACTTTGCTGCAGCTGTCTTTAGTCGACTAACATTCGTCAGAAGCGAAGAAAATTGTTATTTACAACTTGATCTCCCTCAAAGGATTCCTTATTAGATCTGTCCCAAGCGTCAGTCCAAAATTTCTCATTTATATCAATTTTCTAATTACGCAATTATACCCGCACTGCCACATTTATTTCTTCATCTCGTTGTTTTTCCCCAACAGTCTGTGTCACTTATCGCATGGCTAATGCCGATTTGTAAAAAAATATGATTCAACTTTATTGCTTGCTTCGGCGAGAAAATCTGCGCTTTGAAAATCTTTACAGCGCGCCGAAGCGGAGAGTGTAATTTCGGTTAAATATCTAGGGTGGCCAAAGCTGCTAAGTAAATTAGTAATAAGATTATTACGATTCAGATTGCAAGGGACGCACAACGCAAAACTTGCTCCGCGTTCTGTTGCGTGTACCCGCTTGTATATAGCCGACAAGGTGTGGAAAGGGGGCAGCAAGTACTGCAGGACATGAAAACCAGCTGAAATGAGAGGAAACCCGTCGATAGTCGACACTGGTCGCTACTATCTGTATCTGCTGGCGCAAGAGACCTACGCAATTCCCAATGCAGATGTAAAAAGAAATAGATAAAAAAATGTTAACATGTTAACGCATATTAAACATAAAGCTATGAATAGATTTTTATTTTAGGTAATTTAGATATCACCTCCTTATATAGAAATTCTCTAGAAGGCAGCACATGCAGTGGTTGGCAATACACTCAATATCAATTTGCGATCTATAATGTTTCCTCTTTTTTATTACAACTGAAGCAACAGTCTTCGTACATGTGCCCGTAGTGCAGCAGTTAAATCAGTACGCGGGTGAAAGCATTACGAGCCGTCAAAAATTTAATTAAACTGCACAAATATTTGAATAGTAAAATACGCCAAAGCTTCATGAGCAAATACTGAATCCGTGCGCGCCTAACGGAGAGCTTTTGAAGGCAAAAGGGAAAACTAACATGTTAAGCGGTTCTTCGTTAGTTCAACTGTCTGCCAGGCAAACCAGCTGAGTAGCTGTAATATGGCTCATCGTCGCTGCCGCCGACGAGACAGCTAAAAGGCACGGCTCAGCAAAAAGGAGAAAATTTGCACGTTCGATAATAATTATTAAATTACGCTGTCGTGCATTCGCAGCTCCCTTTCGTCGGGTTAGTATACATGATGGGGCGGCGCTGACACGAATGTACCTACTACCTATTCAGTGCAACTGCAAAAGGGTATTATTAACTTTCAGCGCGCTGAATGCGCTTTTAACTCACATCAGCGGCAAAATTTGTGCGCGGGCAAAGCTGAAATTTGTTGAAAAACGTTGTTTTTGCACATAAAAAATGAATCGCAAATATTTTGTGTTGATTGTGCCAACGGGCTTTCGTGCTGGCACAAAAAGAGAAAAATGACAGCGCCGAAAACATTTGTCAAACGTACGTAAATACACATCGTGTTTGGCACGAAAATAATATACGCACCTCGCCATAAAATTGCAAACAAAATCGGCGCGCAACAAAAGAGACAAAGAGTGTAAAGCGATTTCCGCGTCAAAAACATGGAAATAGTAGTGGCAGTGGCTCACATTGACATTGTGCAGCGCACATAAATAAATCCGTCGGGTTAAAGCTTCCTCAATGTGGCAAAATGCGCTAATATTTATTAACCGACTACAAACTGATGAAATATTGGCGTGTAGAAATAACCTAAACATGCTTTGGCGGAAAACAATGTTATTGTTTATATTGGAAATACTACAAGTAAATTGGAAAAATAATTATTTTCAACTAGAATACTGTCATGTTTGTCAAGTTTCAAAAAGACTTTACTACTTTAATTGTAGTATAAAATAGTAATAATTCCAAGTAAAAAAAATCAATTGTTGTACTTGTTTCGAAACGTCACAATAGTTTTTTTTTTTTTTACTATGTCATGCTAAGAATAGTTTATTTTAAATACAACATTCTCATTAAATGATTTACAAATTAATGCAAACAAAAAAAATTAACTTTGTGGTCAAACTGAAAACACTACTTATTATGTTTTAAATCAATTAATGTATTACCAAAGTACTGGAAAATATTGTATGATGAATATATAGAACGCCCAAACACGACTCGACTACAATTCCGCCAACGTGCACAACACTACCACCACCAACGCCGCCGTTGCACGACATTTGTGTTGACTTGAGGACTTACATTCAACATCCCACCCGCGCACCGTACGTTCTCATAACTACATAGCGCAATGCCCAAGGGACCGTCGACCGGACTGTGTTATCGCTGAAGTTGGCACGTTAATTAAGGAAAACCATTCGGGCACCAACCCGGACGCGCCGCCAACTGCCCTAGACCGACGTAACAACTTCGTCTCCCCAAACGTTTGATCCTTAATCATCAAAATCATAAAGTACGTTTCTAATTAAGAACAGCGTATATCTAAAGCATGAGCGGAAATCATGCCGAGTTGTGATTGCATGCGGGTAGAAAAAGAGAGAAAGAAAAAGAAAGAAAGAAAGAAAGAAAGAAAGAAAAAAGTACGCAACAGTTAAGAGTCGATCGTCTCTTTAAAAATAATTTAGCTCACAGACTCAGCGCATCCACCACTTCTCCGGTTGAACTCCAACCGCATTTCTCATCGCGATTCTATAAAATAAACTTCTGTTTGCAACGACAAGCGGTGAGATTTGCGACTGGCAAATACCAAACATAGATCAAAGTCCCTCTTAAGCAGGCAAAAGAACAAGTTAGACGTCTATAAAGTTTTACTTCTAATTGCCACTGGATTACGACTGTCTTGCCGTGCGCTTCCTGATTGCTTCAAGTTCAGTATGCTGATAATAATAATCCATTCGTCAGCATCCACTTGTGATTTAAGTGACATCGCAAACTCGAATTACAATTACTCTATTACTTTTTCCGTACCCATCAACTGTCTCCAACTATTGTAGAATTCAACGTATTATAGCGCCCTATAGTACCAATCACTTTTTACAAATATTGATTTGTTAGAAATTAACCGTAAACACTTTCTTATCCCGTCTGAGAATTCAAGCAACATGTGTCCTAACTTAGTCTGCAACTAAACGCATTATCAACAGCGAGACCAAGCTGTGTGCTGTGTGCCTGATTTCCATTACAATGCCAGCATGCTATTCTATTTAATTACTCGAACATATCCAAACGCACTCAACTTAAGCAGTAGCGTGCTGGGATGCGGAGAATCATGTCTCGGAGCTACTTTACTTCAACGTTCATGTTATCTGAATGCAAGCGCAAAACTTTGGCAATCGTTAGTATTTTAGTTTGGCATCGCATTATATATCGCATATAGCATAATAAATGCAAATTTCGTTGATTGAGTTTAATAATTAAACGAGTTAAAGAGTGATCGATTAGCAAGCTGCTGAGAGCCGATCGCTGCAAAACTTGAAAACAGTTAACCTTGCCCCATCAAACTATCAACAGCTAGTACCACCAATACTCTGCAAAACTACAGAATGCAACACTCAACTTTTCCTTAACGATTTTCTCTGACTTCGCCCAATGAAAGAATGATCAAACCACTTTGTGCAAACTCTCCGTTATAAATAAGTCCCTCCAGCAAGTTATGGCTTCTCCGAATGTAGTTATAAAGTTTCCAATAGATTCGATTTGCGCTCAGCACAAGTTGCAATCCAATACGCTCCCATTTTCTTTGGTCGGCGGTGGCGGCGCGCCGAGAGTCACTCCGCTCCCGGCACAATATTATATCATCCATGCGTATTCAACTATATATTTGTATATTGAAATTGAGTTTCAAACAAATATTGCTTTATAAAGAATATGTAATGGAAACATAAAGTTGAATGTAATAAATTTCCAATTTTCGTCGCTCACTACCATTCAGCCAGCAACCGTCCGTCGCTGCCGCCGTCGCT
>JAODIE010000011.1:1869817-2078746 GCA_027575565.1 Diploeciton nevermanni
CCGTCGCTGCCGCCGTCGCTACCAGTTAGGTCGAAGAAGGAAGCACACAATGCATGCATGAGCAAACTTTTTGGTCAACTATTTAAACTTCTGCGCGTCGACAAATTTATCGAATGTCAAGCCAATTTGCCACCCGGTGCTTCTCATTCCATGCTGTGCCACAAACCAAACAAACTCAGAAAGGTGTGACCTTTATTATGGGAAATTAGTAAGACTAACACGTAAGTGGTTTTCTTTGCTGTGCTATATTTTGCATGCATCGTAATTTGGACATTTCCGCAGTTTTCAAGACAACCCGGTTGTACTATCGTGATGGTATTGTTACTTATTACTCTCCAGAGAAATTAAGGACTAGTATTGCCGCCGGTGGACTTATTCTGTCACGTGCTGCCGCCACAGACAAGGCGACCCAACCGACAGGAACGTGCAGGTTGGTTGGCAACAAACTTGTTGATAGATGCATAGACGCGTAAGTTCTTCCAAGTAATTTGTTAATTCTTGCATTGATGACTCGGCACGTAGTATCCTGCTCTCGCAATTTGTTTTTCTCACTTTTTTCATTTTCTTCCGATACAGGTTCTACGGATCGGGTTGAGGCGTTTGAGTTCTTTGCTCTCAATTCTCTCTCGTCCTCTCACGCCTTCCTAGCTCAACATTATGGTTACCGTTTGCCGCGCATGAATTCATAATTTCAATCTAGTCCCAGCCACGCTACACCGCCTCCGCTGCTCAGTGATTTGGCATTTCAGCATTCAGCGTCGGTTGGCGCGTCCAAAGACGGTAGCTACGTAGCGGTACACACGCGCATGCAAACATCGACATGCCTCCCGCATTCGGCATGTTGCACCACATACAACTACACCGCCGCCGCCAGCACCGCAAGATTGTTACTACAGACACACACGGGGGCTTTCGTTCGTTTGTTGCTTTCGCTGCCGATGCTCACCCAGGCCCAGCCTCGGGTGAACACTTCTGATTTGTCGAGACACATCTCTTACCCGCAGCTGGTGCTGGATTATTATCTACAGCGAAATTTCACGTTGCGCCGCATTATATAAATAATTTCCAGCGAAACGCGTCCGCGTACCTGAACGAATAAGACAACATAATGTCGTTGTAACGCTCACCGTTGGAGATGGGCTACAAGCATCATGAGCAAGATGCCACACCGCCGCTGCCGCCGCCACATTCACCGACATCCCCAAATGCACGCGTTCTATGTGTCGTAATATCATCCGGCCGGAAATATCTTCGCGTTGCACCGACGCGAAAAATAGACGCTCAGGCAGCAAAAAACAACATACTCCACTTGCCAGAGAGTTTTGCAGTGAATTTGTTTGTACTAAATTAGTCTACCCTCTGGGTGCGTTAATTTATGGCCGCTCTTGACAAATTGCTGGCTTCTTTAATGGAATACGGACTATTCGCACACGGGTGGCACAAAAGTAGTGGTGGTTTTCCGGAATTCGGGCGCAGCGCGGCAAGAAAAGACTTTTGCGAGATTCCAATTAGGCGGAGTGATTTAGAGCTTTTAGACACACCGACGGACCGGAAGATTTCCGTATCTGCTTAAAGGCGAATGATGTATTGAATTAAATGCCGCCACACACAACCTCCACACAATTCACCTCAGAGAGACACCTACGAGACTCTCCAGCGGCGCAACAGCACTCACACACAGCATGCAACATAGCGAAAATGAATTGCTTCATAATTCAAATGCGAATAAATTTTTAGCGCTCGGCAAAAATTGTCGAGTGTTTTGCGCCCGACTTCAACACGCTTCAATTTGCGCCGACATAGAGCCGAAAACAAGGTGAAAAGGATGCTTACGAAATCGATCTGTAGACAGACAGATACACTACAGCTCGTAAATTCACCAAGCCTTGCTTTTATTAAAAGGCGTCGACAGAGTGAGACCATCTTTCTCTACCCCCTGCGCACAATCATAGAATCATCGAGAAGCATAGCATCCGACGACATCAGACATTTTAATGATTTTCGTTTGAAAATGTTAATAAGAATATAAAATATTTACTTAACATACAAATGGGGTCATCAGAGACGCGTCCCCTTTTAAAGACTGGGCGTCGCGCAGGAAGTACAACATTTAGGGGCAGAATCTCCAACAAAAAAAAAAGAAACATAGGGTTGAAATCTTGAATAAACCTCACTCAACACAAGATTTCTTTACTGCAGCTAGAGTAAAACCACTCACACATTGCCTATCCTTCTTAGTCACAAACTTCACACAGTAAATATACTCAAGTGGATTAGAAAATTAAATAAAATATAAGCATAAGTCGACATATCAAAGCTATCCGTAGTTATTATTCCATCAGCCTTATTCGCGTTGTTATCGAGCGTGTCCAGCATTGTGCGTATTGTTATTGCCGACTGATTTACGGCGCTCATAAATATAAAGGGGCGCGAACTCAATGATGCCTACGGCTGCGCGCTTCCGCCATAAACCCACTTTATTTCCGAAGGTTACAATTTATGTCTGAATGAGCCTAAATAAACACCTACAAACACTACGTCAGACAAGCATAGTTTACGCCAAGAGGCATGAACGGTGTCCACACATTTCATTAATCCCAACTAAACCGGAGCCTTTCCTACAATTTCCTAATGTAAGCTCCTGCTTCAAAGCAATGAAAGAAAAACGCACGCTTCATTTTGCCCAAAGATTATCGGCGTTATATACTTCTTTCTATGGCTGAAAATTGTTTCAACAGATATTTTCGGCTCGGTTAGATGGCAAGTCAGCGAAAAAGTGGGCCTATGATACACGGCACGCACAATGCGAATGATAAATTCAACTTTTTCCATTCGGCCGGAAAATGCAAAAGGATAAATTCAATTCCGCCGAAATCAGATCTTCCTATATTACCAGCAAAACTTTCTTCTTCGACTGCCAGCAAGGAACCCATTTTCTTAGTCACGGCATCCGCTCGTAGGTTTGTAAATGCGCCGATAAATCTGCGCTGTTTGCAAAACTTGCACATAATACAATCTCTACACCATGCGCAGCACCCAGATCCAATATTTGCTCCATCAACGTCAGTGCTATACCTGAGGGCGGCTGCTTCAGCCCATAGACGGATTAAATAATAAGCCAAGCAAAAAGACCGGAATGCAGTCCGCGCGCACTAGAATATAATACACCCGAGCATCATCTTCTCTCCGGGCACACAGGAGAAAATTGAGCGTGCACACGAGCGCATCTTTATCCAATATTCATGAGAGAGTCGTGGCAGACAGGCAGACAGGAAGCGAGACGACTAGCAGGTTCAAAACCAGTGGCACCAGCACTACTCTCAAGTTGGTAAAATTCATAAGCAATTGACAGAGTGGAGAATAGTGCAACAGTAAGGATCGTTGCAGCGCGCCATGTCGCAGCGAATTAACTGTCAAATTAATCACCATCCGTCAGGGCAATCAATCATGCGGGCGCAAACATGGGCATTAGCCTAGTCGCCGATAGCCAGCGCAACAGCCATCAGAGCGTGTACTGCAGGTGAATGCGTGCACTCATTTTAATTTTATCGGTGTCGCAGACATCGTAAACGTAAATGACGCCCGGTAACAATAATTCGGCGGATGCGGGAATGGCGTGCGTCGACACTTGACGTGTTTGTTTCGTCGCAGATCAGTATCGGCTAATTCCCGCCCCAAACGTCAACACCGCATCAAGTGCGACGATTTTTCTGCGCGTTAAGTCCAGTTCCCAGGTAAGAACAACTGGTTTTAGTGGGCGACAAATTGAAGGAAAAATTCCAACTGAATCAGATTTATTTAATCACCGACTGGACAGATCAGTATGGTACCACTCTCGAGTGTGATGAGTATGTTGAAAACAACTTTTCGCATTCCACGTTGAAACTTTTCAGACTAGTTTCCATTAAACCTCCACCACCAACTCGCTCATTTCATTCCAGCAATGCGATCGAATTGTAATTCCAAGGCAACAAACACCGTCAAACGCTAAATATTAATGGCGGCGCGCTTTATGTGCGCTGCAAATTAAAAATATAATTCACAAACTTTGGAAATTTTGCATTCATTATGCATTGAAATTTGCTTAATTTTTATCTGCATCGCCGGTCGTGCGGAAACGCTTGATGCACACGACCGCCAGACGCGATTCGCCACTTAGAGAAATCGCGAGCAACCACGCTCCATTTACATAAAAATTGACTACAGATTGGATTTATGAATTTAAAAGCAGCATCAGGCTCGCTGGTCGCCGCCGATGCTGAACCCCAAAGTTCATTAAACTTTCCTGATTTGTCTTTAATTACTTTTATCCCTTACTTTCTTTATTCATTCAAATAAAGGGCAATGCGGCTCACTGTTTCAGTAAATAAAAATCATAGAATAACGAATCAAATTGTCATATTCATTAGCGTAGGACTATGAAGATGAAGACGTAATAAATAAAAAGCTTCTACATGCCGACTAATCTCGAACTACACAAATACGAAACAAACGTGGGCGGCGGTAGAAAAAATGAGGAAATTTGTTTCCATGAACAACGTTGCGTCTGATGAGGATAGTTATTCCCGCAGGAATAGAGAAATGAAGAGTAATTTGTGATAAATGAGGATGATTTGCGGCGAGCCCCTTAACAACTCGCAACTACTTACAAACGGCGTGTCAACGCAAATGAGTTATGCAATGTGGTCACGCAACGAAGGCACATTCAGGGCAAAAGTCTTATTTATGCGCAGAGCGATTTCATGCAGAAAGATATCGGTAATAAATTGAGTTTGATTAAAATTGCATAATTGATAATACATTATATTGCTGGCGTTGAGCAAGATAGCAGTACAAGAATTTTATGCATTATTGCCGAGAATAAATTACAATATTAGCTTGAGATCATTCATTAAAATCAGACACGTGATGTGCATTGATTTGCAGCGAATTGAGACAATGACAACTCAAACCGAACCCATCAACTTGAGCTTATGATAGATGATAAACGCACTCAAATGGAAAAAGCAGCATATAATAATGATAATGGAAAATAGAAGAAAGATCAATAAAACTTACTTTATAACATAATTCCGAAAACCCAAATTAAATTAGAACTTTCCCACTTAGATCTGCATCCAAAGCGCAATGAAAGCTTAGTAGTATGTTGGAGATAAACATCATTTTCTTTTCCAAGCTTAATCCAATTAATAATGTCGCCCTGCATCGAATTAAGAAATATCCGTCGTCCTGGAACAATAATAAACCCATCAGAAGCGTGTAATCTGCAGCATTACCAACTTTACGACCCTCAGCCACCACCGCCGCGCACACGGCAAACTCGGGCCAATTTGCAATTACACTTTTTGTGGTCTCGCGGCGGCGCGCTAGAGCAGGACGGACAATCCGCGAGTAGCTTCATATTTTACGACCTGCATCGCTGCGTTTTATGGAGCGGACGTTCCGCTGCTACTCCAACATACTGCCATAGCCGACGCCGCCGCCGCCGCCGCCGCCGCCGCCGCCGCCATTGCCACTGCACTTATTACCTATTGTTCGCATAATTAAGTTTCAGCTCCTCGGTACGTCACAGCCGCATGCATCGGGACACTCCAACTATTGACAAAATGCGCGCTGGGGATTCGAACATAATTTATAACCTTTATAACACACTACCTTGCACAACCTGCAAAACGTGCAGGAGCCAAAAAGGTATAAAATCAAGATTGTCAATTTGCCTTCATAGTCAGACTGCGTGACCTGTCGTGCACGATCGACTCGGCATGGCGTCCACTTAGCATTCACCGTCTCCGCACACACGTCCTGTTATTCCCCATCCCGGGACGTTTATGGTTTATTGCCTCGTGTTCGCGCACGGCTGTACCACGGCATAGTTATCAAATCTACAGGTGAACATAAATCCTCGCGAGATAAACATTTCCCATTCGGATCGGGATTAGAAGTGCGAGGTACGTAAACACTTGCATGATTATTTCGCTTGGCTTTGAACAGGTCGCGCGCAAATAAAACTAACCTCTCAGTTCCAATATGCTGGGCGCAAGGTGAGCGCGGCGCACAGCGACAACGTGCAGAAAACTCTGGCGGCAATAAAAGCAAACGGCAAGCAGGCAAGTGCCCCGAGCGCAATTGCGAAATAAAGCAAAGCGAGATTGAAAAAGCAAGCAGCGCCCAAGTAACTACGTCTGCGTCTCTTGGGAATAAAAAGACAGCACGCGCGCCTCTCTCACGACCAGGTATCGGGAAGCAAGCGACACGTTCTGCATCCAGTACGTAAACAAACATAACTCAGCACGCCGAGTGTGGACGACAGCGATTGGATAAGATAGAAGAGGCTACATTATTTACACCGCTCACATCAATAATTACCACACGATCAAAGAGTACACCGAGGGCACCAAACCGCACCGGCTTCGCAATTGCAATGGTAAGAAATGCTTCGACAAGTACTAAGCCGATTGGAGATTGTTGCCGCAAGACATGTGTGTCGGCAGGGCGACAGACGACGCAACCAATTTAACAATGCACAAAAATGTACATTTTGCCTCCCGGCAATCGTCAGCAAAGAAATGTGTCGACTCTTCTGCGTCGATATATAAAGCGCCATACATTAACGCGTTTGTTGCGCGCCGGTTGGCTATGAAAAACATACTCGCAGTCCGTACGCATTGCATGAAAATGTGTTGCGCGAAAATGCGCAAGCCAAATCGAAACAATTAATCACATGGTCTCCTGGCGCGAACAAACACGCGTTGCTTCAAAGCCTAATATATTCCCTTGACTATGCAAGCATCAAATTAAGAAAATTTGATTACGCGCACGAGAGCTGCGCGTCTTTCATTGCTCGACATTGCATTGAACAATATAAATGAACCAATTCAAAATGTAAATAAATAAACCACATTTTTCCAGCATACTAAGTTAACACGACTCTTACTTAGTTCTACAGTTGGGGTTGACTTAATTGCTCCCGCACGTATGCATTATGCAAGCAAAATTAGTCTCTAAATTACCCTTGACACTCGTGCTCTGTGGCTGGCAATTACCCTGGAATTAATTTATTTCTATCGTAGAGCCAGCATACTCTCACAATACCAGCGCCGCACCGAGACATAGTCGGGTCATCAAGCAGCGATGCAGGTTCGACCAGCGCACCGCAAATCACGTCCAAATATTAAAAGGACAAAAGTTTCGCCTGATGCGTGTGAAGAAAAGTTGCTGAAAGTGGAAAGTGCGAATGCCTGTGGAAGGTGTAGGCATGTAGCTTCAGTGTCTATGACAAATTAGTTTCAGGTTGGCTGCAACTTTGACAAGAAGTAAATTGTTTGAACTGAAAGCACCTGAATCATTTAATCCTTAAACAACTTCAGCGCTGGCAGCCATCCGACGGTGTTAGGATACTGCCCGTTACACCTTGTGCTTTGGCAAACGACCAAACTCAAAGTGTGTGCCCGCGCACTGTGCCAAAGCGCACCGTTTCGTTCAACCACAAAGCTCATCGAATAAACAGAGAGGCAGCCAAGGCGAATCCGCACGCGCGTTAAAACCGCCCGTTATACGCAGCAGGAGGTTAACCTTATTCGCAGCGAAACGAAGAAAGTGTGCAGCGAATATAGAGCAATCGAAAGCAGACATAGTCCGGGCCATGTTGAACTGCCACACGTGCCAGGTAATAGCGGAGAGAATGGAAAATATAGAGTGACTAAATCTTGATCGCGTTGCTCATAGGAAAATCATGAGATTCGAGTGGCACATAAAACTTAATAGTTGGGCAATGCCACGCAGTGGCCACGACGTGTCGGCGTTGGCGGCTGGATGCGATGCAATTAAGGATGGAGGAAAAATTGCTACGGCCGTTACGGACGTACGACAATAACGAGCAAATCGTGAGGTGGGCGACTATTGTGAAATCCCCGTGCGGTCGTTACCTATGACCTGCTAGAACTTCTCGTAGAACAGGAGATAGAATAGAAACTCTGCTAAGTCCTTTTTGTTGAGGGGAATATCGTGACTGGTTCAAGAGAATGACCCCCCAAGAGCTGTTTACCAAATTAAAACTTATACTGCCATCGCCGGTCTCTTCGTTCCGAGAAAGTGTTATTTTATAATCTATCCCAGAGTGAGCATGTAGGACGAATGTTAATATTTGATGTAACATGGTTTGTTTATGCCCCGTCAGGTCTCTTCTGAGGTGGTTCAAAGTAAGCCACCTTTGAACCAGAATCAATTAAGCCTTCACATAATTTACTATTCTTAAGGGCCCTTTGATGTAGTGACCTAAACCGCCCGCACGCGTAATTCCAATTCCAAAATTTCCGGACAGTACGCATAAAATAATCATTAGACTGAGTGCGTTCCATTGTGGGCCATGGTGGATGGCTCCAGGAACAACCCACATTGCGCGCGTCTTGGGACTCGCACACAACTTTCGAATGCAGGCAAACAGATGCGGTCCGCGAACGTGTCCGGCAATCTTGCTCACCCGCGGCACTAAACAATTCCCGTATCATTAGAGCCGCAAACGATTTATTTATCGTCCATCACAATGCTTGCAAATTACCCGACATCCTCATTCGAATGAACCGCAGTGAGTCGTTTTATTGAATTGAAATACCTACTTCGCTGTACGTGCACTGCGCGAGATTGCATTATATTAGCAGCGTTTTTAGTTGTTGCATTTCTCTATCCATAACTTATCGGTATACAAATAAACCATTCGTCTGGCTCTCGCGTCCACAGCCCACCAGTCGGGCACGTCGATTGCACGCCGATAGAAAATATCGACACGTCGCGATACGCATAAACTACTACTAGCCGCGCAACAATTTTCATAATCGCAATTTGTTGCGTTTACAAAACACAAAAGACTACGCAGCCAGATGATTTTCTCCCACAAAGCCAACTTTAATTCTAGCTCATCCAAGGGTGTTGGCGGGGCGGCGATCATAAATATGAGATAGTGCGGTATTATAACAATAACCATTCATTACCGATTGTGAGTGGCTGCTGGAAGGCTTGCAGTAGCCTGCAAACGCCACCGCTCGGCACGTGCGATATGACCTGATAGACGAGCGAAAACCAAGACGATCGCAATATTCTTCTAAATATAAGAGTGCAGGGCAGGAGCAGCCTCGCAGGCACGATTGATAGGCAGTCTTGCATTGTAGAAAGTCTTCTGCGGTCGGTTCTGGACATGTTTACATTGCTCCTCATATCCTCCAGCCTCCTCGGGGAGAATATTGCGTGCGAATGTCTTTTGGGATTTGAATGGATAGGATGGATGGATAGAGAAACGTTAAACTATTTTCGAAAACGCCTCTAGTTTCATAACTGCGCTAACAGCGTTACCAGAAATCTTATCAATAAACAATATCCATTAACAAGCAATAGCAAAGAATATCAGAACTAGTTGCGTTGATGGAATAATTGTGGTGTGATAATACCAACTATAAATCCAGAAACGCTCCCTTTTAACATATTAAACTTTCTGAGGACTCGGGCAGACCAGGATTTCCGTAAATACCTACGTTATTCTGCTGGACAAAAGGACCATTATTTAATAACCCAAAGGACTAACTATTTCACGTAGTTGCTGAATTTCCAGTAAATGAAATATTGATATGCTCTTTGCTCGTCGTGGAAGAGAAGGCAGGTAACCAGAAGGCCTTTGGCAATCTCGGTAATTGAAAGCGATTTTTGCTTTTCCGCTTTATGGCTGCCGTAGCACTTCTTGTGCTTGTTTTCCGCAGCCAGAGCTTCCGTCGAGTGCATGAATTCTAAACTAGTCTCTCTAATTGTGTTGCATTCTGCAACAAGCCAACACAGCGTGCGACCCACGACGACCTCCGCTACGCCACAGATGAACACGGTACGCATACATGTAGATTGTGCCGCCCACATGTTGGATCTGCAAATTCCCGCCAGGAGAGAGAGACGTGCCTAATCGGATTGGCCAAAAGGCTCATTAATTATGCACGATGTGCGAAGTCCAGGTAGTGGCGTAATGAAGATCGATTTGATGTATGGCACAATGGGCAGCTCTTTTCCTAATTAATACACTCTGCGTGTAATGTATGTCCGATGTGTTTACGACTTGCTTCGCCGGTCAGGAAGCAGACTGTCAGTCGTGCAGCAAGTGGATAAAAACTGTCTAATTACAACATGAAGCACTCTAATCACTGAGCACAAGCTACACAAAATATGTGTGTTCGTTCACTGGCGAACCTTTTATGCGCCTCTTGTTTTGCTGGTCAACTTGTTTGCAAGATCGGCATGCGGGCGAATTTATTGCCAATTGATGGGGTTCATTATTTTGCGTTGGAAATATGTCAGCTACTCGCGTCCGCTTCCCGCTTCCCTCCTCCAAGCAGCAATTAACACGCCATGCTTATAAAATAGAATAACATTTCGCAGCTTGTACGAGAGGGGCAAAAAAGGCTACTAATGAAAAATGCATGACGGTTCGATCGATTTGTTCCCTACATGTCCTCCGGATTTGCTTGCGGCACACACAGACAGAATTCTGCCGCCCTTCATAGATAATATTCAGCCTTCACATGCGACACAGAGAGCAGAAAGAAGAGAATACATGCGGTGAGCTTGAGGTTCGGATAATGCCATCTCGAACAAACCGACAAACATTCAACTTTCAAGCATCCTGCATACACGTCGATATCCATCGCCCGAGATCACATTCTCTTATGTGTGTAGAGCATCGATGGCGAAGAGTGCACACCCTGCGCGGCGGCATCAGCAGCAGCAGCACGCTGTGTCGCGCAAACGTAGCATTTTCAATCTAGATTATTCGAAATGATATTGCTGCCAATATTCAAATGTCAAAGCGGAAGCCGGGATGAAATGAATGTGACACTCTTCTCTTCACTTGCGCAAAAAACGAAAACGGGAAGCCCGTGATGACGGAAGCAGAAGAGAGAATTCTTTGCGTACCGACCAAATTCAAAATGAAGCAGTACAATTGTGGGACTAGTGTTCTCGCACAAAATTGTACAAAATATTCTGTACCTGAGTTCTTTCACGCAACGCAACATGCAAGAACGTCGCTCTCGTTCCGATTATCGGTTTAATTATTCGCCCTAGACGAGTTGCATTCGTATTCAAATGGCATTTTGCGCCCAGTCAGCGACCCGAGGAGCTTTTAGCACGGATTAGAAGGCGAGCGCGCCGGACTGGAGAATTTACACGCGCACTTTATCCGAGTGATTTGATTCGGCTGCGCGATACCAAGGCGCTGAGCTAATGTAACAGCAGATACGCTCTGTTTACGCGAGGCACGGATTTTCAGTGGACACATTTCTCTAGCCGACCGCCGACGCCTCGTCTATCCTACGTCAAACACGAACTTCCGTGTTTACTCTGCTTGTTGCCGCCGCCACTGCCGCCGCCCCTCAAACAACGCGTCTACATACGTGTAAACGTCTTCGTGTCATTGTTGTTTCATTATAGTATATTCAATATTGTTTCTTCTCTTAACTTTTGCGTCTCGCAGGGCACAGCCTATTTTCTATTACTATTTACCGCCGAGTCTAATCTCTTATAATGATAGGCAGACACCGAATATAATCAATGCGTTAAATCATTCAAAAAAAAAAATCTGACGAAGCCACAAGATGGAGGTAATTACAAAGCGTTGGCGAAAATCATACAGATTTACTACCTGCAAATAAAGAGAAATTATTCACCAGTGATTTTATTATCAAGCCGATGACTTCAAGATTATACGGTCTTGAGACGTACCACCCTTGCCATTGCGCGCATCTACACGTTTATTGTTACCTATTAACAATTTGCGAAAATTTTACGACGCGTCTGTTCTCTCTCTTAAAAGGCATCAACTGATAAGAGCATGTACAGCCTTCCTGCCGTCGCTCCCGGTTCCGGAAAGCACGACTATAAAAACAGTTCAGACGCATAGCGTACTTGTCAACTACCAACTGCTTTATGTAGTGTGTATTTAATTTCAACCCTTGCGGCTGCAGCACAGAATCGTATGCGTAAGACGGGACCCATACGTGTTCCGTAGGACAGAGTGATAAAAGGCGTCTCTCCTTTCAAGGGAGCGGAGCAGATAAGCACGTCGCCGCCAGAGTGTTTCCAAACTTATTAACCAACTGCGGAATGCGGCCAGTCGACCAGATAGACGTTTCATTCTAATTCATCCACGTTGATGGACAAGAGGCCTCAGCATATAGAGGGATGAAATAAATGACTATCTTGAAATTGGTACATTTTAGGCATTTAGACTTTTAGGCTGTCAAACATTTAGGTAGTACAGTTGGACATTAGGGTCTTGCTGTAACTGATAGCTGCTCAAGGTTAAAGTCCTGAGACAAATGCCCCAACTGCCAATGCCACCAAACCAAGAACAAACAATTAAACTGAGCACTTAAATGTGCCGTACTCTCCTTGCACCCTTTTATTGTCTTGCCGTAAACTACAACAAACTTTAGGCCCACGTCCAGCACCCTCATGCATTAACCCAGGGGATGAGACTATTAAATGTAAAATGCGATCCTGCGGTGCTTACCCTGCCATACCAAAAACGTTCGCCAACCGCTGCCGCAGCAATGCCAAATTTATGTTAATCTCACCGAGTTATTTGACGGGATATTTAGGTAATAAAAAATCGGCCCTGAAAGCGCGCAGGAATTTCCAAACTATACTCTGGTAGTAATAGCCCCTATATTCCCTATTCATTCTATTTCCATAGCTCTTTTCTACCAGTTAATTATCATACGCATATTCAGAGCTTTATTTTATTTATTTCATCAATTTTTTTGCGATGCGTCAACAAATATACCTTTTTGCAATTCGCCCCCGCATGTAAATGACATTTTGCCACTCTGCTGCTGGCGCAATAGTAAAAACAATATTCATGTCACAGTTTAACGTTCGACATTAAGTGCTTTCGCGTAATATTTTTTGTGCCGCCATCGCCGCCGCTGCGAGTTCTTTTCATGGCAGATAATAAAATGACTGAATTTTATGCGGCATAAATTTTATATCCACAGTACATATATTTTGCGAGTATGTGTGCCACACAAACTTCAGTTGCTACATTGCGCTCCATTCTGGCGCAGCTAATTTTGAAAGTGCTAGGAGTAGGGTGCGAACTGCCTCAGCTTGCATCAGGTTTGCGGTGAGCTAGTGTTACGTGCTGAATATGCGAATACGTAGACGAGGGTGCATGTTGAGTTGAATCTCTAGATTTTAACTATATGTATTTTTGGGTATCGCAAGCGGCCCACTCATTTTGACGCAGCAGTTTCGAGTGGTTTATGCAAGGCCAGCTTCCGCCATGGTGCACCCTCGCGCTGCGCACCAAGTGGACCGGAATAATTCCTTTCCCCGGCCTGCTGTCGCAATAGATCGGGCTTTGCCATCGGATCGAAACCTCTTCAAACCCGATGCACTTCACTTCGCCCTGTAGCAAGCAGGACGCCGACGTCCTACACCAAATGTTCGTGTTTTCTGCTCGATGTCCAAATATGTCTTTCAACCAACAAACTTGGAAATGCAGATAAAAGATGGAAACTCTACAGGAGATGAAAACGTGTATAACTAGTGCGAAAAGAAAATTTATTCTAGTTTTCCAAATAAGTAGGCATAGAATTAAATAGCGAATCTAATACATTCTTAATTTCTAAGCTGTGATGCGTTAAATGACGCAAATAATTTTTGCCGCCATTAATATGACCGTCACGCAGTGGCTGTGCCATTTTTCCGTGCCATTTGCTTTTCTTTCCTTTTTCTGTTGGCAGTTTTGCACCGTAGAATGCGACCTTGTATGAATGCGTTTCGCTGCCGATAACGTAGGCCAGGCAAAGATTTTCTTCAAACTATACCGGAATTATTCTCTTTTTGCAAAAGATGCAAAACACCAGAGATGTTCTAAAATTCGCAAACGTTAGGGATGCCTGTACCCAACGACCAACCTTAGATTAGCAATTTCCCGTTTGCTGTTTCGCGCATTGAATTTGCTCGTTAGCCGATATAAAAACGAAAGCGCACGCAAAAAACGCATCGCGGGCACGAATCAACGAACGCCGCATATTTAATGTTATGATTATTGCCGTTATTATACGCAGCAAACATTTACCCAAAGCACACTATGAATATTCAAAAGCGACGCAGTGATATTAACGAATTACGCGTAGGGCTTCAAAGCGTCACTAGCACAACCTTTAGTTGCGAGTTTTTATAGCAAACGTGCCCTTTTTGTGCCGCCCTCATTTAAATTTAGTATTCGAGATGCTTAATTGCTAATTCTCTATTTAGAAAAAAAAAATTAGTAAACTTCTACGATCTTGACTTGAAAGCACTTGAAAGCACGTGAGTGCTTTCCGTGCAATATTTTCCGGGAAAGAGTTGTCTAATCTCAGTACAGTACTCAGCACTTTGACTTAGAATCCAAGACTGCTGATAGTGGCAGCAAAGTGAACCGAAAAACCCCGCTAGCGTGTAATTGTAAATATTAAATGCTGAAGATAAATCGGCAGCAGTGCCACTGCGCAAAAATATATCTCCGAAATCGGTTGCCCTCAACGCCTCTCTCATCTAGTTGCATGCCCATTCCAAAACATCAATTCTCGCAAACTCATCCATATTTTAAATCATATGTGTATTATACGCTCACCTCGGGCAGGCTGGTATTCACAAGCGCCGAGGAGGTTGTGATGATTTATGCGCCACGAGGCCGCTTTTCCCGTCAGCAGAGTGCGCGCACGTTTCTTTCCAATGCGGCGGCGACGCCTGCTGCCATCCCGTACGTCTAGCATACGCACGCATTTTCCATCACCGCTATTCCTCATCATAGGCCGGGATCAATGGATTGTG
Organism: Diploeciton nevermanni; assembly: GCA_027575565.1. Classification (NCBI taxonomy): domain Eukaryota; kingdom Metazoa; phylum Arthropoda; class Insecta; order Coleoptera; family Staphylinidae; genus Diploeciton; species Diploeciton nevermanni. The sequence continues at coordinate 1,884,668 of JAODIE010000011.1, forward strand.
CGTTAAAAACACATGCAAATTGGAAACCGTTGATTGACAGATTTACGCTGCGCGGAAAATCTTACCCACACGCACCACCAAATTACTCTCGGTTGTACACGCATTCGGATTTCACCAAAAGTATCTGCAAAACGACCTTAAACGTTTTTTGATGGAAGCACACGTTTATGCGTGACGACATGCAATGATCACAAGAAACTGGGGATGGTAGTGGTATTAGACTTGTATCTCATTTTTGCGAGTTTACACCCTTTCCTTCAGCCACCCACTATGCCAGTGTTAAATATGTTATTGCAGACAGTTTAAGCTGTTTCTGTGCTAATCGTCCATGAACATAGATTTTGAAATTTGATAAAGTCAAGGATATTAACACACCCGATACGGCTGTGCTGGGCGGGAAAGGAAGTCTATGAATAAATTAAATTTGACGCATGCTGATTTTGACACCCTGATATAACTATCAAAAATCCATACGTGTTTGGCAGGATTTATTATCGAGCAAGGCCGTTCAATCAGCGAGCACACGCTGTGTTAATCCGAGCGCACCCTCTAACATTGTGTGCAGGTTCCCAACTCCCATAAGTTGCCCGCGCTCAGTCGTGTGCACACCGGAGATTTGCGATAATAAAATTTCAAGAGGGCAAATGAACGCAACGACTGATCGACGAACCGAATCTCCAATATACGCGGTTCCTGCATTCAGGAGCTCTCTAACACATACACTCATGCACATCCACACACTGCTGCCCCAATAAGGAGGCGCGGCGACACGGACCCCGAAATGAGTGAATGCTTGGCAACCGTCGCGGCTGGAACAATTTGTTCTCGTAAATTCGGGATTGAGCGTTATATTCCTTTTTAGGAGGCACTGCACGTGTGCACCTGAGCACACATGTGTTTCTATCGCTACAATCAACCCTCAAAATATACCTGTTGTAATCAATATTCTTCTATCTGGAGTAAATATTTCTGTTCTAGGTTTAACGACAACTTATCAAGCTACACGCAGCATTCTTTCCCACCACGGAAAGATGTAATAATAATAATAATAATAATAATAATAATAATAATAGCATCAAATACTTTGGCTGCTGAGAAGAGCACGATCTTTATCAAACCTCAACTGCGTCGGCAGGATCGGTCTAAGTAAAGTTGAAATTGATGCTCGAAATTGATGATGCCAGATCTCCTTTGAGACGGATGGTTGCAAGCAAAATGGGTGCGGAGAATTGTTTGTTTACAAATATTTATTGAGCCAAGCTGCAATCTTGAAGATATTGCAAGCAGGCGCGTGAGGAAACGAACAGCTGTGTGCTACATGGGCCCGATCGTCATGAAGACGTGCACTATCGAAGTAAATCAGGCCTAATTCGTGACCGAAGTCAGATGACCGTGACCCGAGCATACTGTAGCCATTGGAGGCAGCTTCTAGCATACGCGGCGCGAGATTTAAACAAACTTGATATTTCCAACGTTTGCCAATCCAACCAAACGCGTCGGCACATAAGCAGCGCAACGCTGCGAGCGTGTCAGTAGTTACGCCGTACGTAGGTAGGGTTCACGGCGAGGGCAAAGATTTAGATGTGCACGACTTTGCTCTTTACTTGCATACAATTACTTCTTTTTCGCCATCGACGTGTAATGCCACTAACGAGGCCATTTCTGACGTACTAGAAACAGATTAGACCCACGTACCTGCGCCTTACAACACGTACACGCGCCATGAGTGCAATTGCCCAAATGGAATTACAGTCACAGGCTGGCAAATTCGGTTGGCCTGATTCAATGATGAATTAACCGCCTACTAATGCTTAAGCACATTACTTACTTACTCTAAATAATTATCGCGCTGGACGCAGGCCACTCGGGCGACGGCTTATCGTGACTTTAGTCGCCTAGTATAAGCGATCGTATTAAAAGCGGGGCGTCCATTTAAATCGGTTACGATAATTTCTTATTAGCTAAAAGCCGGTTTCACCGGGCAACGCGCGATAAGGCTACAGATAGTTTTGCGCCATCCCAAAATGGGGTTGCTTGAGATGAGTATCGACCACTGCAGAGAGGCAGTATATTCCACACTTCACAGTGTACACTCATCCTTCCCGCTGTCGAGGGAATCCGCCGCAATCTCCCGCATTAACATGCACGCATCGCTAGGGGACGCGTTGCGTCCGTAACACCACCAACTTGTTATGCCAAGATGGCAAATGCCCATCCACGCTGGCAGCTAACCGAAATATACGCAACAACTTTGTTTGAAGACACATATACTCACGAGCGCCGGCGGGCGGCATCACGTTCCCCTTCTACGCATTCCACACGCACTATCCTTTCTCGACCACCGCCTCCATCGCCGCGAGTCTGTATGCCCAAGCCCGCCACTTAGCTAATGGCAGCTCTTCCAAGTCCCGGGCTCGCTGATGAGGCACCGGCGGCCTTAATAGATAGATGTCATCTAAATTCCCTTTGATGCCGGCTTTGCAAATAACTTAAATGCGAGTTTGCCGCTCCGTCGACGCTATCAAAATTATGAACACGTTACCAATTTGCGCGCGCGCCGTAATGCCGAATGCGTTGGTGCCCTTTCCAGCGCGCCTGCCGCCAACTCGAGACCGACTCCAACAGATGGCTATCTCGAAGATTGTATGCGCATCCCAAACGTGAACGAACGCTATAAACCATCGCCGCGCCGCACGCAATCCAACGTCCTATCATATAACCTCCTCGGCTTCCACCCTCAATTGTGCCATACCTACGCAGGACTATTTAATACAAGAGATAATGCTTCAGTTTTAATAGTTGCTGCTTACACGACCAACTCGTGGAATGCCTGCCCGCGCATGCTTTTATCTGTTTCGGCTAAATTATCTTGACAGCGCGCAATGAAAAGACAAAAGCACAACTTGAATGCCTCGGTTTGTCAGCTCCTGCTTATATTGCATTCCGAAACATAATCGGGCGCACGCTCGCGCGAACCTCTGCTATTGTGCGTGGCAGACATATCAAACGCTTTCGATTGCACACACAAATACTCTGCGTTATTTCCGCCACTCTATTGTAGCTCATTCTTTACACGACAATGACAAATGCGAGCGTAATTAATATAAAAATGTCATTTCGTTTCTGATACAATCAATTTGTTGCTGCTGGTAGCGCAATGCTGCTACGTCGTGTGCTGCACGGCAATTAAATTTCTAAGATTGTGCTCGACAAAAAAGGGGTGGTGGTTTGAGTAAAAGCGGAAACGCCACTACTACAAATACTTTCATTTGTGAGATAATCAACAATATGATATATTTTACACGAAAACACAAACCGGAATATGACATTTTGCAAATAATTTCACAAGCGAACTACTTTTGTGTAAATATTTGTGTAGAGTATTTAATATCTATATTAATTAATAATGAAATATTTGACAAAATTATATTTGTACGCCCAACGGCTAGAATGCTTTATCGAGGGGATGAATCAAATGTGTGCATCAGAATTAATTTAAATTTGTGAGGATGTGCAGCAGTGGGGCGTGCAGAGTGGAAGCAACAAAAATATGGGTTACACTTCAGCAGCAGATAATAAGAGGTAGATGAAATAAATTTGCTTGTTCACTGCAAAACTGGGATCGATCATTAAGTTGTTATGCTTGTTAATAAACCACTAATGTCAGCAACAAAACAAATGTTATAAATTAATTAAATCCACTCCTGTGAAGCGCGCGTGCGCGCAGCAATGATTCCCTCAGTCCTTAAAATATGTAATACATAATGCAAATACGCAAAATTGAAGCATTGAGGCTGTTTGGAACATTGTGCAACATCATATATCATAATAAATGCACTACAATGCATATGAATTAATGTTATAAATTGTTATTAAAACTACTGCGTTGACAATCGATGTGTTTTGGAATAAATTACGCCCACCATTGATCATCGCGCAACCATGCATCGTCACACATTTTCATTTCAGCGCAAATAGAGCGAGTTAATGCAATTCCACCAATTAATTACAAGCGTGAGAAAAACTCGGCCGAAATAAACAGATAGATACAATCTGCTGCTTGCGAATCAATTTGGTTTTAAATTACAATTAATGAACACAACGAGCAATTTCCCCCGATCGCAACGAGCACATTAACAACATTCAATTAACTGTCGTAATCAATTTCAAACAGCAATTATATATTATATTATTAATTATCATGTTGATTTAATATAGAGCGCGAGAGCGCGCAGGAGATTAATCGTCATCGGTGATTGGTGTTTGCGCAAGCGAAATCGCATTATCCACTTCCGGCCACCCGAGACTATATTATGCGCCCAATCTATCCACCTACATCATGTGGAGAATGGGGACGGCGGTGTGTATCGCTCGCGGTGCGCTAGTGCTAAGCGCCACGTGGCACTGGGATTACGCTGGTGGACAATCCGTGACCACCTCGAAACGGACGCCATCAATGGCCCTAATTGGACACAATGCACAATTATATTAATGGATAATTCCAACTACCGTATTCCAACACTCTTTGATATTGACATTTACCTACGCTCACATACAATTGACTCATGGAGCGATTTATTTTAATGCGATTTGTTTTGTTCTTTCTGACCCATCACTCCCACAATGCACTAAATAGAAACAAATCCATTACAATTGATTGGATTTGCCTTTGTGCAGTGATGAAATGTTAATCGTGACTGTAAATTAATTAATCCCAGCGCACGTCGCGTCCTCCTTTTGAAGACTACGACGTTTATCCCGAACGGGCAATGGGACCGAGATGAGATGTCGAACGGACGCAGTCAAGAGTGAGTGCAGGTTTGCGGGAGATAAGAAGCTGGCAAAGGCTCGCTTGGGCAACCGCGAAAAAAAGGAAAAATCCCTTTGGAACGTAATAAAAGATCTATAAGGAACAATAAGCTTTTTTCTGTACGCGCACTGCCGGTGTGATGTCGAGTGAGAGAATAGAAGCGCGCAACTAGATCGCGCGCATATCGGTCCAACGGTAATGTTGAAAATGAGTTCCGAAGAAAACACGTAGCTCTTTAGGGCCTATTGGGATTTGTTCGCGCGCGCGTGCTGTGATAAAGAAAGAATGGGCGGCTGGGCGCACAACATGAAAGTGAAGCGCGTGGTGAGAGGAAAGGCAGAGTAGTCGGCGACGGCTTCAGCTGAGAGAAAGGAGCGTACCACAAAGCCGTGATTTCCCTCAGATTTTTTTAATTACACCTCCCATGTTTGTCGACGATAGGCTGTCGTCGCTCTGCCTTCGAGAGCATAATTAGCCCTTCACTGGCTAATTAGCAGGCAGCAGCCGGGCGCATGCAAAGCGGGAGATAGTTTCCAAAGTTCAAAGATGTAAACAACACCATATAGAGATAGATGATAGAGACACTAGGTGGAATACGAGTTACAATGTTATACTTTAAACATTAACTCGGAGTCCAGATGCATTAAACACACAAGAGGGTGATTACTTTTTCATTTCCATCATAAAATTACTTGCCTGCAAGATTTTATCTACTTCAACTGCCATCAAACTAGTGGCTTTCAAGCGTACTTGCAGGCTGAAATTTAATATCCTGAATTGGAAAGTGCACAAGTGGTCCTACGAGTTGGCCACGTGAAACCGATGACCACAGTTGTAACTTTCTGATGTTAAAAACTTTGCTGTGCAAACTACACGTTTCCCAAACTTCCTACCGGGTTTCTGGAACGTGTGCCCCTTTTTACTAGCATTTCTAACGACTACGCCTGATGAACCATCTTCTACAGAACAACTTAGAGATGAAGAAAACCTAATAATATACACCAATTTTTAGTTTACGGATCTAAGAGGATCACAGGACACTCAACTTGTCTCCCAGGCGCCACTTTATACAAAATATTGGTGGGGTTGACTAGATAAATTTAATATTTAATTTAGAAGCGGTCAAACCCTAACCTAAGTGCCAAATTGTTGCTCGTAAATACAATTCCACCTCCTAGCTTCTAGCTCTATGCTGCAGCTGTCATAGTTCAGCAAAGAGCAGATTCGGGGTGCTGCTGGCGATGCTACGCTTGCAATACGTTTCAGTAAAGTAAATCCAGCCGCACATTTCGGCGAGTATGCATTTGATACATCATGGGTCATAAATAAACTACAAAAAGGCTCGGGTGGCGGTGACAAAGTGGACGAGCAGCAGCCGAATGGGCCAAATGTATGAATGGACAAACGATATCTCACTCGGGAGGGAGCGGCAGTCAAAAGCTGCGCAACGCTCCTTTATCGCTGCCGGAAAAAGCCTTCGGCGCCGCCGGTGAGAGCGCGCCCGGATAATGGGCGACGATGGGTGGGTAATCAGTATGCAGGCGACGGCGACGTCACTCAACTCGGCGATCAAATCTGAAAATTTACCGTCATAAACTCACGGTTTACGCGCGCCAAGCGCACATTGTTAAAGCGCTTGCCAACCCAGAGGCCAACCCATTCAACAAGCTCTCGGCGGGCCAAACGATTACGCGGGGTGGCACGCTAGCGCACATTAACCATAAACTGTGCTTAATATAGCATTTAGGAATCGAAACTGTGTGCAAATGCAGATTTATGCCGGCTCCAATCATTCATCATGGCTGGATTAAGAGATATCTGCTCAGATTATTGCGCGCTCGCTGGATGAATACCGCCATCCCTGAACGCATGCACAAAGTATTCAGCTGCCACACTCACACGGCCGTATCTGCGCGCGCGCCACGCATAGGTCGTTATTAATTATCCAACATTTCAAAATTACCACCAGCTAGAGCAGCTAGTCTCGGCTCGGCACAATTGCAGCCATTGCAAACACCTGTGCAACCTGTTAATAAAGTGCACGCTGCACTTGCCGCCGCAATCGATCAAATTTGTTTTTCAATTTCAGTTGCAAGCCGAGCAAAACCACGTCACAAACATGTTACAAATGATGTTTACCACTCGCAAACATTTTTAGATAACAACTTTTTCCGCCAAACTTTCCAGCAGCGCACTAGCCAGACGGGCGAGAAAAGCTCGTTTGCCCTTCGGCACCCATCAAGACATTACCACGCATTTTTTCGGCAATAGATGGAAAGAAGAGGGTGGTGGGCGAAGCCGAGAGAAAATCAATTTGCTCCGCCGCCCTGCCGGCACTAATGTGCAAAACGCATGCGAGGCCTTTAATTAACGAATTTAGTATGATCATAATCAGCACACCACGCCAAAGCAAGCCGTTGCCACGCCACATCGGAAAGAAGCTAATGCTATTATTGCCACTTTTTATGCGTGCGCCAGTGTGCAGAGAAATCGCGTCCGGACGCTCCCTGATAAAGTAACGCCTGCCCTGCAGTTAACGTTCGATCATTGTTAGATGGTCACTCACGCAGTGCGTGTATGGTAGCACCCAACCAATTGAGCGTCAATTCCACATTTGCTTCCCTGAAAAACACAATAACAGTCTAGGTGGTGCGTAGCGGATGTGATGTTTAGACGCATAAACGTGAATTATGGAAGGGTCGTAATTAAATTAGCTGCGTGTATATTTTATTACTTTGCATACTGCTCTTGAACTTATTAAAATCATTATATTAAATTATCACATCCGAGCGAGTCTGCAGATTTGGTGCTTCGAAACTTTTTCGGAATTGCGCTAACTTCGCTCGAGCACTGTCAAAAGGGTTTGCCGCTTGCAAGCACTGAATAAAAGGGAACGAACGTACGCAGGCATCAAATCATATTTCCACTACCTCCTAGAAACCATCAAAGAGGTAGGAGCTTAATAATGCGCCATTAAAAATGACTAACGCTTTATGTTTAATTCCAAACAGGTTACTCGGCAATTACGGATTAATAATGAGCCGCGTACTCAAAAATTTAATTTCGAGGTGTTTGCGTGAAGCGCACCCTTGCCCGCACTTAGCGTTTTGATTAATTTGCACAGATTGCGCCAAGGATTATTACTCATTCGTGCGTGTGCCACTCCTCTTCCGGCCGGGGTGCAAACACGTCTTTGAAGACCACTATAATTGTTCAAATTTACACCACCAGCTCGCACGCTATGCGGGCCAAATTTGATGCGTCGCGGAAGAATAGATAGCAAAAGGTGGCAACATAAAAGGCTTCGAGTCAGCGTAGATATATTGAATCCATTAGCTTTGTAGATATATACCACAAAAACTTTTTCTCCTGCAAACGGGCAAGAAAGCAACCAAAAAAATCAATTTGCTTCTTTAACAATGCTTGTACGTTTTCTTGACACTGACATATAGTCACAGACAACTATATGATAAATATATGATGAATACGGCTGGCATGTGGGGACGGCGCTGGTGGTGGAAGGCCAAACAAGGACGAGCAACATAAAACGAGATCGTCGAATATGTGCCATGGTGATACAAGTTTTAATCAGATTTGGGACTCGCATGCCAACCATATGATCCCAACAACGATGCTGATTTGGAGAGATAATTGGCACAATGTTGGAGGGTTGCTTTGATAAATCAATTGTTAAATAAAATGTCAATTAAAAATAAGTAGCATCTGTCTGATAGAAAAATGTACACTTGTTGGAATGATTCCTAAATATTTACATTGGTGAGAAGAGAGGTAAAAAGGATGAATGACAGAAGTTGCGCTCCAGTGCGTTGACTAACTAGATAACAAACGAGACGACATCCGTGACTTCGACGACCACGACGAGCGCACCATAAGTAAATATTCCAACGTGCTCCCAGGATGCTCCTTTGCCGCCTCACGTACGAAACCTATCGGCTCGGCCGGCATTAACGTGACCGCATGCGATTCGATTTAATTTAAACGAGGAAACTACTTAATGCTTAATTACATCGACAGCAATGATATGCGTTCGCTGGCCGTGCACGTCGCGTATGGTATTGCATCGGCCGCGCCATCCGCGATCGCCGCCGCCGTCTTCGTCGTGTCGTCATTAAATTGTATAGACGCTCGCTCTCAACGGTATCGTATGTTTTGCATATAGTCGACTGTGATTATACGCCGCCTGCTCGCCATTTGTATTCACGGCGAGTAAGCTTCACATCGCCATTCGGTTGGGATTCATTCGGCCGTGCATCGAGCATCATCTTCAGCATCCCGAATCAAACAAATTAATTTGCATTGCATGCGATTGGAGAAAACCCGAATTCTCCCATTGCACGGCGGTAAGGAGGCATAGAGATGCGCAGTCAAGATGAACGTCAACGATTTCCTCGTCACTCGTCGTTTCTATTTTTCACATGACGTTTGAATAATCGATGCCATTTGGCTGAACGTGCTGAAACGAAAAGAAACGCGAGTCGGAAGCGCATCGCGCAGAAGTCACCGCGACAAAACGCTCGGTATATTATCGCTCTCTCTTGGGAGCTCATCGATCGGAGGATGGGTTAGGGACAAATGGCCGAAAATATGCGCCAGCAAAAATAATTTTACAAATTTCGCAGGCGTGTATTAAGGGGCGATAAAAAGCCTCGACGGAAAGCTCCTTCGGCTTCTCCGGCACCGACTGCTCCCTTTGTAGTATGCACGATGGAATGGGACGGTAACGATGACTGATTGAATCGTTGCATTCAATGCTTAGCATGGCGGAGATGTCTCTAAATGACGCGATATCGCATTCGGCCTCGTGATAAATGTATTCTTTTACTACGCTTTAATGAGAGTTAAAAAAAAACTCTTGCGACAGCGCACGTAAACCACAACTAAAGCTTCCCTTCCCTGGAAAAAGCGTTGCTTACGATATTTTTTGTCCGCATCTTGCTTTCATTTGAAACAATTAATAGAATAGAATTACCGCCGTCATTGTTGTGGATAATAAAAGTAGAAAGCGTGTTACTAAAGAATTCTATAGCACTCTGCACGCTTCAAATATAAAAATGGGAACAAACAACTAAATAAATACCCAACTAGTTGTTGCGCTCGACAGTAGAAACCAACTTGTAAGGGCTTGGGCGCAAAATAAAAAGCATAAAATTTAACAAGCTCGCATTTTCAAGATGCACTCTTTTGTGCAATTGTGCAGGTAGCGCATGCTTTGCGAGCCAGTCCAGTATAATGGCAGCCTCTTAGAGTGTATAAATAATTCTCGCGGTAGCAAATTGTAAGCAATTGTAAGCACACTACCACAATATTTTTGGAGGAAGACCACTTACAGGATAAAAGAACCCACATACATAAAATGGCATTCATTAAAAATGAGGGTAAGCGCGTATAAAAAACTTTCATTAATTCGAGGCGAGCTGCTGATGTGGTGTCTCTTTCGCGTCAGCAAGTTTTATGTCAGAGCTACATTTGCATTCGTCGAAGCGCCCGAAACCGACAGCTTAACTCTGCATCTATATGCGATATTCTTGGCCAGCGTAAAATCATGCACCGAGCACACTAAACTCGAGCTAAACGTTTTCCTCCCTTCTTGCCCCGTTTCCTCCGTCCGCTCCAAATCATTCCAACGAATCTAAAGAGTTGCATTACAACACTCTCCAGACTTCTTCGACGGCGCTTTTCCGGCGTTTTTCCGCCTTGCAACATTCCATTCCTGCGCGCTATGCGTCCGACGTGCATTTTTTCACTCCGCCTCGCATTTCTCCAACAGCTCTCGTTTATATTCAAAGCGCGACTTCATCGCAGACGATTTTGCATGCATGAATCACGCGAATAAAGACGTTTTCCTTAACTCACGACCATGCATTCACATTCCGCACATTACATTAGCCAAAGTTTTCAAATATGCGCTCGCGTGGAAAAACACTCCAACACCGAAAATACGCGTGCCAGCGTTTTATTAATCTTTTGCCGACAAATCAATTTAGATTTCATTAGCGATAACCTGATCCGTGACCTCTGGCGATTGAGCCAGATTGGCTCATTCGGCGCAGAGGTCAATTAGGATCCAGACGAGACAAATAGAAGCATTTTGTTTTCGTCGGCGAATACTCGCAAATAAATGCGAACCACTCGGCGCCGCCGGCATGCGATTGCTTTCAAAAAACGCCATCAACCATCAAAACAGAATAGTCAGAGAGGGTTGGCAAGGACCCTCACTGCTTGCATGCACATTGCAGACGTTCATAAGCTGTTTATTTTCGAGTAATTCTAAACGTTTTCGCCTCCTGACGCAAATCATGCGACGTGGGACAGGCACACGATTTGTGTCCAAGAGGCGTAAAATCGCATCGGTACACAATCGGCGAGCACGTTTGCTACCATGCACGAGTAGTAGACGAGGGCCGCGTGACGCGCACATAGTGCGAATCATGAGTTAATGCCCGCCAACGATAGTTGCTCAGTGACTTTCCAAACCCATTTCAAAGAAAACTTTGCTGTGCTCTTGGCCGGGAAGAACGCGAGAAACGTGCGCGTACTTCTACCGGACATTCGGCAGACTATTCATCTGGCTGAAGTACGTAATCTACAATACGCTGCACGACGTATGTGGAACGGCAAAGTTTGTACTATCTTGACAGTAATGCCATTGACCGAGTGCCCACTACCGTTTGACCTTTTCATCCCGCGACCGGATAATTCAACTTTATCACACTGCTGTTAATAATGAACGTAACTTTCAATTGCTGCTCACAATATAATGCCTCTCAGTGGAGCAGTAGGAGTGACCGTTTACGGTCGCACTCAGTGTTGGCCAGTGAAGTCGTATATAATGTAAGACGATAGTGTCGCGGTTCAGTCAAGCGAGAGAGCGTAATTGGATCTGCACCCACAAGCCGTGCCCAAAACAATAAGACGTCGTCGCAGAATGAGCGCGCGAGGAAAACTCGTGTTGACATTTATACTTGATGCATCCAGGGTGCCGCCGCTACCGGCGGCGATATTTATGCGCTTATTGATAGAAGGTGGTTGAGCTGCGGGCTTTGATGTGCACCGGATAAGCATCTCGCCTGGTTGCAGAAAGAGCGTCGCGCGACGGCGATAAGGCGACGTCGGACAGCGGCACAAGAAGATCACGACGAAGAAGACCTCTTGGCGATATGCCTGGCGTACGTATAAATACAGTTCCACGACGCGACGCGACTGTGACTTTATAGTTTGTTTGATAAAATAAATCGACACAAAGTGAAGACCAAAAAGACGCACTAGACCCGGCGGCAGCGCAATGAACAAGTTGGTGCAAAAACGCGAGAATCTTGTTTACGGAATCGATAGGAAAAGGCATCGCAGGCAGGCAAGCTTTGCACATGTAATTCAACATACAAAAATAGTTTAAATTGAAGTTTGCTTGTTAAGAGTGCATCTCGGTACTGAAGAAATCGGTAACTCGAACCGACATCAGAACCGAATTAGAATAAAACACATTATTTCGTAATTGGAACGGGCATCTGAGAATTATTGTCCTTGTTAGCTTATCTTAAAGTGTGATGGGAGGTCCTATCAAGGGAGTCAGCTTGCTAACGCTCCTGTATGCGCGGGTTACACACAGCGCAGTGCACATAAAATCTCATGATTTATTACAGTTCCCTGCGCGCAATTGAATAGCAGTAGCGCCCCCGCAAATTGTGCACAATGCACACCCACCATTCACTGAGATTCAGTCGGAGAAGAATTATTCAGTTAACCCAGTTTCGCATGCGCATCTTGTACGCATAGCATCGTTGAAGCATGTTATTCTCATGTAGACAACGCGGCAATAATCATAAATTTGCGCCAGTGATTAACATAATTTATAACGCCCTTTTGTAGCCTATTAATGAATTTCAATCAAGGGTTCATTAATTACGTTCTTAAAATAAAAAGAATTGGGTATTTGCGGAGCTGCCCCCAATGCGGCAACGTAGTAATTCTAAGCTTGTCGTGTAAAAAAAACCCAAGCCGTCTCAAAGAAAGCGAATTAGGGCAACCGCTAGCAGTAGCTTGCATCGTCAACAGTTCTCTGCCGCTATCGATAATACTCGTCGTAGTAAAGGGTGGCTTTTGATCAAACGATTACTACACCAAATCAAACTATTGTTGAGTTCTGCTCCGAAAAATGAAGGCCCAAAGAATCCAATTCGCACGCGCTAAATGAAAAAGTCATTAACACTCGCTCTAATCCTCAACTGGTTGTCAGAAGTAACTTTTCTCCAGCATGCTCACACACAGATCCGATTCTTGATGAACGTTTCTTTTGACTTTTCTTCCTCTCCGACGCTCGCCGAGTGTGTGATTTCGCACAAATCCGGCACGCAAACAAACTGCGCGCAGACGGTCTCAGCTGTCAGAGCCATTGACGACTACTTTATTAGTTTTTCCCAATCGTTTAATGCTAAGGCAATCAATGCGCCCGGTTCTGACCAAAGCGGACGCGCGCTTGTGCACTTGGATCGATATCCGATATAGTTTGCCGTGTCCGTTAACAAAATTAAAGTCTACTTCTTTTTGCTGAATCTCATTCGCACTCAATGTCCGCTAGGCAGACGCCGTGTGGTGCTGTCTTTTAATAAAGAACATTACAATGCTATACCGTTTTAATTGCTAATTGTCTCGCATTCAACTAATAGTTTTCCGCGCCGAGATAGACGAAGCGCAGGTCTCGCTAATCTAATTCCACGAGGATGCGCGCCTGTATTTTCTGGACAGAAGTAAATAGAATTATCTAAACATTATTCGAAAGAGGTCAGGACAAACCTTTCGTTTGTAAGTTATACATTGTAGGAACGCATTCTACGTTTTTAGTGAAATTCCTCGCCGATACAATTGTTAAGCTGGCAAACAATTTTCATCAACGTGACGCGAACGCCTCTTTCCAAGCACTCGCGCTTCCACCATTTGTTCCATCAAACAACGGCGAGACATTCGAGACGCTCGCCGGCAGCTTCCAATCGCGCAGCCGAATAAGTTAAACGCATTACGCGCATTAACGTAATTATGGGAAAACGAAGCGCCGTCGCATTCACTAGCCCTCAATAATGAAATCCCCGTTTTCAAGCAGTTCGACTGGAACGTGGCACATGAGAAGCTTCTCTCATGTGAATTTGCACATTGCCAGACATCTCTGCGTACTAAATTTGTACCAAGAAATTGACTTTAGAACAATCAAGAATAGAGGGAATCTAATATTTTAAATAACTTTAAATTAGTATCTATTAATAGTGTTTGGAAATCTTAATATTTTTTCTCTCGACTCTTTCTAAATAAAAAAAAACTGTTTATAGTTTTTTTTTTTAAATTTACAGAAAGATATCTTCCGAAACTAACCAACCTGTTATTCCCCTCTACTCTGCATTATTAATACCCATAATAATATTTTGACTCTGCTTCATTAATTATCCTAATACTTGATTACCTTGCAGTCGACATCAAATATCCTAGTTTTTCTTTTCTCTCCGCTGACACGTGCATGTCTATGTCGAATATTAATTAGCTCAGACTTGTGCTGTTCGCGTAATACACGTTTAATTAGATTAATTAAATGCGAATACAGTGCGCTTAGTTGGGACCAGCCCCGTACGGCATTAGCATAATTGACAGCGAATAGATTGTCTATTACAAGCCGGCGGACATTGTCGCGCTCTGCATGCGCTGTTCGACGACATACACGCGAGATAACGTCCACCAACGGCCACCCATAAATCGGATAGATTTGTGCCAAACCTGCCGAGATGCCACCGCTGCACATCGCGACATTTATAATGATGTTGCGCAACGCGCGGGAAAGTAGCGAGAGGCATGAAGCTATTCCCAGTCAAGGTACTCGAGGAAAACACTTGTCGACTTGTGTGGCGCACTTGTCTTGCGTGAACACAATAAACTAAAGTAAAACAGATTAAACGAACAGCGCTAGTTTCCAACGTTGGCAGTTTTCCCACTGCGCTCTTTCGCAGCAGGCTAATTTTTCAAACTGGAAAAAATAAATTGTTGCACTAAATTTACTGCGCTTAGATACAAAGTTAAATATTAACTTACGAGCGCGGAATAATTGGGCGAGCGCGCCCTCGTCTTCTTGTCTTTAGTGCGCTCGAGTTATTCCAGTGGAATTTTCATTAATTAAGCATTCAGATCTACTCCACACCGCTGCCGCCGCCACCATCAGACCAAACATTGCAATGCTGCAGCTCCTATGCCTCAAGGATGCCATGCATACGTAAACACGTGCATAGGTGCACGAGATACAAATAATGGTAGCACGTCGCCGCCGCAGTTCACGCGCGCACTGCAATAAGCAATTTCGTGGCAAATCGCGAGTACCCGTACCGCGATACGGCAAATTTTGTCGCGCTGTCACCGCCGCCCAAACGCCGTCAATATTTATAACTGTTAATGAAGTGTGTAAAAGCTACGCACGGGCGTTGTTTAATTGGTGCGTGCTAACTGCGCGTTGTTTAATGCTGGAAAATGTACGACGTACAGATAATATACACTACAATAATGACTGTTTTCTTACAATCATATTAGAGAGCTGGCCATAAAATATGCGACTTTTTGCGCCGACGTTCTCAGCAATATTGTCACTCTCACGGTTTGCAGACGGGGAGTAATTTATTCATCCGTAACTTAGTAAGCAAATCAAATTGCTAGTTGCAGCATGAGTCGCTCAAATTTCTCGCATATTGCAGCACGAACATCAAAATTATGGATAAGATTAGATCCGCCGATCTTCGTGCTGATGTCTACTGGTCATTTTGATTTCTAACCCCATAGCTATGCATCTAAACGTGGACATTGTAATCAGACTGACAATCGTTTCGGTCAGATCCAACCTTATGTCAACGCTGCTGACGCAACAGTCGCATGCAAATGCGCCGCCCCAACTATATTTTCACCCGCCACGTCACCGCCGCCACACGTCGCACCGCAAACGCCGTCTTTTCGCCCTAATTGCTTGTCAATTAAGTCTAACAGTAAAAATACATTAAAGGGTTAGGGTCCGCGCGAGACGACGTTTCGCACATTCATTTGGAAAATGAATAAATGGTATCACAACATTCAACGACATTCAATTCGTTCGCGTATATTTTCATTATGCAAGCGAAAGAATAACTTTGCCTCGGTGGCGGCTTTTCTCGCTCGAGTTGGTGCTACTTCTCTTGCTGCTGCAGTGGAATTGTTGATGTTGCTCTTCAGTAAGCGCGAGACCGGCGGCCACAAAAGGGTTTAAGAGCTTTAATTTTTCCTTCGCATACAATTTCTATACTTTCTACTTAACGCCGCCACTCGCGAGCGTAATGTACAATTAATTCTCGTGCATTCGCCGCATGCGCGCGCCCCATAGAAGACAATTACTCTTCTCGGTTATAGTTCCCCAGGAATCGCTTAGAATTATTAATGCCTGCACAAGAACAAGCTCTAATAATTGCAGCCGTGGCGAGATTTGTATGGGCGCGTTCTTCTGCTTAAGTTTTTGGTCGCGGTTGTGTAAGGACATCGACATGGAAGACTGGGAAGCTTATCGCAAATTTCTAGAAGCAATTGTTAACTACATGTGGGTAGTTAATAATTTTTAATTGAACTCTGTTAACACGAAAGTTTGTGATCCAATAGACGGATATCAAACGAATAGTATTCATATTTCGCTTTCTTCTTATTTGACATTAAGAATGTAAACAAACCCAAACTCATTCCGAGAAAGTGCAATGGATAACAACACAATACAGTGCATCACTTTATTCCAGGCAGGATTCAACATTTGTTTTGATCCGCTAAGATCGTAAACAACTCTCGCTACTGATAATCCTTTGTTGACCAACCACTGCAGTCAATACCTTATTGATTCACTGTAAACCTTTTTCGTTAACATCTCAACCTACCACAACGAAATAGGATGGTCTAGCAATCCAATTTCAGCGTTGTTGATTTGACAATAGAAAAACATCTGACAAGTTCTTCTTCACTACTTCCTTTCAATATTACTATTTCAATTAAGCAGTATTTAAAAAGTTATTATCTTTTCATATTAAGTAACAACAGTGCCTACTAACAATGCATTATTCAAACTTTAGTAAATCTTAAGTATTTAAATAAAACGAAAATTTGCAGAAAGTAAACCTACAAATCTAATTAAGAATCAAGCAGCCTGCTCCAGCACGCTTGCCCTTTCTTTCCAGCTACGCGCTGAAAGTGTAAATTTGAGCAATTCACAGAATGCAAAGAAGGGAAAACAAATTGGCGGCGATTTCATCATCTTGCGATGGAAACAAGACACTTAAAAATTATTAATACCTGACAAGCTTTGCATTCCCTAGTAGCTAATGTAACACCCCTCTCTACGTGGCGTTGCAAAAATGGCAAAGGTGTTTTTAATTAAATCTCATCTCATAAAGGTCTCTAGTCGGCATCCACCACCAGGATCTACCGTGTCGGAACAATATGCTAGCGCACAATATTATTCATTATCAGTCTGTCATTCTTGCCTGGGGCCGGATTTTATCCGTAAATAGTTAATGCGTACGCATAGTATACCAACGTGCTTTTGACATTTTATCGAGTATATGCAAAAGGGAGTTTAGCAAAATGATCGCGAGGCAAAAATACATCGCGTGCACTCCTGCCCGCCTGCGGTCATTATCCAGGATAAACTGACCGCCGCGGTGGTACTTACAAGGCCGGATCGATAGTTGACACCCTACGCACGCACATCTTCAATTGCAGATGTGGCTCCGTCGCAACGGCCGCCAGCTACTCTATAAAATATCAAGGGGTTTTTCCGGCGGCGGCGACATGGAATGAAGTTATACGTACGCGCGGGTTGTTGGTGCATGTTGCGTCCGGCAAAAGCCCTTTTTCTATCTCATACGAGGACTGCACGTAAGCTAGGCGATTCTCCGCATTCATATTTAATTATTGTGAAATTCACCACCTGATGGCCGGTTAATGCATTCAACCCCTTTTGGTGCGGCTGAGCCGACGCATATTCAACATGTGTGCGCCTGTGCGTTACCGAGAATGGTGATTCAGAATTTTTAGTTCTCGCAGTGTCACCCCGATCCAGGTATTAACAGTAGTAGTGTTTCGCAACGGTCATACTTGCGTAAATAGGCACAGGATGAGCGTATTTACTTGCCAGGGACAAACAATCCAAATATTGTCGTCGGGATAAGGTTATCTTGTTTCCAATCTGGGCATTTCAACAATATTGGTTGCGATAACCTAAAAGTGCGATTTGCTGTTAGACATGACACATCTCTCTATTATATTTGTCCATTCGAGCATGTCAATTCACGTTCGCAAATTGAAAGAAGACATTGCAAAAGACGATGGCTTGGGGTGGCACAAGTGTGACAAAACGCGTAGCTTTCTTTTTTACGCCCCACCGTCGAAACATAAAAGCTTTTTGCGACATATGTGTACTTGTCATATCTTGTGCCATTATATGCGAAGGTCGATCGAAATAAGTGTGCTGCGAATGTTCTCCAATTGGAAGCGCGTCAGATTGGAGCAAGCGTTCCAGCATTGTCTACTTCTTCTCGGCGCTGCAATAATTTGCCTCAAACTAGGATAATGCAACCGTTGCATGTTTCCGCCTTCAACATATGAGAATGCAATCGGGAATTTCTGACGACGAGCGAGAAATTCGAAATAGAGTGCAAATTGTACAAGAGCCAAAACCGCCCACGTCATACACACTTTCCTCTCGGTTGTTCTCAAATTCAATCGAAAATCAATCTTTCCAACCAATATCTAAAATACACTGGCATCCGTGATGAAATTAGCGGAAAACCCTTCCGTCTTTGGCACCTGCCTTCCTCACGAGCGTCGTATACAGACACCCTTGCCAGCTTCCCGCATTGCTGGGTAGATTCATATTATTCATATTATTGATGCGGGACCCAGTGTGCCAAGTGCTCTATGTGCAGATTTAGCCCTCCGTTGGGAGTACTCTCGCGTACAGTCGTCGAAGATATTTCAATCTGTGACCAACAAGCAAGTAAATACGTTCTGGGCTCAGACCGCTTGCATGGCAATTACGTTCGTCACTAATGAGTTACACTGTCCGTGAAAAGTTACGACCGCACGGTGCGCAAAAGGGGTGCCCGATTAAAGATCGCATATTTTCAGCCTAAAGCGCGAGGTCAACCATGTAAAAGTTTGGCGAGCGAAAAAGGGTTCCCCCTGCCGAGGGGCCGCCTGAGGCAGCGCGCATTTAGCCACTTAGGAATGGGGCGTTTCACGAGACTGGAAAATTTACCACTAATTTAGTAGATAATTTTTTTCATTGCGTTAGCACGCTGCTACGCCACTTGATGCGGAAACCACCTAGCCTAATTTAATATTTCCAGAGATTGATATTTTCGCATGACGAGAGTCAGCACGAGGATTATTTGATAATAATACCATTCTGTACGTGTCATTTTTCCAACAAGCTGTCAAAACAAAATGCATGCCACGTGAGCATTTCAAGTGAAATATTTTAATGAGCAAATTTGCGCTTTCAAATGCAGCCGCTGTCTTTTCCTAAATACCGTGCAATAAGCCGATCGAAGAAAGTCTGCCAGCAACGCGCATTCTCCATCGAGAAGTGGCTGTGCAACACACGCATCAGAATTTCCCAACGATACTTTATCTTTCGCATGTCGCTGACGCTGATCTATTTGCAAATGTCATTTATGTGTCATGCTGGTATAAATAGTAGAGTTGGAAGTTCCACAAACTCGTATAGATTTCCTTCGACACGCTCTCTCCGGTGGCTTTAACTACCTCCATCCACTTCTTAATAGCGCGGCTTCGACGGGCGCACATAGCCATCAACTCCAACGAGGGGGTATAAATTAATTCGTTCTGGCACGGCGGTGCAAACGCATTAATGAATTTCGCCCTATTTTACTTTACGAGACAACTTGTATTGAGATTGGGTAGTAAGCCGCGAGAGGGTAAGGCGTACATTGTGTTTGGCTTTGGATTGAAACAAGACTAAACACAAGGTGTAATAAAGCTACTAGGAAATCCAAGCCAGCGCTGATGTTTAGGAGATAATTATTTTTACGCTCGTGGAATTTCGGGGGATGTATCTTTTAAGCGCGCAAAGACAAGAAATAAATCGATAAGTCGGACAGGCGTAATAATGAAGACGAATTTTGGAATGCCTAGAATTTATGGCATTCTGCGCCGTAATTCAACGCGCTGCTGGCCGGAGCTAATGAATCCGTTCACGTTGTGTAATACTCCAGGTCACAGATGCAGGCGATTTTTCCGTCGACACCGTCAGGTCGCTGAGTAATTAGCTCAGTAATTGGAATCGGTGTATAAGGGACATTATAAGTGAAGTCACGTAGTAAATTTAATTCGGGCGCGCGCGGCGTCAGTACCATGGCAATCGTAATAACTAAACATTAGCCAAATTACTCTTTGGCCAGCTCTGCCAGCAGCCACTGTCTAATCTAGGGTGAAATTAAAAGTCCGCACTCCTCCAGTGCGTACTCTGAATTTCTCTATAACCGCAAAGCTTTGCTCTCCAGTTCTGCCGTGTGGAAACCTACCAGTCTCTCCCATCTTTACTGGTCACCTAGGAGACGCACGATCCAGACCAGCAACGCAAAATAAATAAATTTCCAAATTCCGTTTGCACCGTCGAAATGAAATTTTGCAACCTCTAGATTTTCAAATCACATTGCTGGGACCCTTTCTTGGGGACCGTACCAAGTCCGAGCATAACCTGCTGCCCTTTTTGACTGTTGATGGCCAATGCGTGATTTGTATGTACGGCGAGTCAGCGGATTAAAAGCAAGATAAAAGAAGACACAAGACGAACGAGATTCACGGCGCCGAGACGCATGCGAGACGAGAACCCCTCCGGAGTTTCTTAAACTGACGCGCAGCCCTTCCAGATCTTATCTATTCATTTGCATATCACGCACATCGACACTACACGTGCGTTCGCAATAAAATAGAGATGTATACGGTGATGATTTTATCGACGTGACGCTCGTTTCCTTGCGAGGATTCAAAGAATCGAGGGACGCATTGATTTGTATTCCAGGGAATCTTTAATAACGTCCGTGCTATACATTCCTGAGGCTTCAGTCCTCAGCCGCCGCCTTCGAAAGAATGCTTTCGAGTGCGTTGTTTAAAATAAATCGGAAGAGTGCAGATTTGAGTCGGTCCGATGAGCCACTAGGCGAGCGCCACCGCATACGCCGACTGAATTCGCAATCCGGATGTTTGTGGCGAGCGTCGCGTCGCCGCCACCGCACTCTGCACACTAATTAAATTTGCCATCCATTTCATTTCGGCCAAGAAGCGCAGTCCGGCTTGTTTATTATTTCGGCGACGCGGTCAGCAGTAATAATGGCAGCAGAAGGCAATGTTTGCACAAGCTGGCCCATCCGAATGCATTATGGAGGACAACATGATGCAAGGGCAATGCAGGGAGAAGTAGGCGCAAGCAAGGTATGCAAGCAAAGTGGTGGTGTGATGCAGTGCGCTACTGGTCAATTCTAACACGCCAGAGAGTTAGTTGCCAGACTAGCACGACGCATTCCGACTGTTTTCAGAGCGGACACAGAAACAGCGCAAATTCCCCGAGCCTGCTTTTCGGCCTTGGGGAGTGTGTACAATGCAAACGTCCTCGCCATTCAGGAAGCATTTCCACAAGCCACAGCACAAGACGGAGCCTTGGTAATGATTTGCAAATATTCGAAAATTAACAGACTGCGACTTTCCGAATTCGACTGCGTCGTTTACGGGTAGATGCGCTGCGGCTGCGGTAGATGGTCGCTTCCTAATTACGTTCCAATTCCTTGCAATTACTTTAATATGCAAATAAAAGCTTATCACTTACCGGAGACTAGCTCAATCGCAATTTTATTCCGTTTTAGAACATGTGTATTTCTTGGAATATTTGGTATTCGTGTTCGAGCAAGATTTAAATTCGCCAAGATCGAAGTTGTTGTGTTCACTTGGAGCTGCGATCTCGTCCGATTTAGTCCAACATAGCACAAACTACAACACACACCTCAAACCCATAAGCTCTCTCAAATACATATTCTCTATGGAAGCACGCAATCTAGACATTTCCATATTTCGATAAAGAAGCTGATGCCTCCGCCGGCTCAGCTGACAACAACCGCTAAGAAGCCACATAAGAAATACTAGCATGCCGCGATTTCGATTTGCCACTTTAGAGACCCTCATTCCAATTGTCCCATTATTGCGGCACGCTGAAAAGTATACGCAATAAAGTCGGCATGCCTCTCGCCAATAAAGCCCGTCGACATTACGTGCGCACGTTTGAAGCAAAGTGAAGAGAAGCATTCAGCCCAAACGGGACGTTCGCATGTGAAACGAGGGCAGCAGGCGCACACAGCTTGGTGCAAGAACGAAAAAACAAATTATCCACCTAGGTCGCCAATGAAGGAAATCTTTAGCAAAGTGGTTTGAATCGCTGGTCATAATCGTAATCATGTAGCCCCGGTGCGAGAGTGAGTGCTTCCAGGCCCATGGGGCAAGAGTGGTGAGCGCTGCAAATCGACCCTGTGCGATTATTTCTTAACTTGTGCTTTCTGCATCTAATGGATACGGCGGCTATCTCAGCGTAAACAAGAGCGAAAAAACGCAGTTATGGCTAAATGGTTTATAACAAACAAAAGCCAGTCTTCTAATGAGCTTCTATCAAGAGATGTTATCTGGGAAAGAAACAAGTACGTAAACTGAGGCCATGATGATATTAATAAAAATGGGAAAGAGATAAAGAGATGCGTAAAAAAGGAGAATGTTTATTTTAGGAACTAGATTTTCAATGCGTATCTCCTTTCGTACAAAATGTGAAACTTGAAAATTAAGCTTTCTGGTATATCCAGAATACATTTTGGAATACCCTCATCCTCATATTAATTGGAAGCTGGTAGACTGAATCTAAACTCTTGTGCTCATCCCTCTCTTCGTATCTCTGAATACAAGTTTCTATACGCTCCAAGGCCTCTTATAAATAAGATATTATCCTATTTAGTCATACGTTGAAAATGAAATGCCACGATCTTCAATTCATGGCGGTGAGCATCGAGCTCAAAGTGTATAATCATCCGCTGCGCCTACATGCGTCTTATTTATGACGCTGCGTACATTTAGAAGAGACATTTGCCGACCGCACTCACCAAGTACGTCTAATTAGCGTAGATGCTTAATTGTTAAAAGCGACTCACTGGCATGCAGAAGAGAAAGTTGCGACGCACTCACCTGTAACAATGCAAGAAAATAAATTGCGTTAATTAATAAAAATTAATAAACAAGCAGTGGGCGACGAGCTGCTGCTGCGAGTCACTTCAAGCAAAGAAATAATGATTTAAATAAACGTCAGCACAGAGGCCATATTCCAGTGGCGTAGCTTGGGATTTTTTCACATTTTAATCCCATGTGTACGCCCGGAGCGGACGTGACTAAGATCATTCGCGATAATAAGATAACACCAATAGAGTCACCGCGGTAAGCTCGGGCCGAGCTTTCCCATGGTTGTTTTACTCTCATTTCGGCCGTGCACCGGTGCTGCTGGAGCCCAGCATAATTCCACAAGCACACGCGACTGATACAAACTAATTACCACACCATTCCGGCACGGTGCGCGGTACAGCGTGTCATAAAGATTGGAAGGTCAATTCGTGTTTGCGGTTGCAGGCAGTGGTCCAGCGCAGTGCAGCAGCGTCTGTGCTTTAATTAAATTTGTGTTTGATGATACTGCAATGACACATGTAAAAATCGATTAATTAACATTTAATGCTCGCTACGAAATCAGAAGCCATTAAGAAGACTCACGTCAGCTAATGCCAGCCATAATTTAATCAGCAAAGTCTGTCCGCTGCATTAGGCTTGCATGAATAAGACTGCAGTACAATGCCGCAACCGGTTTACGCAAATGTTGGCTATAAAGCAAAATCGTGTACGTCCTTTTTGATTCTAGCTAACCAACATACCAACAACTGTGCTCTGCCGTCGTACGGCGTAATACGAATGGCGAATACATATTGCCAGCGCGTTTGACTTCCATTTATAAGGCAAATTATCATAACATGACATTCTTTGGAAAACTGTCATCGCACGCGGAACACGCCTGCACTCCGCGGGGACATCATGCGAATTGTTTTCTTCATTTCGACACAATTCCGCGACAAACAATGTCCTTTCGACTACACCATTGTCGTCCATTTCGCGACTCATACGGAGCCAAGAGTCAATTCAATGGTCATTGATGGTCAAACCATCAAATTCCAATCATGCCTTAGACACTGCACCCGCCTCTCTATATGTAATTGAGCTTCATTTTTATGTTTTCCGTCAGAGCAATAAAATTCATTTCGCGCTTTGATGCTCTCTCGTCCGCCGCCGCATTGCCTGATTGATCCGCGATTCGCATTAAATTCGGTGAGAGCCATTTGACAAATGCGCGTAAACGAGGTGATAAATCACACCGCAACGTCGACGACGAAAGGGTGATACGTTGCCAGCGGCCACGAAGCTCTCAATGGTCTCGAGTACATCCATGCCATAAACACGCGACGGCCATAAGTCCACACGACCATTGAACATTATACCAACAAGCAGCCTTGTACAAACAAACAAAAAAAAAACGCAAAAAGCGTATGACGTATTTATTATTAGAAAAAGTTATACGAAATTGTAGCAGCCGTCCTAGTCTCTCCTCCTCCGATTTCACTCCCGTCTAGATGTTTAGATTTGCATGTGACTGATGGTGAAAATGCCACCGAAGGACACTGCTGTGCACCGCCGCTCCCAGCAGCAGGAGAAAAAAACGCACAACAAGGAGTCGACGACGTTACAACCGAGCTCCCGACCCGCTCCGCATGCCGGCAATTAAATTATTCAGAAAAGGGTGAAAGCAATTTAAGTTAATGCGGTGGGATTCAAATTACAACGTAAATTTAAAGCTTATAGATGCAAAATACGTTAACGAAGAAAAGATTACATCGCCGAGACGTATGACATTTACATTTTATTCTAATTTTATTGATAACAGCTGCGTGATATATAGGTACCTGCACTCGCTACTGGCGAAAACATTCGAGAAAACTGTTTGTTGACAGGCACCAGTATTTTCTATAGAAACAAAAAAGATACGTAAACCAGCTGTATTAATTAATGTGTTTGGGTTATTTTACTATGTTAGTCTTAATCCATTCATTTTACGAGCGCAAAAAATGCGCACCAACTAGACTCCGCATGCTTGAATCGAGTAGATTCCGCGCAGTTAAAAGTGTACGCAGTGTGAATACATTTCCTATTTAAATTTTCTTAATACTATGGCCATCCGAGCCAAATTGAAAAGTGCAGCATGCCTCAGGATCAAAATAGTTTCACTCCAATCTATCGACTCAATGTGACCCATTCAAACTTATTCATTTGCATATATTAAACGAATTAGATTCGCCCAGAGATAGGAAATTACATCGTACACATTGTTTTAATTGACCTCTCGATGAAATGCACTATTTTTGCGAGAACAAATGCAATTTTGTTTAATTACACCTTGACATATCCATCATTCGCAGTGGATGCGATGCGCAACACGTACAACGAGTAACATATTACAGCTCGATTATGCAGACAACACAAATACATGAATAAACACCGGTTGCCGACGGCTATGATAAATCAACCTCATCAACTTTCCAACTATACAAATCAATATCCAGCCGGGCGCGCGCAGTTGCGTCGCGTAATAGAATACAGATAGTCCCGGAATCGCCGGTAGCCATCAGTAGGCATCATAACAAAAGCCGGAACACGACACCGAACATGTTACGCGGACCCATGAGGCGGTGGAGGAAAAGGAGGAGGAGGAGGAGGAATCAGATCTAGCAACGCACGTAGGCTTAGAAAACAAGATCACAAATCCTATATATCAGCAAAATATCCAAGCACGCCATTCAGCGAGCATTCTAACACGACTTTCTTTGCGGCAAAAGTCCGGAAAACGAAGCAAGGAGATTAATGAACGCGTTGAAAAATTCAAAGCAAAATATTTGCTTGCCGCGGCGGAAGAGAGCATAATACACACTGCTGTCTACTTTGCTTTGAAAACTTTCCCGCGCCCAGCCACCCTCAAGTTCTGCTCCGCGACGCAAAGATAAACCGGCCAAAGGCACGCACTCATTTTTTCATGCCCGGACGAATTTCAATGCGTGCAAGAAACATTTCGGCAAATCACATTGCAGTTGCCCTTCACGTAACAAGAGCAGGCTGCGTGCTTTTAATTAATTTAATAATAACTGTCATTATTACACCTCGACCTAATGAAGTGCGTAGCCACTTCCTGCAAATTTCCGGACGCCTTCAAATATGCCGACCGCAACCTGTAAATGCCGCAAAAGGATTTTCCCGCAAAGAAAATTAAGCCTGCGCCTACGTAAAATAATCCGGATTTGTTTATTCCGCTCAAGTCTGAAAATACGGGATACGGGAATCGGTACCCAATCATCGATGGTCCCACAACAAACGTGTAAATTGTAGCAAAGTCGTTTAAAGATAGTTCAATCATTTTCGGCACGCTCGCTGAACAGGCGATAACGGCAGCCGCATATTTCACATGAAAGCCTCTCTCTGCCGCCGCCGTCTAGAGCTAGAACAGCGGCCCCATTATGGCCGTCTATAATATATAAAGCGAGAGATGACCGGGGATAATATTAACTATATATAATATATACAGTACGGAGCCCATATCAAGCACCCCATCAATTCCCGGGCAGTTATATGCGATTATGTGCGCCATGTAATGTGTAATCATGATGCATGTGTTCGCCAAGTGTTCAATATTCGCAACGCGCCGGGCATTATATTACGCCACGAGGTAAGGGGGGCCCCTTCTGTCGGCCAGTAGGACCGGCGCACGCGTAAATTACGAAACCGCGATCATTTCAATTAAACGGGCATACGCAGCGCAATGGCGTACCGCTGCCACCGCCACCCACCTTATGCATGTTGCACACTATTACATGTTACACGAGACGAGCTACACGCACGAACGGTTTGCATGCGCAAATTATAATCCTACAAATCGTTCGGAAACACCTGCACATGCATGTGGCATGCCAATCTCGGTGCGCATCTGCAATCGAGGGCATCCAAATTTCCACAAATTTAATCAGCATGTTTTGGAGAAATGTAATTGGTGAATACGCCGGGGATGCTGATCAATTCACATTGAGTGGCGAATAAAATAGCAATAAAGTTGATGATGATAACTTAGTTGGTAATAGATTTTGCTCCGTTAGGTACTTTAGCAAGGAATGAAGACATTGATTGCTTCGACTGCCAAACAAACTCTCGGAGGGAAGTCTACAACTTCTTTAGTCGCGCACATAGATAATTATGAGTCAAGCATTCGCATTCAATTCTTGAGTTCTTATTAAACGTAATTGTGCTTGGATCTATGATGTTATAAAGTAATTTATATAAAGCAAAGTAGCATGCCAACAAGGAAAATGCGGATTGTAGAAAGAGGAAAGTCGTAAGGTTTCTGCTTGACTAAGAGAGAAGTCTAACTCTTCAGTTTTCAATATGCAGTAGGTCAGAGTGAAGAAAGAGAAATGCGTTGCTAGGAGCCAGCAGGAATTGCTCACATTGTGTGCGTAGACGTGTCTTGTCTCGTTATCGAGTTTCAATCTAAACAATGGGTAATAATAAAAAGCGGCCAGTCTAAGGTATTTTTTGAGTGTAATACTTGAGACTTGCGAAATACCCCGAGCGACAATCCAAGAGCGAGGAGGCGTGTAAAGGATTCAGACGCGCATTGAATGATCCTTAACACTTGATTACTTCTTTTGAAAGCTGCAACTCTGGAAGTGAAAAAATATTTTTGTCCGACGCGATAACGGCGGTATAAAAACAAGAAATGAACTATCTCAAAGTTCATGAGGGTGGGAGGTGCAAACGTATCTATTTTCACTTCTTTTCAGCAATGACCTAATGGAGTGTTTTGCAGGGCGCAATTGCAAAGTCGGGTCGTTTCAGCATCCGTTTGCTGCTGGCGTCCCTTCAAATATTCCGAGCTGACATCTATCTATCGTGTGCTATCATTTATCTTTAGCACCGCAGGACAGTGTCCATTTATAAAACGTTGATGCAGCCACTGTGGAGCTCAAACGCCTTATGCTCTTGTTTGGTGGTGTGGTAGACAGTTAGTTAGGACGCGGGTAATAATGCACGGTCGACCGACGACGGGATGTTCAATGTAGTGTGACGTTTGCACGTTTGGATTAGCATACACCTATACATCCAGAATCCACCACCACTCATACCATCCCTCTATCATTGCAGGCTCTTCCGGGCAATTGCCACTGATCGATACTATCTCAGTATGAAACAAACTAAGTTATCGCCGCGAGTAAATTTTTTGTAGCTATATACTTCTGTTGATAGCGAAAGAATGCACGCCGTCTGGTTACGTCACAAGATTGAGATCCATTCAGTTTAATACAAATAGCTCCGCGTGACCGCTATTATTTAACTTGTCTTAGAAGCCTGGCCGGTTCTCGGTCGTAGTGCCTTCTTTCTGTTAAGCACCGCCTGACGTGGGAATAAAAGTGAGGAGACGAATTTATGGCCTTCGATACACGGCGACAAATTAAACTTATAATTTCGCCGAACAAAACGAATAAATTGCAACAAGTTCAAAGCAATGTCTGATAAGGGCAACGCTAAAAGATTTACAACCCACGCCGAAGTAATGCCAGCGAATTGACTTTCGTTGTTAAAAATTTATGGCGCTGTGGTCATCGTGACCTATTGAGTAGCTGCAAGAAGAGGCGCTAGCGACGTTAAGCCACTGGCGCCGACGACGCGACGATTCTCAGTGCAGCAAGTTGGAAGCCTTGGAGGACTTTCGACTAGGTGTAAATCGGAAAGCCCTTAGTATCTTCTTAAGAAGCGGGCCTAAGCGGGTTTAAAATAAGCATACCGAATATTCACCGCTTTTCGTTTGACTAGCATTTTCCGCGACATCCCAAGAGACGTTGATCCTGAGATGTTTGCGGATAATTTGTTAATGGCCTCATATTTCTTCCAGTATATCCTGGGTGCAAGATCACAAAAATCCATCACTGGTGTAACGTCAATCGAGGCAATCTAATCGATCATTCCAGAAGAGTATCAACGTGCTGACATGAAATAGCAACTCTAATATGTTACTTAAAAATTCAAACCTGATTTTTCCTTCTCTCTCTCTCTCACTCTCCTCGACTTAAGATGAAGGAAAAACATGTTTCAAGATAACAGTTGATTACATTCGATTGAAAAAGTATATCTGTGAGAAGAAAACTCGCAAACCTTAATGTTCAGTATTGAGTGCAAGGCTTCCTCGACGATCGCAAAGTTTCCTCTCCCCAAGCGTTTCCCGGTGAACCTGTAGTTCCCAACGCTGACAACTCGCCGTCCCCCCATGTGAGTCGACATTATCTAAGCAGCGGCAGCGTCGCGTGCGATTCTTTCACGATGGTCTGGGATTCACCGCGCGGACGCGCACACATAAGCACACGCGTACGCTGGTTATAACTTTCCTATGTTAATTTCGCGTAGGTTGCGTATCGTCGCCGCGTTCCTTCATGGAATCGCGCCTCACACGCGCATGGTAGTCGCGTTAGAATAAGCTAATCATAAAAGCAGTGTAGAAAACCACCCCCAGTTTTTGCAGCGCGACAGTGACAGGACGTAATACACATGCGAAACAAATCGCGACAGACACGGAACGCATTCCACAGCCTGCTGTGTTAGATTTTCGTCAAACATGCGAAATTGCCCACATTTTCATTATGGGAAAATACCTCCAATAATAGAAAACAAAAACAACATATTCTGTTTCTTGATTACTTAGTAATCAAGTAATAACACTCTTTAGAGAGAAGATTTTATGCTTATCATATTATCGATATTGATCTGAGTGTATTGAAAGCTTTCCGCTTTCGAAATCGACTTAATGTCGCACGAATAATGGGGAAAACATGTAGCCAAATACGTGTGCTACATTTATCGATTGGCAACGGAAGCGGCGCGTGCATACCCTGCACGTGCCAGCCGCCCGAAAAACCGCGTTACATCATCGCTAGCAGGAGCGCTAGATGGCGGGCCACGTGTCATCTCGGAATGTCACTCGTAGGTGACAAATGCGATCAATCACGACGGCAAATACCTTCGTGCGCTTCTTCCAGAGCCAGCAATCGAATTGCCGGGCGAAAATATCATTTAAATGTCACGCACTCCCGAAATTTGTTGATTGCATCATGGCGGCGAATTGAATTTAAATGTTAGCTTATTGAAATGTTACCTCACCAGTGATCAATGAAGCATTTCAAATGTGATTTATATGTTTATTTTAGAGTTTTAAAAGTTTACCACTTGGTTGTTTACAGCAAGCAGATTTAAAAGGAGTGGATGAAGTTATTGAAACTGCTTGCAATTAAAATATTGTAATCAACTGTGTTGATTTGTTTATGCGGATTCTGCATGCAGTTTTCATAAATATTTATAACCGAACGAGGTCGAATTCCGGCGTGCACTCATCCAAGGCTGCACAAATACATCAGCTGTTTTCTCGATCGGGCAAACCCTAATTGCAGAATGTTATGCGCTTGTGTTATTGGAGTACACGGACAGTGATTATAAATTATGCACAGGTTAATTATATCGAAACCGAAACTTCCACGAAATTAAACTCATTTGCGACCGGTGCTCGCGGGTGCCCCATAAACGGTAGGATTACGCAGAGTGGTCCAGTACGTGCTGCCTACGAAACGTCGAGGTCAGCAAGCTGAAGATCATTTCGATTTTGGTAAGTGGATTGATGGTAATTGTTGGTCGACTTCAATATTAAAGTTGAACCAATATTTGTGTAAACAAACGCACTTTAATTCTTAATTTTCGTATATCAATGGTTTGATTCGGAGGATTAGTGAAGGCCTAAGTGAAGGCAGGAAATGTACAAAGTGCAGCGCCCGGCAGTAGTACTTGGCGAAATAAAACATTTTCGAATTAATAGAACAGAACAAGAAGCGGTAATATAATATACATGGTGCGCATTACAACATCCATTAATTAAATGCAATTTGCAATAGGCAATACAGTGCGCGCCCAGCAGGCCGAAGGTGTTGAAAAGCCATTCGATTTGAATTGGAAATTTTGTTTGTTCGCGCACGGGCGCACGCAGCATTAGGAGCGTATGCTAATAGTGCACGGCAGCGAGCGCGATGCGCGCATTTTAATCCACTCGCCGATTTCGGAGTTTAATGCATGCAGCATACACAAAATTCCACGGCGTGCAAACAAATGGCGCACACCTACGCCAGGTCCATTCCCCGCAGAGAGAGTGGCTTGGTATTGACGCGCGTCCTCCCAAGTGCGCGCCGCTAATGCAATTTGCCATGTATCATACGAGTTCGTCAGTCCTGGGTCTCGGCTGGAGTTTGTTAGCATGGCATGCGAAAGGCGGTCCAGGGTCGTCATTGCGGGCATGCGGGACTCTCAGGTTGCCGCTGCGCTGACGGTTTGTTCAATTTAATGTTGTCAACTATTTCAATTAAGTCATTCCCAAGTTGGCGTGTAAATGCGGTTGATAGAACACTGAACTTTCTCTGCTCGACACATCTAACGCGTCTAATATGTGCGCAGCCCTTCTAACGTGATTACAATTGTGAACGAAAACAACCTTTCGAGGAGGGATTACATTCAGTTCTACTTCCTACTATTCAACTTGTTTCAAACTTAGTTTAATTCATATAAAACTGATGTTAATTTTTACGCAAAGCTCTAAAAGAGAGAGCGCGCAGTAGCAGCGGGCGCCAGCACTGCTTTGATGATGCTCCGTTATCCCCACTACTTTCACTCACATAAAAGCAGTTCTTTGAATATCCATAGTCAGTTGAAGTCAGGCCTTTATTCACTTCCCATCATTTTTCTCTACGGTTGACTGAAACTTCCCCGAATTTATATATAAACTTAGATAGTACATCAGCAATGCAGAGAAAGTCAGTTTACAACAACCGACTTTATATTATCTCCCTTTACGATATTTTTCCGCCGTTAAGACAATTATTCGCCAACAGTATTGTTGCAAGGACTTTATTAAAGTACATCTGCCCTGAGCTTATGAGCCGCTTTCTTACTTTTACGCTTCCCCTTTATGTGGTTACAGTTTTTATCGCTCCAACCGCTCGCTGAGCTCATCATGCAATAGCAATAGTAATAAATAATTCCATGATTTATTCCATTTCCTTTGTTGGTGCATTTATTGCTCGCAGTTCGATCCGAATTTAGTTGTCAACAGGAGCTGTAAAAACCGTGAATGTTATAACACGTGCGCTGAAGAAGTTTAGCCTCGCATTCGAGATTGCGACATTGCGCACGCTTCACATCGCAAATGTGCAAGGCTTGTGTAAACAAGCGCGATTATTAGAATTATGCTGTAATTAATGCAATCGTGATTTATGCACAGTTACGTTAAGTCCGCGTTGTGTGATCTTGATATGCGCGTAGATTTCGCAATTTGTTGTTCAACTGCGAGCCACTGCAAATGGAAATTATGCACTGTTGGGCAAAAAACACATTAGACAAGTGATAATAATTTATTAGTACATCTAAAGTAAATTGACATTTCATAGAAATAGTAATAAAAGCGATGCGTGTATTGTCGCCTGGTAAGTAAGTATACACATCAAAGTGCGCTGCTTAGTCTTAGAAAATTCAAAGCTATTAGTAGTAACTATTACATATGCATCAAACATCAATGCATGAAATAAAACAGAAAGCGCAACCGCACGACAGTTAAGTGCGCACAACGTGAGTAATAATTGCGTGTGACATAACACGAAACAGATCGCATTATTATTACCACTATAAAGCAATATTTGCCGCCGTGTTGACCTTATCTGAATAGTTGTAAGTCTACCACTAATGACCAAACTTCTCTGTGCACGTGTTCGTACACAATGCTTCCTCCTTTCCTGCATTTGCGATAGATGTAGCTGCAAGGTAGTTTTCGGAGTAAATAATTGTTCAGGTTCGAAGGCATAGACTCCTTCAGTAATAATGACATTGGTAGCTAAAGGAAAAATGACATTGAAAGCGTACTTAATCGAGAATCATGTTTTACTATCTACCATTCTAACACAAGTAAGAACTGACAAAAAATCAGGTTTTTGTCAATAATTTACGATGTAATTAGAAATTTGGAACACAGCACAAGTCTGTTATGTCGATCATTGCATGTAAAAAATGACCCGCGCTTAATTGTGTAAACGCTCGAGGGATTAAACAAACAATTGGGTTTTAAGTAGTTTAAGTGGCAAACTTATTTGTGGGCTAGACTAATTCGGTCGTTATTCTGAGCGGACTAAAGAGGACACTAATTAATTACTTTACAACTATCAAAATCGATGTCACAACTTCAATTGGAATAAATTAGGTTAAATTAGAACTAATTGTAGATTAATAGATAATGCAATTACATGAAAAGTCTCCACATTGTCTGCAAAAGAGGATTAACAGGACACGTATGTTCGCCCGACGATGGATGAAAATTTAAGACCATCCGTATTCAGCAACAGGCCCAGGGTTCCGTTGAAAGAATTATCGGCGCTTTTTGCAAGCATTGCGGCGGCGGCATCTGCATGCGCTCGTAGCAGCAATCGGCCTGGTCAGGATTTATTCGCACCATAAAATAGATTCCTGGAGGCCCCCTGGTACACGGGAACTTCATTAAAAGTGCGCCCGAGACGCATAGGCCACATTATTGCTCACATTTATATCTATTTTCTGCCCCCCGACGACGCAAGCGGACAACACATCCTAGACATAAATTCATTTAATCGTTTAGATATTATCAAGTGCATTAAATCGCGATCTGCTGAATAATCGGCCAGTCGAACAGTATCGTAAATCGTTTAAGAATTAATTTTAAATTAAAGGGTTCGACCAATTTCGGGGCATCATGCTTTTTAAAAAAATTGCGCACCGATTGGATTATTGAATACTCAGTTAATCAGAAAGTTTTGTTTGATTGGTTAACTAAGATATTTAGAAAAAAAAATAGTAGTTTTTATAGGAGCCTCCTGTCATGTTATTTTAGATTTTTTTTAAAACTTATAATGAAAAGAGTATGTCATTTCTATTTCAACTTTTTCAACACTAGAAAACTTGTTGTGACAATTAAATTGTTAATATATTGAATCACTATTATTATATAACAGTCATAAAATCATTAACATAATTTATTAACAAATTATTACATGGAATAACTTTGAAGTTAACCTATATTACAAGACAAAGAACATAATGCGAAAAGCACCTTCTCAAGGCCCACATTACAGTGGTTGGCAGTCATTTAAATTTAAAATTAATTAGAGATGTTTATTAAACATGTTGAACGCAAGCAATAATTACAAATCATCATCATATGCATGCAATCAGACGACATACAACTTATGCCAGCCAAAGAACAATCATTCACTGCCGCCCGCCGACTGGATTCGAATTGCTCGACAAAAACGTATTGCACCACGATAAAAAAATGCATCTACAAGAGACATGGAAATTGAATCGCTGTTGACAAGCACCAAGGTTAGAAGCATAGCAGCTGGCAGGCGTTTAATCGCATTTCGCAATTACGAATACAAATCGGTACACAGATCATGAATAGACTATGAGGCAGCGAGTTGGAGCACAAACAAATGCTAACCCACTGCAACCTATTAAAATACACTTAATTTTAATTGTTGGTACACACAATAGATGATTTGAGGCGTCGTAATTAACGCCGCTCAAAAAAGTCAGGGTCAGAGGAAATGCGAGAAAATTAATGGCACTCGCGTTAATTTCAAGCGTAATATACGTGATCTACATGTATATTGTTATTTGGTGTAATGCGCTAAGCATTATAATAACATGACCCTGATCAATAAATCGGCTTGGTTGTACTTTGCCTACGTGCATTTTTCCATGTCGTTGGATTTTCCTGAGAATTATTACGTATTTGCGCATGGCAATTGCACTACAATTTAACTCAATTAGATAATTGCTTGCAATTACATTATGTTGCGAGAATTTTCCATATTTTTATCAGTCTATTGATGATGTGTCGATTAAAATAAACGTAATGAAATGAAAAGTGTCATAGTTTATTTGCATGTACTAAACAAGGAGATATGTCAGTAAATTTCCCGAGTAAATAATTTTTTAAACATTAAAGTTTTTTGCTCGGCATAATTTTCCGTCGTTTTCTTTTTTAACGCTGATGTAAATGTTTGCACAAGACGCTCTCTGATTTGTAAAACGCTTGAGTACATTATTAAACGTGATCTCATAAATTTTAAATATAATGTTGGACTGTCAGTCAATCTCAAGCAGCTCAAAGAGAGTTGACGGATCTGACGTTTTGCAAGTGCTGGCGAACAATGAGACTTGTATTTGGAAGGAGGCCACGATAATTACTACTTTCAGTAGGTACACTTTAAACAATAATTATCATCACTTAGTGCATTAAAAGAATACATTTTGCATCCACATTTTTTACATCAAAACCGACCAAATAGACAATGTAAACTTAACTTTCGTTATGGATGGTTGAGTCTTGACAAGGAATTGCAATCCAAAGTTGCTAGTTCATTACCATTCATATTATTATTATCATCTATACTTTGTGACACATCGATTCAACAAATTTTCTCACACCACAGCAATGCTTGCCTTTTCCGATTTGCTGAATCTAAATTGCGGTTGTTTTTCGATTATATGCTTGACATGTGCTCACCAGCCATCACTGATTTATCTCGTATTGTAGATGTTAACTAAGACGCAACGCAATCACATCTCGAAGCAGTAGTTCGTCAAATGATGGCTACAGTTAGGAAACAAATGAGACCGTATGATGTCTATTGATGGCATCGCACGGTAATTATAAATTCCGCCAAAGTGGCTGCTTTGCAGTTGGTGCTCATTCCCGTTTTTGCATAATTAAGACACCGATCATTAACTTCTCGTTGGTAACATGCGGAAAATTGTATAGATATCAGACGAGTAGTCGGAATAAACGTAGCGATGCGCAGATCGAGCCGATTAGCTAAAATTGCTAACCAGAGAGATGCAATCACTGTAGGTTAGGTGATGATGTGAACTTCGAGTTGATAAGTGTTATCGATAATTGCAAGAAAAACGGATAGTTTTGAATTGTATCAACTAGTGATTAAAGATAATTATTGAAGTGGTTGAAGTGTGAGCGGAAGATCGCCCAACGCCTCTCATGTTATCCCCACCACTTT
Source organism: Diploeciton nevermanni (assembly GCA_027575565.1). Lineage (NCBI taxonomy): Eukaryota > Metazoa > Arthropoda > Insecta > Coleoptera > Staphylinidae > Diploeciton > Diploeciton nevermanni. The sequence continues at coordinate 1,920,845 of JAODIE010000011.1, forward strand.
CTGCCGCTTAAAAACTCAGATCTGAATGGATAGCGTTTGGAATACTTTAGTACACAAGCGTGGAAACATCACCAAAAACATTAGATTAGTTCACACTATTGATTTTTATTATCGTAAATTGAATTATTACGTATTTTATTCCTCGCATTTAGTTTCGTGTAGATTGAGTAAGTTTCCTCAAGTTGCTTAAAAGTGCCAAGTCGTAAAACAGCGTGAGGCGAAATAATGACAAAACTTTGTTCATTTCATTTCGAATAGAAAATTTAAAGTAATGACTGGTTATGGATGATTTACAGCGGTGGAATTAACGTGATTATACCCAAGTGTGTAGGTTGACAAATTATATGTTTAATATTATATTTAAGACCATGAATAATGGTGATATAAACACATGGTGATATAAAGTTTCCATCGACCACTCTTTTTTGTGGCATTCCTCGAAAAGCAAACACGTACAAACAGTTGGCAAGCTCTGCAAACTTGATTGCAGTTGATTACAATTCATACGCATACGTTAACTCTGCGCGCATATTCTTTCGCTATTAAAATAAAACGTACATAGCGCCGCGTAAATAATTAAAATTTCAGCGCGCGCTTCGCTGTGTAAACGTGGAAATTTAATTAATTTTATAAGCTTGTTTGTTTTACGTTGTATTTATATTTTGACCGTGTGCGGGTGAGTTTTCAAGCGGCGCGAGCAATTTGCGCTGGCACCACGCGAGCGCGCCCACATTTTAAGTAGAAAATAATTAATAATTGCACGTCGGTGCGCGTTTGTCGGACGATGTGCACGCCCATGCCAGTTTCCGACGACTGTGGTGTACGGAAATTTCTTCGAAACGCGTCTGGATCGCTTAAAATTATAATTCATGGATGTCGCCGACGCCGGTGTGACCCCGCGCAAATAATAGAAGCCGCTTCCGGGGCGGTGCGCCATGCCCTATTGCAATCCTCATGCGTATTATCATTAAAGCGATGTAGGTTATTTGATGAGGTAAAAAGGCATATTGAATATTAAATGGGAGCAGTATATTATTATAAGGATTGTGATTTCATTTGGCATGAATTTGATTGGGAAATTGTAGTTTTCTTGGATTTTTAAGGGCATGCTTACAAGTTAAGTGGTAGTTCTTGACCCTAAACATTCGATAGGTGATAGGCTTTAAATTAATTGAATGTCTTAGAAATGCTTTAGTATTACAGTTCACAAGTTTATAAACATAGATTAGAAAATTTGTCATGGAAACTCTATCGAATAATTGCAGATACTTCTTAGGTATACGTGGTTTGAATCGTCAATCAATATTGTTAGAAATAATATCTGGGATAACTGTTTATTTCAGTAAATAAAAGCACACTAAATGTAAGTCTGGAGCAGTTTTATGCACAGCGTGGCTTTTATTAGCTTCATTTCATTAGATTGCATTTCAACAAAATGCACTGTTTCGCATTTTACGACTTTCTTGAGTTTGTTCCTTTTGTACCTGCTATATGTTGGTGTCGTCCTTCTACTTTTTGGAATTCATACATTTATATCACACAGCGCGCATAATGAACGTATGTAAAAGACATTGAGCTGAATTTAGCATTCGTATCCTTGATGCGCTAAAATAAAACTCGCATATTGCGATGCGCACAAATCGGCGAGCGCGTTCGCGTGACTTTGACAAAGACTCGCTTCCTGCTTGAACTGCAGCTCTTGTAAGTGAATGCGCAGAGCACTTAAAGCGATATCTATGATACATTACGTCGTTTAACTGTCAACCGGCTCGTAAGAGGCATGTTTGCGCGGTGCAGAAGTGGATGCGCAATTATCATTTTTAAGTGGGACAATAAACATGTCACGTGTTACTCATCACTACAATCAATGAAATTGTTCATGAGGAGTTTTAACGACTTTGGAAGATTGACTGTTGGATTGGATATTTTGAGGCGCGTGTGTGCTTTGTTCAATCGAGTGCTTTTAAAATACTTTGCTTTGTTTCAATAGCTAATCCTTCCTAAAATTAAATTAAGTCGCATGTGGGGCAACGCATTGATCTCCGATCTCCTCCTTCTGGATACATTCCGGGTGTTGTGCAATGTTAATGTGTCTCGGCACATAATGTCAATTTACAGCTCCAACCATTAGACATGCCTGATTCGAACTGGAAGCGATAGAGAGCGGATGTCTCTGCGTCTGTTCGGCCTCCTGCAACTCCCGCATGGTGAAATTATAAATGTGTTTTGTCAAAAGAATTCGACGTATGTGGCACGTGTGGTGCCGTACTGGTTTCGTCATGCCTGCTATCGCTCAGCGTCGTCACCCGCCGAATGGATATTGGGATTTTTATATCCCAGTAAGTAATTTTATGTTGATGGACTTTTGACGGATAAATTACCATTCAGAGTAATCTTATTGCTTTACAGTTTTACGGCGCGCACTGTCGTAAATATCCGCGTTACAAATAGGGATCTGTGCACATCCCGAACGCCAGGGCCATATTGCATTTCAACTCACATATATATCGACCGGAGAGTTTACGATTTATAATTATAGGTTTATTTATTTTTAAATAGTCGATATTGGTTTAATATCTATCAGATGTGCAATATCCATAACTTGTGGAGTCAAACCACAGACCGCAAAATATACTTGACATGCAAGGAAATGATGACGCCATTACACATTTTGAACAATAAACAAATAAAACTTTTCAAGTGATAAATATCAATACAATGTAACTGTATTTGTTTTTGCGCAAGAATCTAAATTGTTATAATGGTATATTTGCAAAACATGCTTTGGAACTTTTCCAATTTTCAAGAAAACTATGAGAGATAAATTTACAAATCAAATGACAGATCAAAGCCAAGGAAATGTACTTTCGCATAAGACATTCATTAATCAAATATTCTAATTGTAGATAACCTTAAATTACCTTCAAAATTTCTTATTTTAAAGATGTTTTGAAAAAATGTCTATTGGAAAATTGCAATTTCTACGAAGATCTAGAAGAAGGATCTATTACACGTATTCTCTCTTAAATATAAATTAATTACTATTATTAGAAACCCCTTAAAACTAAGTTTGAAAATAGATACGATTTGAATTAGTTCAAAACATGCATCAGGGAAGTTCAATTTTCCCGTAAATTATAACAGATTAATGATTTATTTAATTGTTGATTCATACCTAAATACCTTCATACCTTTCAATTAATTGTTTCTAAAATAATTGCAAAAGTCTAAAAATCATTTTAAACCAGAGCAATATTCGCACATATTGGTTTCGCATATAAAGAGCATTCAAAATATTCTCCTTTCACCCGTCGAAAATGACATTTTTCTACATTGCAAAGTTCAAAGCGAATTTGAACTTTTATTTAAAGTACACATCATCGCCCATTATTGCTAGGATATTTTCGTTTAGTTTCACTGCAGTCTGCGGCTTCAATAATAATGCAATTTAAAAGTTGTGAAAGTTTCGAGCAGGAAGACCCTTAGGAATCAGCTGCAGATAGAAACTCAATTTCAATGCCGTAGTCATCTAGTTATCAAGCATCAACACCGCAGTGCTAATTAATAATAATGAAATTTGCAAAAGTTCACAAGTCGGTAGTTTACCCTTCGGCGCTGTGCAGTAATCACAATGCGCGTTGCATATTTTTGCATAATGATTTTTTATAATTACCTCAACAAACTAATGCACCATCATTGTAGTGAAGCGTATTATCGCGATGCAATTATTCCCCTGCTTTTCATGCGCGCCGCGGCAATTAGGTGCACTTTGCGTACGATTATTATTTGCCAAATGAGACTAGAAAAAAAACATAGTTTAAGTTAAGACTTGGCTGCACAGGTTCGCATATCATTTTGCCATACCAGTGTAATTTATGTTTCCACCTGGAATAACAGCGTTCGGCAGTGATTTAAAAGTTTTAATTTCAGCGCAATTTTTTATACGCCAAAGCAAGGTGCAGTTGTTGAGGGTGATTGCATCTTTGATAGGTGCTTATTTTCGTACTATGTGCTCTACAATAAACACAAATAGAAATAACTATTTAATCACCATTTGTTCACGATAACAACTTGCAACAACAATTAACAAACCTAATCAGTTCCAACTTTTTACAAACAAAATATCCATAAATGTGCTTATTGTTTGAGTTTGAGTCAGTTATAACGCAATTTTCCAACTTTCCGATGAACATTGACGCAATATTCGATATGAATCATAAGTTATATTAGTCCCACATTTGCAACCAGCAATTGTTGGGCTTTAAATGCACGCGTGTGTCCACGGTATGTGTAATATGCATTGTCAATGTATTGAAATATGTAATGACATCGATGTAGACTGCACGTCGCCGCATTCTCCTCGTAGCCGTAATTGGCAGCAATTATTTCTAATATGTATATAATAATCGGTTGCGCACGCCACCGTGAATAGAATAATCATAATAGTAACAACAAATAAACGCAATAATGTTAGCAGCAAAAACTCGGTTTACCTACTCGTTAATCAGTTCAGTATCAATACAATATTACTGTGTGGGGCATAGCCTTGAAACAAGCTACAACTAAAAATGATTAATTGCCAGTTACATAAATCAATGTTAATGGAAAATTTTGTTTATTACTCGAAGCAATTAATTTAGTACGAGTTAAAACTTCAGACTTAATTAGTGGTGGCCAGAAGAGTTTAAAGTCTACGAAGTTCACAACTTTGTTTTTTGTAAAGTTTATTGTAAATAGTTTTACTTTACGACTGAATAAACTATAGTTTGTTATACTGTACATTTAGGTTTCATGTTCTATTATATTGTTTTTTAATAGGAGCATTTCAGCTTTGCCAAACACATTAAATACATCGTTGCATTACTTTAAGTGAATTTAAGTTGAAGAAGGTAAACAAGGTATACACTGTTGTTTGTTTACATACTGAATTTATAATAATAAATAATTGATTTAATCACCTTCCGGCACGAAGGCTTGGTGGTGTGGTGGCTTGCGTCTTTGCGCATCGTTCGAGAGGTCTCGTGTTCGATTCCTGGCGGGGACACTAAAGTTTTGGGGTGTCAAAAAATAAAACGTACTGTGGGATCATCATAAAGGACTCTCAAATTCTTCTAAGTTCCAATGGACGTACAAAGTAAAGGTACACTCTATAGTATAGTAGTGAAGTGATACATACAATATACGAAAGTTAGAAAAATCTGAAAAATATCAGGGCCCAAAGAAAGAAAGGTGCTCCCTGGAAAAGGGGAGATGATCACCATTTTGATTTTTTTATGCACGTGTCGTTCAAAGACAGCTCAAAAATTTCCGGAAATATTAAAGTTACGTTTCGCCGCATTGCTCCCGGCCCAGCCCCGCTCTGTGTCGCGGTTTTCCTCCAGGATTATTACATATAAGGCCGTGGATGTTCAATTCAGGAAGAGTAGGACATTTACCCCCTCTTTGGATTTTCATTCCTATTAATTTTTGAACTTGGGAAATAAATTTTACTTTTCCAATTTTCTCGAACTATATTCTCTGGAATATTTTTATTATGTGAGTGGAAACGCTTTGTTTCTTTATTTAATTTTAATTTAGATGTTTATTAAGTTGCCTATCTTACAGCAAATTAATTTAAAAACACAGACTCCTCGGAGCTTGAACCGTGGCCTCCCCAGTGACAACCAGCCACGACACCACTACGCCATTGAGAACTCGTCCAAGAAGCGGCAATTAGATTTATATATACGTCTAAATTATTACGATAAACAAACATTAGGTTATTTTAAAAGGTTATTTTAATTCGGCTGTATTATTTCTCTTTCAAAGGAAGTTTATGGTTCTAAAAAGAACCGATTTTGATTGTTGCATTCCCCTGGGACCCTGACGAGCGTCTGGATATATGGAACTAGACTTGGAGTACCTGTATACAAACATAAATGGTAAATAAACACTAATGCAATGGGGTTTTAAACAAAGTCCATTGTTGCATGAATTTTAAGTTATTACTATAAATATTATTATTTCAGTAATAATTCATGGGTTTAATTTTACATGTATTAATATTGCATAAGTAGTACACACATAAATTAAAGCAAAGCGAGAATTTGCATTTTGTTAGAGTGTATAAAACGATTGTAGAAACGAGTATATTATAATGCAATAAATGTCAAATGTTAGGTCAAATGTAATAGCTAATGATGTATGAAATTAAGATTTTCATTCCATTCTGCGGTGATGCAAAGTAATTAATTGTTATTTGTATATTGCAATATCCAATTCAAATATACAATTAAATTATTTAATCAACAAAGAACAAAAATCAATCTTTATTAAGGCAGAAATCAAGATAAAAATTGTTTTTCTGACAGTCAAGGCTTTGACTCTAAAAAGATTCTACCTAAGCCTAATACGCAGATTTATTTTTTGTGTCTCTTTGTCATTTTTATCATTCTCAAGTCACTTAAAATCTTTTTTATTTATAGCGGCTGCCTTTGTACTCGGCATACTTGTTCCCAGTTCATTTCAATAAACAAATATGGACTTTTAAACTTTAACAAACAGTGCATATATCATTAGAGAGAGCTTAGTACGTTGACAATCTATAAGGCACTTCAATACTAGCATGAAAGACAACCGACTCGTGCATATATGGACCAGGACAATATACAACGTGCGTTGGTAGCACACACTGCCTGGAGAAGATTCAAAAAATAAAGCGCAAAAAATAATCGTACCCATATCTATGTGGTACTTACAGTTGACTGCTTGGTGTAGGGTCCAGTGGTATGGAAGTGCGTCGTCGCTGGAACGAGTTTAGTTATTTCAACTGGGTTTCAAGCAGACTTTGGCCATTATCGGCTGCTTTATGAACCGAACGAGAAGATTCTAAATACGGATGGACCATATATGCAAAATGGAAGAGATTTACGCATGTAGATAAAAGTAGAGAAGTAAAAAGTGTGTTGTGGTGCTGCACGCTCCGCTCCAAGCTGCTTCGTGAAAGAGAAGAATGGCATTTTTAACAGGATGGTAGTCGACGTTGCAGGAGCATTTAACACGAGAGAATAAATTAACAACACTTTAGTTGCGCGCATCAACAGAATAACCGCACACTTGCACCATTTCGATAATTATCTATTATTCACAGCGCAATTATTTTCAATTTACTTATGCTTAATTGCGCGTCGGACGTGAGCGCGCACGACCGATCGTCGGCAATAGGTCTAGCGCGAGATAAATGTTGTTAATCTTATCAAATTATGCGAATCGTACGCGCGATGATGGTTAATGCGCCCATGCTAATGATACAAAGAGAGGTATCGCATAAATGCATCGATGACAGAGATAGATTAGAAACTAACCGGGTCGATCAAGGCCAGTATGAGTAATAGCAATTGTTAGATGATGATTTTCACATCAAGCAGAGACTAAATTCTGCTGTTTGTGATTGTGAATTTAGTGGATTCGTGCGAAGGTGGATCAAAGTGATTTTGAAATGCCGCCAGGAAATTTATTGCACTATAAATTGTCCACATGGTAAATAGTTTGCTAACTTATAATTTATAACATTGCTTTAAAATTTTTATACTCTAATAAATGTACGTAATTTTGTTGACAAATGTTCATTGAAAGTACGAATATTGAAGATATCTTAAATTCTTGTTCTCATTTGACTGGATTCAATTGTATATTCGGTGAATATCAAACAGTTGTTGCAAAGAACAGTTTAAAAGGAAAGATTGGAAATTTGTAGACCTATTAAAAAAAGTTTACCTATAACAGATTAGTAATTGCATTCAGCGCAATTAAAAGCTGTCAGATTCGCAGCAATCTATCATGGAAAAAAACACTAGAATGTATTTTTCTCATTGATTCGCGTTCGTAAAGTGTGCATAAGAAAATTATGCACGTCTATTAACTCTTGGAAAACTGCAAATCCAATCATTGCGGTATAAGCAGCAATAAACGAGAAATTGCACATTGCTCAGCCTCGCCTGTGTCGTGTATCGTTATAAAACATACATTTTTGCGAACATTTGTAATTGTAGCATGTGTTGCGTCTATTTACAAGTGCAGTGGTAAAATGATCAGCAATGCAGTTCGATTTTCTCACGCTGCTTCCAAAGAAGACACCAAAAGACGATGTTATACAATTCTGGTATTTGCACTGGAAACTCTGCATGTTCGCTTTGAATACTTCGGGCTTAGTACGACTTCCCTTAAGTCTCCAAGCAAAGTGATGACTTGAACGCATTACGTTCAAGCAGGAATATGTCGCATTCACAGGTGTTCAGCATCGATAGACCTGTATAATAACACCATCTCGGGTGTGCAAAGAAAGCACGTGGAGAAAAACTAGTCGGTGTGCTGTGCACACCATGCTCTCGTTTTATGCCCATCATATGTCAAAGACAAATAATTATATCGCGCAAATTGAAATTCCATACTCCCTTCGTCCACTTACCTACAACACTTTTGCCGCGTTAAAGATCTCTTAAGCGCCGCGATGCAAGCGTGATTTTCCTGCATTACATGCAGCACAAGCATTCATTAATTTCCGCGCCATTTACTTGCTTGCGTTTTTGCGATTCTCGTTATTTTCGCGAAGGTGAGTCAAGTATGTTAAATATGAATATTCCGCGAAAATGTTACGGATCACACACAACCTGTCGGCCTGGCCGACAGCAGTAACTCATTTCGTTACACCGCATTAGTGCTATTTCCAGCAATAATGGAAATAATCGCACTCGTATATTCACGTAACCTTTCGTCATCGGCTGCGTCGTGGCCAAGTGTAATTGAATTGGCCGCCAGATCAAAGGATCTAACGAGCGCTTTCCAAGATATGTCGATACTTGCATCTCGAGTGTGTGAACACGCCGAGGTGTACGTGCGCCAGCTGGTCTCCTGTGCGCGGAAAAAACGAAAATATCGTCCGACACCTCTGCCAACTCGTTGGCATTAGTACCGTGGCTAGGTACACGCGACGGTGTTACCACTTGACGTCATTGCGCGCCGTGCCAGGTAGACTGCGCGACGCGACCAGAGCGACGGGTTCGCTCGGCCAAGGTCAATTGTTCGTACCGCACTTTAATTATACACCCGATGATATACTGCCATCAATCAAAGCGCGGTGCGCCGTGGCGGATTACGAATGAAAATTAATTGCCATTCTAACATCGGTATCACGTATGCGCGCGGGCGTAGCGACAGCTGCAGCGATGCATTCGCGTATCGCGCTCGTACGTGATTGTCAAAACATTCGTTTCCTAGTCGGGCTTAATTGCGGCGCGGCGTGTTCATCTAGCTGCTGGCCCAAGAGCAAATTACAAACTTCCAACTGCCAGCCACTCTGTGCCATGGGAATAATTAATTCATCGCTGTGCACTTGCAAAATAAACACAGCGATTCTTAAAAAGTTTAATTTTTCTGATTGCAAGAAAATACCATTTTCAGAATAGAATTTATCTAAGCATTATCCCATCAGTTTAATCACTTGATGTAATCATATTTGATTACATCGTATTAACATCTATTCTTATGTTGTAAAACTCCATATATTGCATTAACTCTATCCCGTTTACAGGAAAGCGTTTAATTTTCATTGTCATGGTAATATGCTAATGCAGTAATAACTAAAATATGTAAATTGAATTTAGCAATGTCACGACTTGATTGCTGGTTGATTGCCGACATGAAGAAGTTGATTACGGACATGCAGTCTTATAATAACTAAAGCATGTGAATTATTTTCGCTAGTCAACCGGAACCATTAGTCTGGTTGTAAAGGAAGCACACGGTGAAGTCAAGTTGCTCGAGGCGATCATAGAAAGCTGAAAAATCACGCTCGTTAAACGTTTGCTAAAGTGTAAAAGTTCGCTTAAACTATGCAAATGTCCGCTACTCATTTCCATATGATAATTATGGCTAATTAATTGTGTAAATGGCTGTAAAAACGATGATAAAATTGTTAGCGTTTGATATTAATGTAGTAAACTGGTCGAATTAGTCAGATGATTACCACACAATCTCAGAGTGTATAATTAAATCAATTAACTTACTTAAGGCGCAGAGTGCTGCAGCTTGCTGTCGTATTTGAAGGATTATAACGCAAGTAGTCGTAAAATTTGTCTCCTACGATTGTTTGTCGGCTGCTTAATTATTCATTTTTGAATTTAAATTTATGCTAATTGTGATATCGCTTTCAATGTCAAGGTTCACAACTATCGAATCTGTATATTACATGCATGACGGTGTTATGCAATTGACAATGGATAATTAACTTTTTCTTGGGGTTTGCGCTGATTCGATCGCAAACCGAAAATTGAAGGTGCGGAGTTTTCTGTAAAGACACATTCAGCGCACAAAGCAAGAAGCCATTTTTAAGGTAACAAATTTTGTTTATAAAACAAACACTCTAAGGATTTTCCTCCATTAGGAGACATTTTTATTTGATTTTATAATTTGGAAACGCACTCGGGATAGATTAAATTTGTTCCTTCAAAACAAGCAATTGAGACAGGTTTCAATAGAAGCTTCTACCGAAATGAAGTCAATAAGTTCATTTTCTTATTTGACTCTGGTAACTGGGAAAACGGCAAACAAACAGTGCGTTTCATTAGTAGATGATAAATTAAGTCCATGACAAACTCGAATTGCTTAAAGTCACGTGCGATATTGTATTCCTTGATTATGCACAACTGTACAGTACTCAATTTGGCATTTGATTAGATTCGTCAATTTAATTCCGAAACTAATCTTCGTGAACTTGTCCAACAGCAACAGCATTTCATGTCGATAAGCACGTCTACCGGCCACGTGCACGCAAGCTAATCACGTCAATAATAAGCGAAACGGTGACGTAATTATGCATCTCAACTTAATGCGACTTAATTAGGTGATGCTGCAGCTGCGCGGAAGCGTATCATTGCATGTGTTATAGATTTGTAGCAAAACAATTGCGGATGATTTACGACCGGTTTCCTCTTCGCTACTTTACGCACGCGAATTATTTGCATATTAATGCTGGTGCTGTACACATTTCGGTATTTGACCAGTCTTGAATTGATTTATTGCGAATCGAATTTAATTCTGTTATGTAAATTACAATTAATTAGTAATTATTTATACTGTGATTGCATTTCGATGCGACCTTGTAATGCATTTAGTGTCTTATCTGATTCAATAAAGATTACCATAGTAATCTACCATAGAAATGATGAAAGTTGACATTTTTATCGGTAACTAGTAATAATTGGTAATTTAAATAATTTAACCAAATTGAATTGTTGCCTTGAATTTGCAAAAGTTGATTGGCATAGTAATGACAGTAATATAATTACACAGCTTGATTTTTTACGGAAACTAAGTAAATTCGAAAGCCAATTAAAACGAAATTATACAAACGAACACCTCGCAAAAAGTGGTATCAACTTAAATGTCCTACGAAGATTGAATAGTCCTTAACTAATGAACATCATTATTATAATATTAATCTCTTCGTGCATGAGCAAATTATTATTTTTTTATGCTTTCAGATTGTCCCAGTGGCATGACATGTGGGCGCTTGCGGAGACAAGGAGCTGAAACGCTCGTACGTGCTGTGCCCGGCTCGGAAATCAATTGGTTTTTAAGTGATTTAAGCGATTGCTAGTTGGCAACTACAACTATCGATTAGCTGGAGGACATGGTGCACGGACTACGAAACGGTGGAATATTATAAGTTCGCAGGATAAAAAGCAGAGTGGAGTAAAAAACGAAACGTGACTGGGAGTGTTGTTTGCAGAAATTCAAGTGTTTATTGATAGCTTTCATGACCACTGGTCTTTTGCCTCGAGAAATAACACCGATAGTTTATTGGAGATTTTATTGTACAAATATTTTCAAGCGAAATAAATTGTCTTTATCTTTCTTAGTTTGTTTTTTTTTCCTACAAATTCTGTTTTTAGACGAATACCAATTGTTGATCATACAACAAAAAGTAATAAACATTGTGATTAAGACAATTGTTTTCTGCCTCCAATGTTTTCGTGATAAGATACTCATTAAATCCACTTTCTTTTGAATTTACTTCATTTTCTCTTTTCTATCAGTTTAATGTTTTTATTCCCGCACGCATAGCCAACGCAAACAAAAAAGGAAACAATATTATACTACGGAGATTACATACATTGAATAAACATAAAGCCGAAGATATATTTCACTGCGCATTGAGTCGCGGGATGAACGCCATAAAATAACAGCGCGATGCAGCACGAGAACGAAGTGGAAAATTCATTTTCTATATTGAAAAGTCATCATCTTCATGCTGTGAGTGTGCAATGCCTATCTTTGCGTTGCACACAGAACCGTGGCTGCATTAGGAAGTTTAAGAATCAAATAATATTTGCTCGGATTTAAAAGGAAGCTTTTCAGTAAATTGATGGTCATTGAAATTTACATAATTGAAACTAAATTAGGATAAATGCGACAGCAAGAAAATAATCTCAAGTTTTTCGATTACGCTTGAATCAATTGCAAGTGGACTTAAAAGGAATCAAATTTCATTATGTAAATTCTGGACATTTCGTAAATATTTGTTTGAAAATAAATTAAGTTTTTATTGTGTATCTTCAATTCACCTTCCGAATTTGCAATTTTCAAAGTTTTCTGATGCAAAATTGCCCGTGAAAAGTCCATCAATCCCTTCGTAACATTGAGTTAGCCACGAGGCACTTAGCAGCGAAAAGAAGTTGCAAGTCGATCATTTCGTAACGATGGCATTCGGCGTCGTGAGTATTTAGGAAGCACACTAATAAACTTAGTCATTTCGGAAATTTCCAAAATTCCCAATAAACTTCGACACCGGACTCATTAGACGTCAAATGTGAAAGTTTGTTGCTTACTTAGTGCAGGAGTCCGAACATCGCGCAGCAGCGAAAGAAGAAGAGCAAAGACGAAAAATACTTAAGAGAGTTTCATGAGTCTCCTCGCCTGCTAAGAAGTAAGTTAGTTCGAAAATTGGAAGCGGCCATCCTGACTCACACCACATGCGCTCAGGGGCATAAAACACATAACTGCTCATTGATTATTTTCTATTACGTCTCCGATAGCCGCTCGATTTATGTTAAAACCTTCAACGGCATAATAAAATTAATTTTTCTAATGGCGTCTCCGAGACACGCTGATAATTTTCTTATTATAATAGTGTGGAAACCGCGTATCGGTGATCTTTTTCCAACAAATCGAACGCGGGCGTTTTTCCTTTTACGACGCCAGCCAGTGTGTTAAAGTGTTGGAGCAGGTAATAAAACAGCACAGCCTCTATATAAATAATAACGTTAACTACGTTTATTATCCATACGTCAGTATATGCTCAATGAGCCCATTGAAGTGTCGCGATGTGAGAAGTGTTAAGAATCGGCGCAAGTAGGTTTTAAATCATTTACGAACGAATCATAAAGCCACCATTACGAAACTTATTATTATTTTACAGTTTGTGCGCATGCGAGTCATCTAGAGCGCAGGGCAGAATTGAATACGTGTGTAAATGAATGATGATTCATGAAAATTATCCATGTGTTCTGCGCACAGCTGACTCGCGGGCGGAGTTTACTCCAATAAAAGCTTTTGTTGCTAATTAACCGTCGACTATATTTATAATTGTCAGCGAGACACGTCCACGCGGGCGTGCATTTGATGCATCTAGCACGCGTAATTTATGGAAAACGCACGTTAAATTCGCTGCCTCTGCCAGCGTTGGGGAATTTATGATCTTCTATATGCAGCGCCGTTTGCGCAAAGTTCATCTTAGGATGCACCAATGTCACATGGCTTGGTGCATTGAACGCTATTTTTCTAATCCGGCCTTGTTTCAACTGTTGTCCTTGGGCACGCATTAACAGGAGCATCTCGGAGTATCTCAACTGACTCCACATTAAACTAACTGACTATTTAGCTGAAAATTTCATTGTCATTTAGACCCGCTGACCTTCTGCCAAGAATAGCAGGCGTTAATAACGCTGAATTATGACCGCTGGAGTAATTAAAAACACAGCGAGTAAATCATGCATGTTTTCAAGATGAAAATGCACGCGGTGATTGATACTAAAAACGGGGTTATCGCAGGCGGGAAGAAAGGAGTAAAACTCGTTAACTACCGGATTTTTAATAACGCGTTATCTGAACACGTGTACTACAGACATTAAGAACATGTTTTCTCCGGCGTGGCCGGCTCGTAAAAGACGGCTCAGCGCGCGTCATTATGCCAACTAGGGAGAGACGCAAAGAGCGTTTTCGTGTTTTCCATAAATATTGAGCGTACCCGAATTTTTTGGCGTGATGAACAGTGACCATGAATTTGCATAGATTGCTTAACTGCAGCCGCTGCAGGTCCATTGCGTAGAATAGAATAAAATATCCTCGAAATGGTGTGCTGGATATTTTACGGTTTCGCGTAAACGCCATCGAGTTTATCTGTGATTACTTGCATACGTTGCGCGCTTTTTCCGCGCAAATTACGTGGAATTAAAAATATGCCAACGTGCGCGGCGCATTCCTTCCACGTGCGCGCTTAGAATCGAATGATTGCCACTGCAATTGGATGCTGTTGCATGAAAAATTCCAGCGCAGTGTATATTGATTGAATTATCAAGTGCACCACTTTGATTTCAGGTACTATGTCCGTTACTAGAAGCAGCCAATAATAATAATTGGAATGTTGGCGAACTCGCGTGTCGGAAAAATAAATTTTAAATACCAATTACAGCGAATCCAAGTGTCCGATCGATGTTTGTGCTACGTGCAATTTATTGTCGTATTATAGGTTGCATCTTGTGTACAATGTAAACAATTTCCCGTGCAGCGAAGAAAAATTGATTGTCCAGCAATTTTCCTACGACCGTCCGCCTCGAATACGCTTCGATTCCAATTGCTGAAATGGCTTGTTAATTATGCCGAGCTGGTTTTACGACGCGGAAAACACGAAATATTGATATCTAGATCTTGATTTACTGCTGACAATCTCATCAGGGCTCTAGTCGCATTTGCTACATCTTCCTGTTGTTGCATTCGTTGCACACTAAGCACAATCATATTTTTTACTCCCTTTGCAGCCATTTAATGAGATACTGCTTATTGGCAGTTGGAGTGGATATACAACAGCAGGCTGAAGTACGGCTTCATTGTCGTAGCTCATTTGAAAATAAGCCGCGTCTAGACCACTAGGACTCTCGCAGAAAACAAACAATCGATGAAAACGGCGCAACGCGAATGCTTTATTACCACCGAGTTGCAATTGTATATGGGATTAAAACGTATGCTAACTACTATAATTCAAGTCATGTCAATTATTTATTACCGTACGCTAATAAATACATCAAGCCAGCGAAAAAAATGGTTACGAATATAGCAGTGAAGAAGGAAGAGCCTGGAGGACTGGAATTAAAGTCAAGTACATCAAGTTATCAGAATTGAGGCGATTGTAATGTCTAGTTGCAAACGGTCTGTTCGTAAACATGCGTCTGCGTGCGTAATTGATGTTATTAAGTGATTAACTAAATATTATGAAATATGATATACCTAAATGTATATACCTAAATTATTACGCTTTCTTCTCTTGTGCACGCAAACAATTTCACCATATCACCACAAGCATAGTGACACCAATGCTAATCGACATTAACGCTAAATCAATTTGACGAAAAAGTGCCCGCTGGTGACTGGCTGGGGTCGTGCATGCGCGGGCCATTAATTAAAGTGCGCACGTATTGGCATGATATACGAGCAGGAATTAACGAAGATCATTGGGTCACGCAAAAATAATGTGCTTCCACATGCGCCACGCAAGACTGGCTTACACAATGTCTCTGACATGCAATTTACGTCTTGCATCTAGTTAAATACCAAGTTCATTGCGCGCCTGAACCAGTATGGTCAAATTTTCTCCCAAAAGTGGACCGATCATTGAATTAATTATTATTATTTTGTAGGTTCCTAAAAACTACTACAAATTTCTTTTCCAATAATGTAATTATTTCTAAGATAATTATAAATGCTTGATAATTGATTTTGAGGTTGATGAATTTTATATACATATCTAACCAAAGATGCGGAAGAAAATTGCCTGTAGCAGGAAAACTATAATACTAAGCCTAGAGATATTTTACAGCTTAATTTTTTTTCTTTTGATCACTATACAACATCAAATTTTCCATCGCGTGAATAACAAAATAACAAAATATAATTTTTAAATTAAGGCAGGAGATGTTAAATAACAAATATTAATAGAAAAAATTGAAAGCTATGAAACTATGTATCTAGTATTTTTCTAGTTTTATTAATTTTGTGGGAACTGAGATTAATTTTGCATGCCAGGAATATGTAAAGATCTATATTTAATTTTTACATTCTTCTAATTAACATACGATGATGAACTAATTGTTGAGTTCTCTAAATATTTATTGAGTATCTTTAAAAATTGGCAAATTACCGCAAAATGCGACATATGACAAGGTATTGCTAAACATGATGCAAAACATTGGAAAATGTTGGGCCATTCTGAGTCATCGCATACGCTTTACAGACCCCTCATGTTTCCCTGGAAATTTGATAAACACTGTCAAAATCAACCGAAATTAAATATTTCTAAATTGCTAATCCCATGCGATGAAACATAAGCCTCAAATGAACTTAATTATTTAGCCTACATCAATGCAAATTTAAGAGGCATATTATTTTTTGTGAAATCAGAGCTTATTTACAATAATTTAGCATCTTACATTTATAGCAAACCGGTGTGAACGCGACACAAGCACCATGGCAGTGACCTCTCAGCAGCGCTCTTCCTGCTCTGCAGGTTTTTAGCGTGCGTTCGGGAGTGGACCAACCTTGACAACGGAAAGGTGTGCGCGAGTTGCCTGTGTGTTAGTTAATTTCGAAGTACGCACACTTTGCTTCCGCGGCGCCTTACTCGACCTCCTTTCGAAACATCAATTACACGGTGTCACTACAATCATATATCACTTTCCAAATAAAACGCTTACATCACACTCAACGCACTTAATGAGAACACATTGTGGTGTGCCCATCAAGTAGTGGCCTTAAAGGTAGTAAGACAAGTCGATAACAGATTAGTGAAATCACGCAGCAAATACGAATATGTTCAGTGTATAGGCCATAAGTGAATGTAGGCACTCGGCTTGCAAAGCCCCTTTAATTTAATGATGCCCTCCTTCACTTTTAGCTTGGGAAAAGGCGTAAAGTTTTAATCATATATATACTTCCATTATCTGGATGCATAAACCTCATGAGCGGCTTATTTTGAAAAAGGGAATCGTTAAACGGGGATTACCTCAGTCCCGTTTGCTGGGGCCCAACACACTATGGTGCCAGAATCTGTGACCGTGGCATAACACTAAACTAGCGCACCAACAGGGTCACCATTCTAGAGTAGAGCTCTTTATCCGAGAAAACCCCGCAATTTCTTTGAAAGGGAATTCATAAAGAGCCATGACATCATCTTTACAATTTCCATATGAGTTTTGTTCGTGTGAGATTAAAGATGCTGCTATGTATCTCTCAGTTGATCAAAATTAGAAGGCTTCAAACAGCGTAGATGCTTTGAGAGATGAGTAACTTTCATCTAGCTGGCACGGTTGAAAAAGTGTGTCTTGTGTGTCTTAATCCTCTTATTTTATTAAACATGCTCGACGCGTAAGACAGGAGGCTCAACGAGGAAATATACAGCCGACCAGCTCCGGCGCACATGTAGTAATTCTCGCACGGCATGAAAGCCGATATATGCTACTTGCTACTGGTTATGAACACCGAAATTTATTCATTGCGACATGGGCGCATTCAATAAATTTCATTATGATCTCGCCTCGACTCGGCCTAAATTGCACCGAAAGCAAAGTTAGAGAATTTCTTAATACGTGCAATAATTGTAAGAGTTGCTTCAGAATTTAGCACATATTTATCGCGCCGCTGGTATGACAATTTGTAGACTTGGCTTCCTCTATTAATATTTTAAGCCGGAATATCCCGGCGACATTTAATTAGTGTTAAAGCCAATCCAAATGGAAATGGAACGGGACTCGACTTAACCTTTTGCTATAATAACAATAATTTATTTATTAGCTCGAAATTAATGTCGCTGACTTGTGGTGGTTTTATTCGTATCATTAGCTGCGCCGAGCTGTGGTGTGTATGTGTGCGTGATTTGATGTAGCATTTTGTAGTTATGACGACCGCGGTGCGTGATTAGCTGGTCAGTGACCAGGATGCGGCCCGGTGGACGAAGGTGGAGCTCATCATTAGCAGCTCACCACGCGCGGACGCTATCAGCGCGCGCTATCAACGTGCAGACGAGGGTCGTGACCGATATGTGAACACGTCGTGCCCGATTGAAACGTCCACTCTTTATTAAACAACCATCAATGGTTGATGAACATCATTTGGTTCCGAAAGAGACGCCTGCTGTCGCTTGCGCAAGTGGACGAAATTTACGGTATCGTAAAGTTCATGTGCAGTGAAATTATGCCGCAGACAATTAGCAATTACGATCTGGCATTATGGTGTCACAATGTGTGACTGCGCCTGGATTGTAAATTGGCATGAAAGGCGAGGCTTAATAAGTTAAATTGCAAAAAACAACATTTTTTATTTGCGCTTGATTTGTTTGTGGAAACTCTGTCTTTATTTCTGCTTAAACGCAGCTGCTGTGTTGATTTATCTCAATTGTGCGATTTTAATGCCATGAAATTATATTAACTTAAACTTTACGACCGCATAAATATTTACGATTCGCAAAAATATTTCAAATCGTAAATTCGTGTGGCGTTCGAGTTATTGTCGAAAGCGTGTCATGTGAATTAGGAAACACAACTCTGAATTTTGTACAACACTCGAGAGTTTTTCAAGCGGTTTCGAGAGGAATGCTCCCAAGTAGATTACTAAACATCAACAAAGTGAAGTCAGGCCTCAAGCCACGTGAAAATTTAATGATTGACACGAGCAGCATAAGCAAATCCCCTTCATTGCGTAAAACTCCAAATTAATATTTCAATTCTCGACAGCGAGTAATAAAATCCAGTCTCTAAACATCAACATTTGCGATCATACGCAATTCGGATAGACGTAAAACATCCATGCATAAACTATAAATAATTTTTAATTGCTCCAGCTTGTGTAGCATGATCTGTATAGCATAAATTTAGTAATATCGCGAGATTGGAGTGTAAATAAATCGTTTTAACTCAGTCGCCGCAGCAAATAGCGCAATGCGATCCGGACGTTCATTCCGGTCCTCTTCTTGCCCGCCGCTCGCATCTCTACAGCTCTATTCTCCGCGAATCCATTCGCCTTTCCGATATCGCAAATTTAAACTGCCATTACGCTCATAAAAATATCATAACGTCTGCTTACGAATAGCAGCCTTTCATGCTTTTATGGCAAGTATGCAACGTTCGTCGATAATATGTTCGACTGCAGCGGTGTGCGGTGGTTTTTAAGAAAACGGGCGTTATTGCCGAAAGAGAACTGAATAAAGTATCGGCCGGGGATGCAAGCGGATATCTGCGATATACGTTACACGAATTTACATATAGTTTTATAGTCCTCGTACTTGATAGCGCCATGTGCGGTGCAAACTCCATTATGATTAATAATCGCGACATGAACCAACTAAGTAAAGTTCGAACAAGTTAATTCCTGAAATTATTTTTTGCATTCCGTTAAATCTCCCTAATTGAATTATTCAACTTCTCCGCGAGTTATGCATCGCGCTGAAACAGTAACGCGATCCCAGCCTGCAAGAGCTTCCCTCATTGACTGCTAATTAATGCAGTTAATTGTCGGCCGCGTATTATAGTTGCCGCGGAAGAGGTGATCTAATTACACGTCGTCGCACAAGTAAATAAAGCAATCCGGGCGGAAAAGTTGCACGGCATTACATCATAATTCATTTGCATTTCTTTTGCATAAATGCATGAAGCGACCGGCGAAGAAAACGTAATGGTCCAATTTGGATTTATGTAAATACTTCTCTTCGTACACGGTGCGCATTTTGTTGCAGTATGCCCTTCGCCTTTTTTGCTTATCTTGAAGAGCATGCCATTGATATGCAGGCGGCGTCGTCGTTTTGCCTTCTTTCCGCCCGCTCTATTTGCATCTGTCCGTCTTGGTCGAGAAACCGAACTAAATCACAATCGAAAAAAGTAATTGAATCGTTGACGGATGGTAGGCAGACATTGTTGCTGTAAATGCACAACGAGGCAAATGAATAAACAAGCAAATGATGCAATTATTATTATTATCTCAAATCAGGAAAACCGTACGAGATATTTTGAATTAGATGCCATTTATCACGACTTGATGCGGAGAGAGAAACTAGTATCTTACAAAAAATGCTCATCGATGTATTAACCTGGAAGAAAAATTATGAAAAATATAATTTTATTATTGTGTCTCAATTCCTTTATGCTCTCCCCTGACCTTTCGGTATAGTTAGTATATGATATTTTTCCCTGCCGTATTCGAATAAATTTCATATTCGCATAACCTAGACGTTTCCAAGAAAGGTAAAACCATGTTTTAATATTCCTATAATTAACCCAGCAGTGTTGGCTATCGCAATAAACATAATCTGCACGTGGGTTTTTCGATACTCTCAACTCTTGAGCAAGATAAACAAACCAGATAGGAATACAGAGATAACTCAAAACAATACAGTATCAGCTGTTTGTAGTTAAGCCAAGCATAATGGGCAAATGAATGTTATGCTAATGAAATTTATTATTATGCTAATGAAAACAGCCATACGCGTTTAGGCGCCTTTGAGTCATACCTAAAAATGAATTAAAAACTTAAATAACTGCAATAGACTCGAGATAAGTTGTTATATTGGGAATCTACTTAAGTCGCATGCGAGTGCGCAACATGTGCGGAAATCTCATTATTCTAATAAAATATACATGTGTGTAGGCAGATCTTTATTATTTAACATTGCTAATGAATCTCTTAACGATCGATAGCAACTTTGAATCAAAATTTCTACATAGATATGACTTGTTAATATTGAGCGCGTCAAGTGTTTAGGTATTTAACTATAGGGTGGTTAATGACTTTCGAAAGTTGGAACTAATCGATTTTTTGTTGTGCGACGCGCTCGCGTTTCAACACTTAAAATAATTAGAAGCCGCTTTGGATTGAGGTTAAAAATTCAATTACGATGAGTGATTAAAACTGTCGATATCCGTGCCCAAATTTGGGTGTAAAAAAGAACTAAATTAAAATAGCCGTTCGACTTTACACGCCTGTGGTGTGCGCACAACATGCTCCACGGATCGTGCAGTTTAATATAATAATAATAATAATAAGCATCATCATACACGCACAAAAAGTAGAATAAATCGATAGGTGTGATATTACGAGGTGTAAGAAGCTGGTGTGTAGGATGCGCATTACAATGAGGCGTGTGAGTTGCTTGCACTTTGCGTGCTCAGATCGGTTTTCTCCAAAGAGATAGATGCGCAGCTGTTGGAGCAACAACTCTTCGCGGGAGATTTGTGGGTTTCGTCCCAGCCCGATACTAATCAGCCGCATTGTGCGTCTTGAAAGGCCGGTGGCGTGACGTCATGCTGATCATCAATCGATCGTTAAATCATCCACATCGATGACCCGACCTGCCACTGGCCTACAGAATTCAACGAGCAATTTCACCTCGACCACTCATCCCGGCGCCTTCAGCTTTTCAACTCCATGGCTCATAGACTCTAAGAAGTACGAAACAATCAACGAGCAAATAAAATTGTGTGCGGACGGAATAAAATGTTCACTAGTTGCCACGAGCAGCCCAACTAGTGGTGAAACTCGTGAGAGTTTCCAACAAAACACCAAGAAGTTGCCCCGTCTCAATACAAATACATCAACAAACGGATGCCACCTTAAACAAAAAGTTGCTGTCTCGAGCTCGCTGGTGTTACAACTCACCAGCGATATGTATAAAAATTGTCCTCGGTGGCTCTCCCAAGTTCTGGGCGCGTTTTTGCATTATATACCCTGGCCAAACTTGCACCTCGTGTGAATTATTAAATGGACGACACGGAGATAGGGCGGACAGAGCGTGCACTGGGATACGAGTTATGGCAAGACGGTATCCTCAAAGGGACAATTTAAATCAAGTTATGAAATAATATTTCACAAAAGTTTGTCGTCGAAGTAAGTGCTGCGCATATTGCCCCCTTTTGGTTTGGGACAGCGCTGCGCAAGCACCATTTGTAACTACAATCGGGGATATAAATTAGGGATATAATTTCCAGAACCAGGAAGATGATAGTTTCCTACTTCTTAAGTGGTGTTTTGTTTAGACAGGTGATTTTTCTTTGCAAACATTGATCGCTGTTGATCCCATTGATAATGGGACAAATTGAGCGACGTAATTTGTTACAACAGAGGTTCTGTTTAAATGTAGGGGTGTCCTCAAATGCCATTGCGTGGATCTTCTGCGTCTAATCACCCCTATTTGGAACCAATGCTGAAATGGTCTGGAAGTGGTTAAGATTGAAGACCATAATTTATGTTTATGCATTCGTAAAGTGAAGCGTGGGAACATCCAGAGTGTCCAGTGGCTTTACGTGCTATTACGCCGCGCAACGCCCTCGGCGTGTACCATTGTAATTTAACTGTTAATGTCAACATGGACCATCACAGACCGGAAGGATAATACCAGCAAGCGTCAGCCGGCGGTCGCAAAATGCCAATGACCCAATGACTATCATCACAACTGCAGATGGCACGGTCGGCACTTTGCGTTCATCCCTTTGGCATATCATCTGGGCTATGCAGTTGGTGAGCTCAGCACTATGCGCGGCCCATTTGGCAGCGATCACTAAATTATATTCCACTATACGGGAGCAAATAGACGACGCTTACGGAATTGGTGGAAGGTGCTTTGCAAAAACCTTCTCCGCCTGCAATTTTCACATGCTTGGTCAAACTAATCGAGGCCACGGCTGAAATTATTATCAGCGTGCACTAGGTAAATACGCATGGAGCAGGCGTGCTGCGGTTCAAGTACCGTGACGAAAGTCATTTCAGAAATTAGTATTTTATACCAGCAACAACGCACGCCGCCGCAGGAGAACATATAATAACGAACGTTTGTGTGTTTTCACTTCGTCTTAACCTAGACACGTACCGGATGCGTACCTCAAAGCGGGCACCTTGGACATCTAGCCATTACAATCAAAAAGTGCCTTCACTCAATTCCACAGCCGCGCATACCTCATTTATTTTCACATATCAAAATTAAATATAAATCCTGCTTAATATTAAGCTTCTAGGTATTATAACCATGTTTTCCGCTACGCATAGTGTAGCTTTGCATTGCTTACCTCAACTAGAATAGTTTAGCACTCCCGTAGCCCCTACATTACGTCTTGATTCCCAATCTAATCAACATCCGCGCGGCATGAGTCTATAATGCTTGGAAATTATACCATCGTTCGAATTTCAATAGCCAACTTCGTACAAACTACCGATGTAAATGGCGGCCGGTGAAAAAAAGGCATATCCGTGAATCCCCCAGCGCACAGCCGCGGCCGATTATTTGCAATTTGTGGCTCGTAAATCCGTGCATGGCAAATGGGCCGAAAGTAGTTTCAATTGCAATAATGAATTGCCGGCCGTGATAACTTACGGAACGCATTATCGTGTAATTCATTATCCATCCGATTGGAACACGCCACGCTAATTGTGCCCGCACCAAGCGCGGACTTCGTGTGTTGATTTGAAGAAAAGTGGTTAGTGAGAAGAGGAGACGTAGAAGGATATATACGAGAGCACGTCACGAAGATAGTAACGAGGAAAAATGGCACGATTTCACGTTCTTCTTGTTACGATAATGACAAATAAACCGCATTTGTGCGGTGGTTTATTATTTAAATAACGGTTTATCACTTGCTTTATGGGAATTTCCAAAGCACGCATAAATTAAACAGGCGGTTTGTTGTCTTCCTAAACATTTCAACAACTATGACAACAATACACTTCTATCTAGGTGACCTGAGAATGATACTCACTTCATGTTGTCAAATTGAGATTGCTATAATCAGAACAGCTGCCAGCAAATTATGCAAAAGAGAGAACTTATTTGAAAATCCAGTTCCTGATTCGTCAAAGAAAACTCATTTGTTAAATGTCAAGAGATTATGATCAATATTAAATTGTTACGAACATAATTATACTTTTTAAACGGAGGGAATAAACGTTTTCTTGAGTCACATTCTTATAAATAAATGTCTACATGAAAATACAAAACGATTCTACCTTATAATAAATAACTCTAACAAAATAACTAGTTATCTCAGCCTGTAATCAAATTGTTTAACTGCACAAACAAAGAAAAAACGCAACCGCCTCCATCTTCCAGCGCAGCAGGACTCTAGAAAGCTCGCACAATAGCCACTGGTTATTAATTTTTAAACATTTCATATGATTACCGCGTCGATCATCTTTAGCTGATTGTATTACTGCAGCTCTTCAGCTCGGTCACTGCAATCAATCAAAACTTTATAGTACGAGAAGATTATCTTATCGACGCAGCGCAATAATCCGTAGATAGTCCGTTATTAATAATAAAATAGAGTGGTATACAGAAACGGCACGTCGGTCAGCGCAACCGACATTCGTCAGTCAACGGTGGCTATATTAATAATCAATTTTTCGCTACTTGTAATTTATTATTATTTTATGCTTCATAGCCGGAGCCGAACGGGCACACGTGAGAACGGCGAGCGATGCCAGTAATTGCCTCGGTTACCTTCCTGATAATACTTATGTTTTATTAATGGCGGCGCAGAAGAGCTACTAATCTTATAGTAGGAAGCCGGAGCTGCGTCGAGGTAGGATCAATGCATAAAACAATGTCGGATAAGAAGACTTGCCAAAAAAGAGACTGTCCGAAGGTAATGTAGTAAAGCGAAATTTGCAATTACAAAGCGAGTCATTAATTCACCTGTAATTAAATTGCAATTACTCGATGTAAAAACATATTATTGTATGCAGTTTTGTCACTGTTGAGAATGTGACAGACGATGTTTTCTTTCGCACCGATATTAGCTGTTGAGAAAATCCAGTTGTGCGGCAGCTATTTATGAATGATTTGCATAACCTTTGGAGTTTCAATTAAAGTAAACGGAGCAATTAATAGGTAACTAATATGAACATGGATCGATGTTATCTTTAATGCTTCCCATTAATGCAAAGAGAAAGAACAACAACAACAACAACAAAAAAAAAGAATTTTACTGCAGAGTGCTCGATTTTTACAAAGTACCATACTGTACTCTCTTATCAGGTATGTTATTATGATTACTAGAATATAAACAGATTAAAAAGTCCTTAAAACAAATCTAACAAAGTGATTCATTAAGTAAGCTTTTAATCTATTGACTTCTTCCTACTTTTCTACAAAAAAAAAACGAAGAAATTAGAAGTCAACAAATGTAATGCATACAATTTCTTATCAACTTGAGCGGCATAAGTTGTTTCTGTTCTTCTCTTTTATCTTTTCCAAGCCACACCTGATTTGCGTACTAATAGCAACGAAATCACCAGAGTGGAAAATAACAACAACTGCAGCAAGCGGACAATGATATGAAGAAGATACTTAGTACGGTAGCGTTACATTTGTTTGCTGTTGCATTAATTCTCAAGGTGTAATATTTCCATCAAGGAAAGCACACCGCTATTCTGAGGCTCAATGTGTAACAGGTCCTTTGTCGATGATAATGAAGCAAGTGGCCGCCGACGGAATAATAAATTTCACTAAAGTAACCCACCTTCGTGCAGCGGCCCATCCTGCAAATACGCGTATGCAAACAAACCAATGGTGCGCACTTAGTTTCGGTCGAAAGCGTGTCAGGTATTGAAATTACATAATTAAGCCGGCCGACGGCAAGATGGATGAGGCCCGTTGGTTTCATCGAGTCGGGCGGTGGCGTGCGATTCCCATGATAATGATTCATTTCCCATCAAGCTTTTCTACCACTCCTAATTATACTGCACTTTGATTATGTAATTCTATCCGGTTACAATCGATTTTCGGGGTGTAATTTAGTAATTTTACGCAAGAGGACCATGAGTCCTATTTGAACCAAGTTACAAGTCAGTTCAGCATACACCAGCACGATTGGAAGTTAAGTAGTGCCTAAATAGGAAGTAAATAAAATTGCATTCTAACCACCGACGCTTGAAATTTGAATCACCGGCGACGGTGCATTAGGCACGGTGCAGAAGGGTAAGGAGTGCGCTTAGTGCTTCCGTCCTTCACGAATGCGCCCACCACCCGCGTAACTACGCATTGTGTGTAAATGCACATCCGTGTTCGATAATTGTAACACGAAAGCTAACAATCCATTAATGCAAACAGGCGATTATACGCGATGCACACCACTCAAATGTGCAGTTGAAAGTTTCTTCGAAGGCGAAAACTTCCACTGGCATAAAGCAGTTGATCCCTAAAGGCCCATTTAGATAATCTAACATCGTTTACTTATTTGCCCAGACTCGTAATCGCGATATTGACATTCCGAAGAGAATATCATCATCATCAGTCACGCGAGTGCATCAGAATTGAAAGCTAATCACAGAACATTGCGATAATGCAGTACTTCCAATGTATATATGCTACTAGATCTTAGAGCTAGAGGTCAATGCCAGGAAAATACTACAACTGAACAATTAGCAGCGCCTAGATCTCTAGGTGTGTTTTCTAGCAATTTCAAAATATTTAAATGGCAATGAGCACCAAGCGCGCCTAGTATGGTGCTGCATCTAGGTGTAGTAAATGTCGCAATGTTTTAAGGTAGACTGCTTACACGAAACCGATAAATCTCAAACGGAAACTCGAACACTCCAACAACTGAGAAATCAAGAGCAGAATCTCATCTGAAACACTTGGTGGAGGTTAAAAGTTAATAACGTGCCCAGAATTTGATAGATTTAAATTAATTATAAGTAGTATGTGTCTTTACGACTTGTTCAATTCCATGTGAATTGAACTACAACATTAGACTAACTCTCAACGAAATTAAATCGACTTTTTATGCATTATAGAAAGTAAGCAATAGAAAATTATTTTATATGTGTGTTAATGTTGACCATATTTGTAATCAATTCGATTAATTAGCTTCGCTTAAAAGCATTTCACTTTTCCATTTCCTCACGCTAGTATAGTGAGTACCTAGCCGAAGAACATAAAACAAAATTAAATTTGCACGGCAATAAACGTTGTAGACTGGCAGCATTCAATTTAATTTTCCTCTGCTTACTTCTCAATAGTGACGGATGTTTTGGCACTTCTTGCACAACTTTGTAATCTACAAGTACGGTATTATTACGCGTAAATCTAGACGGAGGCGAAATATCAGTATGAAATGTATGTCAATAGGCAAACGTGGGCGCAGCTCTCGTTCGATATAATTGTTTATAAGTGTTAAATGTGCAAAGTAAATTTAGCCTAAGCACATGTTACACATGCTCCATTGCTGTGTGATATGCAAGCCTGGGGAAATGATTTCTTTACTGCCTTCGTTGCTTACTGTTTTGGCTTTGTCCGTAGTATAACATTTTCCCAAGATATTTGTTTGCTGAGCTTGAGTGAACATCGCTGTAAGTAACATGTTACCACATCATGAGTTTGTGCCTAACTGACCTAACTTACTTCACTCTTAATAAACGACAGAATAGCGAACCGTTTTATTGTCGTATGAGCACGCGCGCACGCCTTAGGCCTCATTAGCGAACGTGTTTCAACACCAATCGCAAGAAACTCACTTAAAATCCATGTTTACCTAACGCGCAACTCACCAACACTATTTGCAACACATCTCACACTTAGTGCAATTCCACTGCAAAATAGATGTTTTATCTATCTTAGCACGGGATAGACGACGACGAGGATGAGGAATGCAATTGTGAAATTGCTCTTAAAGTTCCGAGGAACTGGGATGCGACAAGGGATGAGAACGTCGCGACTATCAGACATGCCAAGGATAATGATAAATGTTAATCAAATATACAAATTAAATAAGCCCACGAAGTCGATGCGGCTGGCACATATCTGCAGACTTATAGAATTAGATGTTGGAGCATTCAGTTACAAACTCATTTAAAGTGAGATCACAACTTCGTCTGTGTATCCACACCATTCCTACTTCAGCGTACTCTTCAGCGCCGCATCTCCGCTGGTAAAGCCCGCTTGCATCGGTTCCCAACTTGCGCGCACACCATGCTTGTATATCTTGCGTAATTAAGTTGTCAAAGTTGGTGCGGCACTCGTAAATGATTGATTTTTATTCAGATGCCTGCGCCGATATTAGCCCCGAATCTCTCGGATTTCCACGCATCGCACTGCAGATTATTAAACTTTTATGGCCTTCTGAGTGGTTACGGTGCGAAAACAGGCCTACTTTGTGGCGTGTGCTTTTCGGCCGCTTTATCCGACGATCTAAAGTAGGATAAAGTGCACATAAACAACGCGACCGTTAACAGGATCTCGTTGGCCCTGCGCTGGTAACAATGCGCAGGAGGCATAATCTCCGCGTCGGAGTTAATGTTTTGTGCATTATTATTGTACTTAAATGCTTGCGTTTTTGAGGAGCGAGAGACAAGCGTAATACGTTTTTTTTTTCGCGCGTGCGGATGATGCAGGACGATTTACGACTAACCTTTAGTTCATTCTAAATAAACAGGGTTCTTAACCTTTACCCGCCAACTATAGCCGTAAGTATCTCGTAAATCTGGGAGCTACTGTATAATGAAGGCGTTGCTCGGTCATTTGAGTTGCGGAGATCCAGGATACATGAAGAAAAAAAGTTTTATAACTGTTTGGCATTTGCAGAGTGCTTGAATTGATATCATTTGAGTGCTGCAAAAAATACCAGCAAATTAAACTGAAAAACTGGCAGAAAGTGATGAGATCTTCTAAGAATTTCAACAAAAATAATTCAATGAATGCACCTTATAAACTCAACTAGGCAAGCACATAATCTGCAACACATTAAGAAGCACATGAAGCACGATGAAGACATGATTGCCTCTCGTAAGCCAACCAGTCTACCATAACACATAATTAATTAATTGCATTAAGCACAAGCACACCTTGAACTATCCATATGTGAATTTGACTAAAATATCGTAAGCGTATAATGATGCGGCCGCGGCAAATTATTGTCTAATAAATTACTATGTGATTACCGCGCTTATTGCTTGTTTTATTATCGACGAAGATTGGGTTACTACTATCCGCTCAAGATCGTCGCGATCAGTCGCGCTCGGCTGGTGATGAAAAAGGCCAGAAACAATTAAGTGCCATACAGAACCATGATAATAATGCCACATGACATCAGTGACAATCAGCCTTTTATTATATTTTTATAACCGGAATTAATTTTCATAAAATTTGTGCGAGAGTGGCGTCGGCAAGGACGGAAATAAATCGGATTTTTTTTTTGCTCTGCCAAGGCGGAGTAGTCGAGGAAGTTCCGCACGGAATTATAGAAGTTAATAAATTGGAAGCGTAATCAAGATATATGAATCACTTTCTTTTATAGGTTTTTGTTTTCGTTGCGGGTGGTGCAAGCAGGAGATGCAGTGGTTGCAGAAAAGGAGGGAAAGTGGGCGCAAGTTGAAAGTAAGTTTTCCTATTTGAAGCAGAAGAAAACGTTGAGATTGTCATTAGAAAATAAAAATAATAAACAGATTTTCATTACTTTTCTGTTGCTTTTGTGTGTGGGTTGGTATACTCGGCTCGGCAGGTATACACGTCTCGTTTTCGATTGCGAAACGCAAATTGCAAACTTACTCAAGCGTATATGCCATTTCAGGTCTCCCTAAGTGCAAGTCAGCGTGAAAAAAGTAAAAATCCGTAATGATATGTATAATTGCACGTTACGAAAATCTAATTGTAGACTCGACAGTATATCACCGCTGCGCATGCTCGCTCGGCGCGCAATTGAAAATTCAAATCAAGAAATTGAATTGTTACTGTATGTCTGGCAGCGCATTAACGTGTCGCCGCCGCGCATAAAATATTGCGGTGCATCTGGGCGCTGGCCCCCTGACTGTTGTTGCTTCAGGTCGTTCGCGTGCCACCGCTATTGTTCAATTGAAAGTTGATTGTCGTATGGAAAAAATGCTTAGTTTATGGCGGCGCGTTTCGTCTCGCGTTCAATGGCGTGCCATGGCGGAAAATGGGCCACTGCACGATGACTAATGCTGGGTTTTTCAACTTGACATTATTTATCATTTGGGCCAATTACTTTATTAGACGGTGAAAAAAGTAAGTGACGAGAGAAAATAATCTCCAACATAATAAAAACTGTATGTTTCTGTCATATGACTGGAGTTTAAAATAGAATACAAGTAGGACTCCATTTAGTATAATTTAATATTGACAATTCTGTTTTAATGCAATATGCAATGAATTTGATTTGTGTGTAAACATGTGCATTCAGTAAAACTGAATCACACTCGCTGCATGGAAATTATCAGAGCGAA
This sequence comes from Diploeciton nevermanni, assembly GCA_027575565.1. NCBI lineage: Eukaryota > Metazoa > Arthropoda > Insecta > Coleoptera > Staphylinidae > Diploeciton > Diploeciton nevermanni. The sequence continues at coordinate 1,951,367 of JAODIE010000011.1, forward strand.
AATGATATTTTCACAATTCTTTACAATTTACACTTAAACATTTTTAAGGTCACATTAATAGGCTCGCACGGTGTGTTGCACTTTATTTCAACATGTTACAACATCAATTTTATTTGCAAATAGACACAATGGCAGAGGCGCTACAAAAAAAGCGATGTTAATCAATAAAAAACCTGTGAAATTAATCGCTATGTAAATACTTTAATAGTGTTATTGATGTAAATTCAATATAAGTTTGAATAAATATCATCACACAGAATGTCTGTATGTTGCAAAAAGAAGTTTCTCACTCGAAAATAAATATTGTTCTGAATGATGGAAGCGCTTGATTGCGGTGAATGAAAGCAAGAAAACATCATGAATAAACAGTACAAATCGTTGCGGTACCTGTGATATTTGTAATAATTATACAAAAGGTAGCAGCGCGATAAAAAGGCATAATTTATGCGTCGTGGAAACGTACATACATAACAAGAATCCCCACCGCTTAATTAATGAAATATTTTCCCGTACCGCATAAAAGTAAATCAATGCTTTCTTTCGCGTGCGCACATGCGTGCTGCGTCCCTGCAAACTTATGCACGTCCGAACACATGCTTCATTCGTATTCATTTATAAAGTTTATATTTGTAAGTCATATGCGTCTTATGTGTTGCAGGCCATTATGCGCACAACTGCACCGAGGGAACCGAAAGGTTGAATCGCTTAAATGTAAATGTGACGCGTACACACAGCGCGCTCGTAATTTATGACAGGAAGACTCTTTGATTCTTATTATAAGCAGGTCATAAAGTGTTAAGGCTCTATTATTCTTATCTCTGCTGGTGCTGGCTGCGAGCTGCTGGAAAAAATCACGATTTGATGCTATCGACCTGCACGTATCATAAGAGCGCCAACTTGGAAATGGGGGATTGTTCTGCGAGAAAACGCGTCAAGTTTTGAATTGTGAAGAATTGTGCTTACGCTCGAGATACGCGATTCCTGCAGCCAAGTGCGTAATTGTAAATGATTGAGAGCGATTACCAGGTCGGTAAGCAAGAACGCACTTCACCTTCGTCGGCTCTTCTCGATGATGGAATACATTAAACTTCTATGAATACTAACGCACTTGTTTGTGCTGGCCAATATACTCACGATTTCATGCTTCGGCCATTGTAGATGTCCACAATGGCCGCCAATTATCGACGCTATTACTTAGCGTTTGACGCAGAATCATCTCGTTACATAGTATCAATGACACGTATTTACATACAGTGATTCGAGTGTGCTCCCAGCAATAAATCTAAATGCAAATGCGTCGCTCGGCCGTATATGTCGCGGCCGACGTATTCTTCTGCAACAAACCGACGTACGCTTTGGACACAGCCGCAAAAAGTAAATCTTCTGCACGCGATGTTTATCATTCTGATCTCGATGGTATCGCCGCATTGAGTCGGGGTAATCATTGGGAAAGTTTCGCATCGACCAGATATGATTGATCGCGTCCGAGAGCGGTTTCGGTGCGCAAACAGACAAGTTCCGAAGAGGCGTCGATAATTATGATTTGTCATCACTTAGATCCTAGAACTCTATCCAGTTCGCAACTCGCCGCAAACAGTTGCGAAACTTTTCATTGCCATAATGCCCGATTAATGACTATCCACAGGGTATCTCTTTAAAGCGCGTCGTTTCCTTTTGCTCGACGACGTGGGCCCGCAATAAGTACAGCTGATAACGCGACGTAAGTCTCGTTACGCCCGCTGGTGCCTTTTTGGCGGCCTAATACAATAACACAAACGAGTAGTGGAAGAACAAACATGCGTCACGTACAGAATAGACGACACCATTGCAGCCAGCCAGCCAGCCAGCGTCCCATCACCAGCGTCTGCAAACACACGCATATTGGGAATCCTAGAAACTTAATAAGTTCCAGGCCAGCGAACAAATGCGGTTAATCTACACTCTATACACTCTATAGACAAGGTACCGCCACGCCACGTATATAATTGCATATTTGCTAAACGCGCCCGGGAGAGAAGCGACCAAGGAACCGACACGTAATCGATTATTCGTTATTAGTTGCCTAATGAGAGGAAGCCAGCGAGTTTTCTAATCCTCCGGCTGCGACTTAACCTATTGCTGCGTGTCTATTCCATGCTCGAACGCATCCGATCGATTTTTCTATTGCCATGCAGCACAAGCCTATTGAACTCGTGTTCAATTGCGGACGTAGTGCATTTTAAAATGCATTTCTGCGCCGCATTAATAACGGCATTGGATAATCTAGCAGCGCAGATGTGGCACCTAGTGGGTAGTGTTTAATTATGATTTGAATTGAACAGTTATAATTGTGCAATTATTCATTGCACATCATGTGGGTGCGCGATTTAATTGTGATGAGCGATGGTTGTCAATGCCGGCAAGTCATACAGCCTCGAAAGAAAAACGCAGATGAGTTGACATTGTTTAGTGTTAAAGAGGAAATGGCTCATTAGTTCTTGTTGGACATGCGATTAAACAATCAGCTACATATTATTTTGAACATTGAGGTCTACACGTTGAATGTCAGAATTCTCTACTCCTAGACGTAATCCGACCACTATTCATTTTAGTCTAGATATATCATCCATATATATATATATATTTTCTGTTATATTTGTCAATATTAAAACAGGAAAAAGCGTAATAATTTCATTTTAAAAATAAATTATAAAAAAAGATGTAGATGCAATAACACTATTTAGCGCTAAAGAGGAAACGAGTCATTAGTTTAAACTTCAACTGGCGCTGGCAGCTTGTAAGTGAATTCACTAGTAATTATCTTTTAAAAATGCGGTTAAGGCTCTCTTCTACTGATCGATTTTAATTAAAATTTTATACGCGCATTTTATAATGCTTTAATTAAGCCCGCAGCAGTAAACTTTTTTGCATTAGATGGTTTTTATTCGTTTTCGGGCGACGGCTTTTTTCCTCTCTACGCGCTTCCGCCAACTGAGCCATAACTATATACCGAGTAAAAGCTCTCCCTAACGGCTAGCCGGCGAATAAATTCAAGCGAAAGATATAATAAATTTTTATATAAAGGATTAGTTCAATTAAACTCCTCTCTATTTCTCGAGAATGCGCGCGCGTCCCGACGCTGCCGCGGCGGAGTAAATAGCAATAAAGTAATTGTTTAATGAGACAGTGTTTGTCGGAATGCGCCTTACTCTGCGTTCCTCTTGCGCCTCTCGCTTGGCGAGCAGTCAGACCCAGAGCGCTTTTTGCGAATGTAAATAATTGGCGAAACAAAACACTGCAGAACCGAAACAAGTGGAACATGCAGAAAAGCAAAAAGAATGTCAGTGAAAAATGAACGCCAACGACAAGCGGAACAGAAAAAGGCCAATGAAATAAATCCGAGAACGGAACAGTGTCAGATTCGAGTAACACCTATATACAAGCCGCATTGTAATTTAACACGTACGCCCTGACAGACACAACAAACATGCTTTTAGGGTAAATAACTAAATTGTGAAAACTCTAACGTGAGCTGCCTTAACCTGACCGTCGTTTTTCACAATGCACATTTGTGAGATTAAAAACTGTGCTTGTACGCAACGTGGTTGGTAATGTTTGGCTTGTTTCAAGCTCTCGTAATCGCGTATTCGGAAGTCATTCAACCTGTCAATTTTCGATTGACGCTGCCGGAAACCAGGACAAGCATCGGCTAATAAAATACGTCAATAATGATGCGCATAATTGGCAGCAAAAGTAATTTTGCAAAGTTTTGCAAAAGCGTTTTCTCATTCATAATTAGTGCCAATAAAAATGCGCATAGTAATTTCGAATTAATTATTACCGGCGCGTCCCTGTTGCGGTGACGGCGTCGTCGGCGATGCGCGAGTAATCGATAAATATGGATTCATTACTCGCCTTAATTATAGCGATTGCACTGTTGAAAACGTGCGTAAAACTGTCTGATTTACGACGAGCTGTAAAAATGCAATATTCTACCCTACGTCAAATTTGACTATAAGATGTTTGAGTATTTTTGTACGCATCGCGAGTTCATTAATTACTCTACAAATTCCTCTCTTGATATGTAAATAAAAATCACTTCACGTCCCAGACTTGAATAAAATCTCAATGCAAATAAATCTCAAATCCGCACCGCGCTAATGGGCGTCTTATATATATATTTGCTATGAACTGATTAATTTATTAAGTCGACTTGCCAATTGGATGGCACGTACACAAGTATTGTTCATTATTTTGGCACTGCCCTGCGGGAGATGAGCAAATATTATGAGAAATGAATATAGAAATGAAATATTTGTATAGAAGATTGGCTGCATATTGAAGAAGTCAATATGATGAAAAATTCAAGCCAAGGAAAAATTGTTGAGGCACTAACTAAAATATTAAATTCAATATTGAATAAATCCTCTCGACAATAGAAATCTTCATGAATAAAATAATATTTATTTTAGACAAATAAATGCTACACTTGTTGTTGTCTCAAAAGTCCACCCTGAAAATATGAGATGCAATAACATTCAACATTCATAAAATCTGCGATGATTTGATATCATGATATGAAACACAATATAATTCAGTTTCTTACCTAAACAACAATATATATATATATATATACAAAACATTTTCCCGGAGTGCCAAGACAAATCAAAATAGAATGTTCATATTGTGGAGTACCTTCGTACTTTGAGTTTGCAGCATCTCCTCCTTTCGGTAATGCTTCGCAAACTAATAAAGTTCGAGTTACAATTCTGTTACAAATAAATCATCTTCGATGGAAAACAAACAGAAAGGAGAATATGCACGTAATAAATAATGAAACTATCCGCGAATGTGGTTGTGGTCGTGTGTGCGTATTGCGATTCTGCAGGCGCTCCTGCTGCGACCAGGACAGCACATTCAATTTCTTGTTGCCGCGTGTGTTCGATAACCGCGAATAAATCTTTAAATCAAGTTTATGCCGCTTGTACGCTACGTGCATTGTGTATCTAGCGAGCTGAGCGTTTATCCACCCTTGGGAAAAATCCTGCATGTGGAAATGGTGCTGGAAAGTCGTCTTTAACGCACTACCTGTGCATATTTGATTTACGCCGGGTGGGAGAGTGAAAGCACGTTCAGCACGTGTGAATTAACAACGCCAACTCATTGCGATAATGGAGAGCTGAAGGCATTAATAAATTTATAGTAATTAACTAGACTATACTTACATCTTTTACGCTCTGCAGAATGCAGTACGAGGTGTATAGTCATCTGCATAATGACTGCAAATGAGCACTAATCGAATTATTCACTTTTTACTCCTATATAAGATCTGCTAACCTTCGATTAACATATTAAAGGAAGCTTGCATTTGCTCCTGCCTGTCGTGGTGTCCTCTTTGCTCGTTCCTCAGTATTTAGCCTCTCGCAGATTGTGGGTGTCACGGGCAAGGTGTGCACCGGGAGATGCACTCGAGCGGCTCCGCGCGCAATTTGCATCGGGGTCTGTCTCAAGGCCAGGCCCGTGCCGTGCCGGGCATTCACATTCGCGTCGTCGCGCCCTGCCGCCCCGCGCCTACCCCCGCAGCCAGACAAACAAACCTGGCTGCCCGCGAGATAGATGCGCCGGTGATATGCAGGTGAATTGTGTATGCGATGCGGCCGAAGGTTACCGTCGGATGGTTGTGTTTGGATATAATTACGCATCGCCGCACTCTGTACTAGTGCGTACATAATCAAATGCCATCGCCCGTGGACGCCCGTGAACGGCGTGTGTCCATTAATATTACTGCTGCAAACTCTTATTATTGCATTTGTCATCATAACAAGCGAGGGCCCTCTCTGAGGGTCGATTTGCACATAGTGACATCGCCAATGACAGGAGCGCAATGTGCAAACATAAATGTTTAGTTCATAATTGGCATTGTGAAAGTAAATGATACGCTGGATTAAATTGATTTCATCTTACTTGAACTTAAGTGGCTGATGCGGCTAGCACTTTGCTTAACGCTGTAAGCCGCAATTGTCTGATTTTATGATCTTAATACATTGCTTGCTAAGCATGCCGAAACATTTGCTATTGATTCATTCTTATTGAAATTTGTTGAATTGCAAGCACGTTTCTTGGCGTTGCCTGCAGTCGCTCTATGGTCTCATAGAATCCTTCAAATTAATTATACAATTATTATGATTTACTATATGATTACAACCTTTCAGTAAGTAAAATATTACCAAGTAAAATCTCTTCACGATTCATTTAATGTCTACTTCTACCTAATTGATAATAATGATAAACATTCTTTATTATTATCAGTATTACGTAGATATCTTAATTTGTATTGTTTGCCCTTGACTTAAGGATTGTCGATTGCCGATTGTCGATCGTCATATATGTAGGAACTAATCTATAAGAACTATAGATGTACAATGTAGATTATGATTATTACTATTAGCTAGATTTTTAAAATTTATCGTTGTAGATTTTCATCACCGTAGTTGAACACCAATAAATCAACCTTGTGTAGAACCTTTATACAGTCATTTAGAAGACCACAGTATAAGTATAACATGTGAAGCGTACTTGAAAGTACAAAATAATAAGAATAAACCGAGCGTAGCGACGCAATCTAATTCAACCGCAGAATGCAAACAAAATCCTAGCGATGAGTGCAGAAAACAACTGCTGATGACTACACATAAATCCTGCCTCACTCTACTCTACTAACAAAGAATTGCTTTGCATAGAAATATCTATTGTTGATTCTATTGTTACATGTCTTTTATTGCCATTTGCCACACACATTTTATACACGTTATCATCAGCTAATATCTAAATATTGCACTAATCAATCATCCTGCACGACGCATGTCTCAATTATGCTGCCTAGCGTGCACACTTTGAACGATTCAACCATCGCGAAACAATTCAGAAGGCTACATAATAATTCTTCGGAGGCCAAACACAATCTGCTTGCTGTACATAGCGCACAGTAGCGCGAGCACAATAGTGAACACGGCATTATTAATAGATTGTGATTATTCTCATTATGCAATTCTCATTATGGCGCCTGGGTTAGATTTATGATCTTTGGTCAGTCGATACCTGCGAGGTTTGGCGTGTGGACGCGTGTAAAAATTATGTAAATTTGTGATTGATTGAGGCTCGTTGCCATCAATATTACTTTGATTATTCCAGAGGTGTATTTGTAAGATCTTAGATTGATTTGTATTACAACATTTCTCTTTATTTATCATCATCAATTCAGTATGCTTGAGAAAATTATAACTTGCGGAAATTTGTTTGCAATTTTGAACCTTTCTATTAGAAGTTACACACTGAAATAAGTTACTAAGCAATTTCTGACTGACTTACATTTCTGGATCTCCAGCATGCTGCTATCGAATATTTATTGGAGTGGGAAAATTTGAATTTAGGTCTAGTAAAACTGTTTAAAGTATTATGATATCAAATAAAATATTGTAATTCATGATTTTTATATTTATCAATCAGACATCTATTTGACTAATTGACTTCACTTAGCAATACACTTAACAATATTAAAATGAGTTTTGGGTCGGAATTCACAAATGTATTTATTAATATTAAAAATCAGTTGCTTCTAGCTGACGGGAAAAATTCATTTGCAAATATAAAATATCCGAAATTAGTTTCCAATGTAATATACACACGCTGCGAATATATTGAAATTTAATATTTTATGAAATTTATTACAACTCATCCGCAAACAAGTTGGAACACGCTTTCTGCCATAACGTTAATTAGTAATTGATAGTTGTCCACGTCTGGTCTGGCACGTAATTGACAGCTTGATGGTCAGACACAGAAAAAAAAACCATCACAAGATATGGAAATATGCATTGGTGTGGCTGCCAAGCCATCGACTAGCCCGCGTCAATTGGGCTAAATATCACATCGATGTATAAATTTGGCGTACAAAAGCCGCATTGCACGGGCATCGAATCGTCCGAACTCATCAGCGACAAATGTATCGCCGGTTGTTGTGCACTAAGCGCGCGTTGACGGCAAATCGATCGCGCTTAAACTTTAATGGGGCGCAAATTAAATACGATGCGGCGGTCATTTTGATGCGGCTTAAAAACGGCCAAATGGTATCCAACTATTAAATCGTGGTTGCATATTACAATTTAGCATTATTTTGAATGCTGGTGAATTTAATTTCTAGATTTGTAGGAGATCAAATTTAACGCAGTTGGTCATCATAAAGTTTCCCGTTCGACTCGTTGGAGTTGAACGCATCCTGGTTGGTGTTACTCTTCTCTGGTCTTTTATTTCCTTGCATACTTGTTTTCTTGAGTTTATGACGACGTTGCGGGTCGTGATGCGTGCACTCTGCGTTTAAATATCAAATTAAAAACAAATAAAGCGTGTTTTTCGTCTTGCTTTAAATATTAACCGCGAGACGCGCTGCGCATTCGGAGGGCATTTAAGACCTCCAAAATGATAGGTGTTTTAATGGGCAATTCAATGCGAACGCGTTGTGGTGTTACCATAAACTGTTTCTTCATTATCTGCCATTAGCGAGATTATGTTTATTTTATTAACTTGGCTATAAAATCAATGGGAATGGGAGAAAATCAAGCAGACCCATTATATTACAACTGGAAAAAGTGGACAGTCATAAAGGAAGGAAAATAGCTTGTGGCCCGAAATTGTAGGTAAGTGAACGGCATCATCTTAACAACATTAATCGAAACCATCTTATTTGAACTTTTAAGTAGTAATACTTTGTTTTGAGTTGTGTTTTAGAGAACGCGTTGAAAACGCATCGAACATGCCCGGAAAACGTCCGCACCACAGCGGCACTAAACGCGAGTACATCTAGTTGCAAGTACGTCTACTACTACCTGTGCGTGCGACTCATCTCGCGTCCAGACGCAACGCAGAGATAATCTAACGGTGGTTTATTGCGACGGGCGATGAGATAGATGATGATCACGGCGTCGGGGCCGGCGTTCACGTTCGCCGCGCGCGCTCTATACAGTACTCTTGGTTTTATTTTTACAGATTCATTACATTTAGAAACTAATTAGTATCTGATGCTTTATTGCCGTAAAAATGGTGCGAGTTCAAGCGTGGTGAAAGAATCCAACTGCAGCTGAACGCAGTCCATTCAGATTCACATTGTAGATGTTGCTAGATAAATAAATAATCCCATTTCTCAGCTCCAGTTTAGATATGCATCACTTGACGAAATTAAATCATTTGCTTTCACTTTTTTGGATTGTTCTATGGATTGATGGAGAGTTGTGTCTGTTGGTTGCTTGCCGATGGAAATAGAATAAAATTAAAAACAGATATAGTAACCACGTTGAGCATGGCGTAATAAATGAAACATGGCTGCGGAGCAACGCACAAATGAGCTGTAATTTATCTTACATTCAATTCGGAATGTAATCTGTTTTGTGAAACTGACAAGTTGTAACGAAAGTCGAGCCGAAATGTGGTGAGTCAATGAAATCAATTGGTTATCAAGACACGTCGATACATCAGGCTGGCGGCTCCTAAATCTAAAGTTCGCGTTCGGCTTTCAGCGGAATCCTGCTGATGTGCAACGTCGGGGAGAGTTGCAAAGAGCAGACCAAGTGTTGTGGCCCAAACCACTGGCCCAATCAATATAAGGCTCATCCATAGTCACTTTTTTTCTGTCCACTTAAATTATTCACCTTGTTTTAAAACTAAAAATAAAAACCCGCACAAGCTTTTTGCTTTTGTTTACCATGATGGTGATTATTTTTTCAAAAACACTCAGTGTCAGTTTCTCTGGCCTTTGTTGTATCTATCTGTTGTTCCCAATGAGTTTTTAGAACTTTGGTCAATACGTTTCCAAAATGATAGTGAGAATATAATCAATTTATTTTTTTACCCGGAAATCGGTCGGTAATGCATGAACCCAACAATCACCAAATAATACCCCAGCCGTATTATTAAGCCGCCAAAAAGCAACCAAACCCTTGGCAGGAACGCTGTCGCTCCAAATTGAATTTATTATCAAGCCTAGGTGCGTTCTAATCAATGCCAAAAGGTAGGGTCGGTTTAGTATGCTAAAAATGATGATTTGCTTGGAGAAATAAGCCGCATTTTATGATTGGACTTTTCTTTATTAACCAAAACGTGCAAATCAAGAAGGGTATTAATTAATTCTTCCACATGAAGAGAGCGGTAACGCAAAACAAAGCAACCGGGGCGCACAAAAGGAATTTTCAGGAAAGCGTAATAAACGACAATTTACCATTTGGTAATTAAGTAATAATTGCGTATAAAAATTCCGTTTGCTATATTCAAACAGGAGAAAACGAATAAGGGAATTTAAAAGTGTAGCAATTTTTGAGTGATGAAAGAGACATTTTTATATCGAGAGATAAAAACATTTTTTTCATTTTAGTTTTGTTTTCTGTTTTTACCTGTTTTTACAAATATTTTTTTATTGGTAGAAAAAGCAATTCCATGATGAGAAAATAATGGTAATTTAATAAAAAGGAAATTCTATAGTAATAAAAATAATTTGAATTTCTATGAGTACCCAATATTTGTTCACATAATATTCTAACATCCTAAGTATATTGACAGCAATTATTTTTTAGAAATTTTGTTTCGGTATAGTTAAACATTTTCCTCAAAATTCCAATGCATTAATCATTCTCAATTACTATAATCTCTTCTGCTTGCTTGAAATGTTCCAGGTGAATTTAATCAAACAGTAGGCATTTATGAAGCCCGGCTAGATAAAGAATGCCAACCAATTTGAGTAATTGCAAAGTTTTGCCCCGGCACTGAATACCCCCACATTAGCGCCAGGACGCAACAAGAACGATTTCGGAATGCTCGCAACCCGAAGCACTGCATAGTTTGTCTGTTTGTTGTTTTCTACACCAGCAGCAACAAGGTCCCAGCCGCGTCGCCGCCGCCATGTCAAGAGAGACACTAAAAACAAGTAATCCCAACAAGCATTAAGTGAAACAAGCGCTCTAAATGCTTACTGCTGCATCGCGCAGCGCAGGAATTAGTTGGCACTGGGAATTCTGATATGTCGCTGCTACTTGGCGAGGAGTTATAAATGTATTGAACCAATTCTACCGAAGTGCGCACTGTGCGCGATTATTATCAGAACGCTGGCAATAAGCAGGACGAGGCAGGAGATGGGCGCTCTTTGATTTAGTTTGCAATTGTGCATGAGCAAATTTATTTGTTATAGCCGCGAGGCTAGAGAAAATTTAACAAAGCATAACTTGTAATGAGATGAAAGTTGAAGGGTGAAACAATAAGTGAACAAGAAATACGTTTTGTGTTGAAAAAATAGAAAAAACATGAGTGACAAGTAAATGACGGCGCGAATAAATACTTTCTCACTCTCTTACATTATTGTAATATATTTGTAATTTTAATTCAATAGGTTTCTATTAATTGTACTTCTTTCTCAACCTTGATAAATACCAAGTAAAAGAGTACCCAAACTGTTCGGGTCATAAACCGACACCGTACTCTACCTCAATATAACACCGTTTATTTGCTCGGAAGGATGCAAATTCTCAGCTTGATTTAAAACTACAAGGACGGGGATCAAATGCACGACACACTGACTTGTAAGCCAGAATGCTTATTCATAATATTCATAATATTTCTAAATTATTTTCCTCGATGGTTCTAGAGAACCTGTGCTGTATTATTAGAAGTGGTAATCAAAGGCATAGACTAGTTACACATTTTAGCAGAGAGTGAGTTATTGTTGATATAAAAATAATCATGTATGTATATAGTAAAAATAAATACATGAATAATTATATGAATTCTATTTTTTCTTTATAAAACATCTCATAATTAATTGAAAAGTTAAATGTCCCATTCTAGTTTTTACTCAAAAGTTAATAAATACTTCTAAAAAAATATTTTATTACTGAAACAAAACACATCTAAGACTTGTTAGGAATATTGGAAAATTATTCAGAACATACGTACAATTCACAAGAATGTTTTTCCGATTACATAAAGATAAATGTACGTGTAGGTGTGTATGTAGGTGTACTTGGCTATCCTTGAGATTTGAAAATAATCAATTAATTGCAGGATGTTTATAATCCTGCATTTTCTTGCTGATAGATAAAATACTTATTATATTTATTGTGAAATATTTATTATTGTTGTAATGTTTAATATTATTTGTAATTTCCATATAAAATAAATACGTTTAAGAAATACGTTTTGTATCAGTTTTAATTCGAGCTGATTTGAGAGCAGAACGAAATTCTGAAAATAACGATTTTAATATTCATCTTTATAGTTTAATCAGTAAAATTCCTTGGAAATCCATGCTATTCTGATCGATTCTTTGACTTGGACAATACAAATCAAACTTGATTGAAGAGCTGGCTTAAACGTACAATCCTTGATTTCTACTCTATTTAAAATAATAAAAATATGCAATTTCTATAAAATTTATCTAACAAATTTTTTCTAATGAAAATGACTGCATAATGACTGCATTTATTTATTCATTTATTTTAAATTTCTCTCTGGAAATATAAACCCATCAAGTATTGATTCAATTTATAGCTTATTCTATGTGCTTTCTACCGCACTGTCAATTTTCCCAATTTTCCTCCCCAACTTATCACCGCCTGCGACGCGGCGCCATAACGAAAACAATAATATTGATACAGAACACGATGTAAACTCGCACATCGTACTATGCCAAAGATTAGACACACCCTAAAACGAACGACACATACAAAACCGAATCCGAATTTCTCTAACCTTCAGTCCGGCCCTATTTGCGCATCGACGAGGAATTGGCGCAGAAAATATAGGACGTGTTTGCTCTCCCGTTTGCTATTTTTCCTCCGCTCTGTTTTATATTGGCCAGCACGCCACAACTCTCCTATCTATAACACCCCATTGCAAAGCAATGTATATTCAGCGGGAAACTCATGCGATAAATACAACGAAACAGTCCCAATCACTAGATTGTCCGCAAATTGTTTTGCAGATATCGTTAGATCGCGGCAATTTGCAGCAAATGTTACTGTAATATCCCTAAAAAGTAAAAGACACCCTTCAGTGAGTTTTGGCCAACAAGGACCTTAGCCTTAAGTGTAGATTGAGCGTGTTGCCACCTCGTTTCCTTTTTCGGCGTGTCCGTTATCCGTTCTTTCAACACCAGCCCCACTTTTAGCGTCTTTGCACTTTGTGTGGAAATTAAAAGCCCGCGGAGAAAACTACAATTGTCGATAATTAAAAGAAAGTCGCGAAAATCATGTGCGCTATTTCAGATCATCCAAATATAATTTCTGGCTTTTCAAATAAAAGAGGAATTAATGAGAAAAGTGAGGAAACTGCTGGTATTGGAAAATTGTTAGTTGCAAATGAAAACAATGCAGTGCAAAAGTTTTAATTAAATGAAGAGAGAAAATGATTGTGAGAGGATTGGTAATACTAGTCAGTGCAGTGCTACTAGTGCATGGTAATTAATTGCATTTTGTGTCTATTAATTACTAGGGAAAAGCTACAGGATAACTAGAAATGTTTAATGAATAGGAACATGCTCTACTGGTCGATATATCTAATTTATACCTTTAACACGTCTAATTATGGCAATTAACACACATATTAGTAGTTTCAAATGACCACAAAAAAATTTATTGTTTCCTATTAGTAACTCTTATAATAACTCCTATAAAGAACCAAGAGATGAGAAATATAAGAAGATGAAAGGAGTTGCAAGCTCTGCAAAGAGGAAGTAGTAAATTCATCAATGTAACCAATTATAATTTATTAAAAGCTCCATTAGCATGTTCACATTTCCAGATGCAAATCACAAGTCAAGAATCCGCCTGAGAAAATGATACTAGAGATCAATCAAAATATGATTGATACCTAATTACGCTAGACGCACCTATAGAAATCCAATCAGCCGGTGTTCATCGGCGTGTTACGCCGGAAGGAAAGCAAATACAGTTGGCTGATTCCAACAGCTACAGTTAATTATTTAATTGATGAGCGTGTAAATATTATGACAATTTATGCATGTGATTGACGCGCTTATCTCTCTCATTGGTGGATTGTTAAACAGAGATGTAGAAATATTTTAATTAAATAGGTTTATGGAGTATAAAACGGTGAGAAGATCGAATGAGGATGAGGTAAAAAGTTAAAAGACAGTAATAGTTTCCTTGCTTTTTAGGAAGAGAAGAAGTATAATGTTGAATAAAATTATTACTATTATTATTATTATTATTCTTTGAAATAGAAAACATACAATTTTTTAGTTGTTATGAAGTATTCTTGTTGGTTAAACAGTTATGGGAAATCTATGTGACAATTACCTTTTTTTGAAAGAATTATTTGGTCATATTTAATTCATTAGCTAGCCAATATTTTATAAAGCAATAAGAAAGTAACAACGTACGTGTTAATTATGATGAATTATTGCTTGGATTAGGTAAATCAGCCTTCAAATTAAATTAATGAACGTCTGAGCTAAAGAATCACCTCCTGGACTCAAGGTAAAGCCAGCAAATATTGAAAGAAAGCAAAAGTCCGCTTATGAAAATGTAATTGCCAAAGTCATTAGAAGTGAACGAATTTAATTCTAGTACTTATTTTCCTATCTATGTGTTAATAAGCTCTAAAAGAAAACCACTCCATAAGCTGTACTTCATTCAATTCTATGCCATAAATAATCTACATAAGGATAGCTATTAGCAAATTGTATTCGCTGTGAAAAACGTGTATAAAAGTGATTGATGCATATTGCCATTTGTCGCTGGTAATTGTTTTTTGCACAGCGTTGCAATGCGCTCAAGTGCACAACAAACGCGTTACAACGTAAGGACTCATTTATCCTGATTTATTTATTGGTTATTAGAAGCTCGATTTCGGTCCATGCGCACACCGGAATCCGTGCCAAAACCCGAGCGCAATTTATGTGCCATGCAGGCGTCAGCTGTTGAGCGCTTTCAATAAATTATCGTCCTCCGCTTCGATCCGGCACATCGCCCGAGATTCTCTTTTACTCTGGGAAATTTTAATTACGTGTAGGTTTGATATCCATCACGATAACAGCCACTATATATTGGAGGCGTATGCCAAAGTGACACGGCGACAAATGTAAACTTTGTGAACCGGCTCTGGATGAAGGCAGACATAAAACTCGTTCCCGACTGTCAGATATTATTTTTGTGCCCAGGATGTTTTGATATGAATGAGTCGATTTGCGTAGTAGTATATGGTCAGAGTATCACCGCAGGGCGGGAATGTAGGTGAAAGGTTGACTGAGCTTTCCAAGGATTTGCGGGAAATATCTAACAAGAAAAAATGTAATTTCCTGCACGGTTTTCCGCGTTTGTTCGGCAAATCAGTGGAGAGGAAGAGTCCTTGTGATTGGATATGTAACTGCAACATTGCACCGATGCACAAGGTTGCAAAGGACTGTACCTTGCCCACCAACCAAGAATGTGATTAAATTTGTATCCGGATGAATATCCGGCAATTGCTTCAAAGTCATCTGAAACTCACGTAAAACCCTGCCGTTTATTGGCATTTTCTCAAACAGATTGTCTCAAAGTGGAATGTGCGCCTTAATTTTATATTTCTTGGAAATCCACTTCTGCATAGAGTATGTGAAGTAAAAAAAATAAAAAAACAAGTGGATTCGGGAGCTGGCAAGGCGGTTTGTTTTTTCTGCCCCTCGCATACATTCCCGAGCGACCCTCAGATGGAGCTATGGAAAACAGATAAGAATCGAAGGGAAAACTTCCACCACGCTGATGGCTGGAATTTGTTACATTGATGACCGCGCATTCTGTTTAGAAGCAGCGACCGCATTTTTGTTATTCTCGGCGGAAAAATTCGTTCATTCTCCCTATTTATTTTCCACCAGCCAGCACCACCAAAATGCAATGCACGAGGGACGAAGACAAGGCATAAAAAACAAACGACAGCAAATGCTCCATCTGCACACGACGATTTGTTTCAATGTTATGAATGACGATTTGGAACGTGAAGAATTCATGGGCTTTTATACTTTTACAAGTGTGGGATAGTAGAGCGTAAGCTCCGCAATTTGGTCCGAAAGCTTAGGCTTACAACTCAACTACACGCAAACACCAAACAAGAACCCATTTTCCTCACTCTCATGCAGTAAATTCGGCGTGCTTCGGATAATTTATTTAATAAAAGCGACACATGTTTTTCATCGCGACGCTAAACATTAAATAAACCATAAAGCCGCATAAAAAGTACAATGTCGGGATAAAGCATAGAAAGGAAAGAAAGAAATAGTGCTTGTTTTTTGGTGTTTTGGTCACTTGCACGCCGATTTGCTTTCGGCACCTTCTTTGTCAACTTGCGTGCGGACCTTTTTTGACTGCCTTTGCCCATTGTGCTTTATAGTCCTCCGAAGTTAATAATTCATACAGAAATGATGCGTGTAACTTTAATAAAAAAAACTTGCATTATTATCCAGAGCTCGCAGCGTGTGGAAAAACAAAAGTGTATGATCGTTGGAGCGTGCGTTGTTTGGGTTAAACACAGTCTGGCGAGTATCGGCGATTTCCACGGGAGTTTTTCTTTATTGGACACTAGCCAATGCCGTTCAAATAGAGAGACTGAGGTCTTAACATCAACTTTATAGACAGTAATTAGTCACCGGTAATTCAATTAGTTGTTATTTACAACCTTACACCAAATTTCACACTACAATCCTGTCATTTCCGAAACATATTTTGTGTCAAAAAAAAGTTTAAATGAAAAAAAATTGTTAATGCCTGATACATTCACCTGAGGCAGTTCGTGCTCTAGCAGAAGGAACCAGTCCTTCTGCACATTTTTATTTATCCCAGCAGATAATTGCTATGGATGGTTGAGAGTACCAAAGAGCACGCTTCAAAGCACATAATTTCTTATCACTTTTCCTAGTTACTCGCGTTCCTAGTTGCGGCCGAAACGAGAGTGAAAAGTGGAGAGTAAAGTACCTCGACTCGTTGTTCAGTAACAAGCTAGCGCAAAAAACGAGCACGATGCCACGTCTTGCTCTATAGTTAAAGATTTATTCGCAATTACAAAACGGTTTGTTAAACCTTAGCCTGACTCTATAAATAGTGGTGCATTTGTAGAGTCGAATATCGCAAAACTACAAGACTATGATTAATGTCGAATGAATTCGAAGCAGAAATACGTTAATTGTGCAATTTCCAAAGCACAACAATACAACGTAATTGGAACCGGATTTATATTTACGCAATAAACAATATCCAATATGGTTTTGTTTTAATGGCCTTGCATTCAATTAGTTAATTGCATCCAATGATGTATTTATATTTCATATAAATAAATTAATATTTACATCGTTTGCCGAAGGGAGTGTATGCAATTAAATTAAAAACCCACATCAAAAATAGCAAATATCCAACAAATCACAATTGCAATTATGGCGTTTTTAATAATTTCTATAAAAGCAGATCGCTGTCATTCCAACAGAATACCACTGAACGTTGGTTTAAAATAATTACTTCGTATCTGCGTCCATTCGGAAAACATAATCAAACATAATTTATAGTAATTGAATTCGTTTGATGCAGGCCTGCATTTTACGGAAGCGGCCTATTCGAAATACGTACAATAATGTCTATTCCATTCGCTTCATATTTCCCAGCGTGCAAATATTCACGAGCCATCCAGTTTCAATCAATGATGATTTATAATTTATTCCACTGCCTCGTTATCTGTATGAGCTTCGATTACACACTCTTCACGATCGACATGCACACATGCATGCGGAGTGGATAGACATCTCCTGCATCGGAAATTAGCGTGCGATAAATGCCACTAATGCCGGCTGATTGATACTCTTGATATTGTTTTTCAAGCGGACGGCGGCAGCGGATAACCTTCGCGATGCGCGGAAAATGTGCAAGGTTTGGCAATATTTCTGCAATATGCATTTAAGTGATCCGAGGTGAGTTATGACCGTCGGTTGCCAACATACCAACGACGTAAAAACAGCATGTAAACAAACTTTAGCGAGATTTATTCTTATGGAAATCGCTATTTTCTCGGGCGCGCATTTTTAATCTCTTGGGAGACTTTATTTGTTTCCTTCACAAGTACACAAATAATCTCACAGTACATAATTTTACTCCAAGGTAATTTTCTATGCCTGCGTTGACCATGACTTGCATTATCTAAGTACCGATCACGGTGCGTTGTAATAATATAGTTAAACACTATATACATATACATAAACTCATGGTGCCGGTGTAGTGGATACCAGTCCATACCATCTACCTGAATCCAAGCTACTCTCCATGTAATATGCAGGCTTGTAGCCTGTGTAGTGGTATTGTTGTCGGGTTAATACTTTCGATTTGCTTCCAATTAATTCTACAGAACAGACGCAGACTGCCCGCTGCCACGATAAATACACACCATGTCCGATCATGCATGTGCGCAGCGTGGATTAACAAATGTCCTTCTGATAAAGCCCGACTAAAGCTGTCAGTTCTAGGGAACATACATGATGTCGAAATGTGAGACAGAAAAATTGCTACTGCGCCACGAAGATGTTGTGCTCAGGAGTTAAATGTTGAATGAATGTAATTGACGTGCATTATACTTCTGATAATGCATATTAGACCTTCGGTAATGCTTCCAATTGAATACGGCATGATTAAACATTGATATAATTTGCGACTAAACTAGACGTACACTCTTTCTACGATGCTAATCAAAATAAAAAATCACGTCTAGCAGATTTTCAAAGTATTTAGAGATGATTCAAAGTACTTTACTACCAGTGATACGCAAAGTTTCTTAAATTAAATATTTGTAAATTACATTTGTACCAGTACCTGGTACTAATGTCGGTTTTCAAAACCGGCAAAATATTAAATTAAAGTTTTATACTGAAAATCTTTGTTTCAAAGTGTAAATAAATTTTAATTTTCTATCAAATTATTCGTAAAATATAAAATAAAAACTTGTTTATGAAAAATTATGTTGTGACCTCTTGGTTGAACTTGGACACTTTGCAGTCACCTCCACTCCAGAATAACATAGAGAACGATTTATAATACAAGTTGATAGACGAAACTGGCAATGACGGAGCTTGTTGCTCACAACCATAAGTGGAAAATATGAAATTGATAAGTAACGGTGTTTCGCAACGTATTGCTTTGAAATAATGCATGTGCAAATCCCGCACCTTAGCGCAAAGCGAATTCAAATGCCCGATTTATTTGATCTGATTGAAATGCAGCGCGAACGGCATCCACGGTTCCGCATTACAATAACGTCATGCGATCGTGCGTGAGAGGTAACAATATAAATATAGAAATTATTTCATTAATAAACAAGTTACAAATGGACAAACAATCAAACAACAACAACTAATAAATTACAACTTGTATAATTTTGTTTTTACATTTTTGGAAAGTTGTATGTTCATGGTTGCATGTGGGTAGCAAGCAGCTTTAATATGATGTTCCTTTTAATTTCCTAAACGCCGCAAATGAGTTGTCGTCTTGGTTTTTGCCGCTGCCGCCACCACCGAGCCGCGTAATTGAGACACGCGCGAAACTTTGCAGCCCGCGCTTGCCTGCTGCCTACCGATCATTATCAAGAAGGCAGATAACGCCGGCGATGCTAATGCGCGCGGCTAAACCATAAACAGCCGCCAAACTCAACATAGTAGCTTATACATTAAACATGAAATGATACAATTTACCGCATTTGCATAAGATATATAGAAAAGATATGTTTTCGTAAGTTATTTATGACATAAACCGCTAAAAACGCATTGGAAATCTAGTAATATAGATAAATGAATAATATAATATATTAAGAACAAAACGCAATTATTTCTTTATGCTAATGAGTGTATAGGTGATTGCCTATGATAATTGAAAACCCGCTAAATTCAAATCTTAGATTCTATATTAAATAAAGTGGCTCTTGTTAAAGAACAAATTCAAATATCTCAATTGCTACGCGTTAGCGTGGATTGTAATTGAGATTATCTAAATTGAATTTGCTCTCGCCTATATAATTTTCTTATATTAATTCATACGTTGTGGCGGTAATTATCATTTTAATTGCGCACACTCCAGGGTTGCAAGCACTATAGAATACTAATTTACTTAGTTATTGTACATTCCACACGCACTCTCGTTTTCACTCTTCAATTCTCGCATACACATTTCTCGTGTTGGTAGCGTACAATTCAATGCCGACGCCAGTTGTCACAACAAGTTATTCCCACACCGAGGCACAGAGGTGCGAAAAAAATACCAGCATATTTTATACGGCACACACTAATTAATCCGTAAAATACGAGCTGATTTATTAAGCGATAATGAAGACAAATTATGACCCACTGTTCCAAACGTGCGCAGCCACTTGAACCAAAACCGGACTGAAAATATAAATTTTCTTCTTGCAGCTTAAATTCTTTGCATAAATAAATTTCTTCAAGTGCGTGTTGCGTGTAATTTGTTGTTGTCGCACAAGGGGGAAACACACCCGCTGCGTGTATGATTTGCTTGTGATAAATGATCCGATTTGCGTCACACAAATAATTCAGTTCGACACAGGATTAGTTCCAAGAGAGGATGCATCATTGTTGCCGCTGCTCTATTCAAATTAAGCCCAAAGTTGAGTGAGAAATTTAATTAGAAGCCTAAAAATTGAGCAGCATGCGATGCGCGTTTCACAAATGTCACGCTGTTATCGAATTACCGCCTTCGATTCCTGCGGTGATAATAACATGGCATCCACTACCTCTAAAAGCAACCAAACCTATTTCAAGACTGTATTAATAGAAACACATATAAAAGTAATTCTAATGCGGCTAATCGACGTGTTAATAAAAAAAATAAAAAATATGAGCCTTGGGAGGCAAGTAGTAGCAAGTGCACAACTCAACACCACCCTCTCATCTATTCAGATACCATTCAGATACTTTTACATCGTATAATAAACACTAGGGGTGCAATATTAAAGGGAATACCAAATGTCTCCCCTTTTTAAATACAAGGGGTGTACCCTGTAGAGATTATATTGTTTCCTGTAAAACCTTCTGCTATTCCAAACACTCCACACATCAACCTACTCTTGCTCCTGGAGAGCAAAGACTGAAAATCAATTTCATCAAACATTATTTCCATTTTAACGCTTGAGTGCAAACAAACTAGAGAGATAGACTAGATTCCTCCCTTTCGATCACAACTTGTTCCTGCACTCGACAAAAACTATCAGGCACGATCAGCGCAATGACTTGTATTCTGGACAGAAGGGAAAAACTTACACTTTGAGACGATTGTTACATGTTCGAGTGGTGTCTGCAGGAAAGCATTAAATTAATGTTGTTATTTGTCCGACGTGTTTCAGAGTTCTTTCCTGCAATCCGTACGCGATTCAATGGTGAACTGTAGTATGCTAAGGGAAATGTCTTTGGTTTGCACTCCGACAATTCGTAATGTTTCAGCGCACTTAGTCGCATTATTTATTATTATGTTAGACGCGGGCATCCAATGGTGGCAGTGAAATATTAGCCTCAAATATTTAAGTAACAAAAGAGATAAATCTCTAATGCCATATTTAGAATCTCAAAATACGGCGATAAATCGTCGCGGCGGACTCGATAAATCGATACGTTTTGTAAAAACAAACGGAACTTTGCACGCGTACTATTTCAATTCCATTTCGTTATTGCGAAATAGGAATATACGCTAATGTAAAAGTATCAACGCGTTGAATCATACATGTGTTGTTGGCAGTTATTGGGTTGTTGGCACACATCTTCGTTTCTCAGAATCCTAGCATCCCAAGTTCTTAGAGCTCCACCAACGTAAATAGTCGAAATTCAGCGATTTTAATTTGCACTCTATTGACTCGAGTGTGCATAAAAGTTTAATCCATTATCGAGACGGTAGCTCCGGCATCAATCACTTCCCACCGCGATCCGGTTAGTAGATAAACGAGCAAATCTCTGGCAGACAGTTCCAACTCGGTAAACGAATCGAGGACCTACAAAAAAACATCGCCAAGCACCACGCGAGGAGTATAAAAACACAAGAAGCGTGTCGGAGAATCAGCAAGCAAGCAGAAACAACCAAACTTTTCTTATTTAAAATCCTTACCTTAACTTTCTGATTGCTTTTCAACGCTACCACCAATGTACTAGACTCGGCAAGATATTGTTCTTCGAAAACCAAACTGGAAAAGAGTGCTACTATGTTATACCAATGTTTCATCGCAATTTAGATTATTCCAAAGTGTCCGCCGGATAACAAGTATTATTTACGCGCGCTCCAAAACCCTAAACCACTGCCAGGGCTTTAACAGCCACGTAGAAATTTGATTTATTGTTAGTAGTTTCGGCCAACCTTTGACCACAAAATATTACAGCGCCTAGTCGATCAATTTATGCACGCCTCCATACATATTTAACGGGATTTAATCCCCGTTATAAACCATCTCTCACTTTGCATCCCGAAGTTAGATCCTTGCACACATCAAAACAACCCTTGGCATACCACAACATCGGCCTCCTTCTCACCACAGCCGCGTACATTCCGTAATTATTATTCGAACCTACATCAAGCTGCAATTCGGCCAATTTATCGGCTACCTAACTCATGTAGCATAATATTCATTAGTTGGCATGATATTTAGCATTTGCGCCGCTTCCGGAAAGCTGTGCAACGGTCGTGTTTAACCTACAAATGTTTTAACAGTTTCTCAGCGTTGCAGGCCAAAAGGAGCAAGCGCGATATCAGCGGATGGAAGCTACAGCCAGCCAAGTGCAGTGGTCAAAAGGCAGCAGAGACGAAAACGTTGCACAAGATTTACAGTGATATAATAGTGGAGTAAAGAGCCGCAGACGGGTTCCCATGCTTTTGAACTCATTATATTAAATTTATCTCGCTTATACCTGGATAAACAGCTGACTTGAATAAGCAAGTAGCTGACTACTGACAGTTGACCGTAGTCAATGCTATCGCCAGAGACGTTGGAATCACAAAAGCTGAGAACAAACTAGTTGCGTTTCTGCATTTAAATTTTCAATCGGGTTGATTCTCTATACTACTGGCAATTTACAATTACTTATTTAGATTGGTACATATTTGGCTGAATGGCAATCAGATCCCTACATTTTAGATTCTGTGGGCACAGGATGCAACGGACAGCATTCCGTGTTTATTTTCCCAAAAGATTCAATAATCCAATTCGCTTGTATATAAAATATCTTTTGCTTTAGGTTTATGGAATAGAGCGTGGAGTGTGCGGCATCTCGGTACGATTTCCTCGGCTCTCACGACTCGTGGCTTTGATCTAACCGCGGCTCCTCTTTCAATGGCAGTCGTTTCGTCGACGAACGAAATAAAATATAAACAGATAGCAGGCAGGCCGCAGTTGTGGCGAAGTTTAGGATGATGCTACTCGGTTGTCAACTCGCCCATGAAGCATTTCATATTTTAAATCAGCAGAGCAGCGTAAAAAACGCGCCACTGAAATAAATTCACTAGAATGATTGATCTTCGGGGCAGAATAGCAGTATCGACGTTTAGGAAAAACAACAATTAACATCTTAATTAATGGCAATAAGTGAGTGCGGGTAGCATGACAAACCGCGCGTACGCATAAAAGTTGGGTTTGATCTCATTTCTCACCGGATTCTAAATTGCTCTGCAGTTTCGCAAATTTCTCGTAATAATTATCAAGCTACAACTCACTACATTATTTTCCAGACCGTAAAAAACGCCCGCACTCTAATTAAAATAATGTCAAAACAAAAAGCAGTCGATGCCAACAACATGCTCCTTTCTAGCCTTTCATCCCTCGGGAGTCAGGCGCATTCAAAGCGCAAAACGCATTTGTAATGGAATTTAAACAGAGCAGAGATTGTTCAAAGGATGTACGTTGCTGGATATTTTATTATGTGAAAATAGACGCATTCATTCAATGCGTATACCAAATTTCGCGTGCATATCAAAAATACTCCACTGCATTGTGCAGCACCGAAAATGATAAATGGCTAACTCACTCAATGCTTGATTGAAAGCTAGAAAATATATTCCAATTTCCTTCTACGTGTAACGACATGGACAATAGATAAACAATAGATTGCAAAACAAGCAGTGGTACCGTTGCAGATGATTAGTCGTATTACATTTTATGCGAGTTTACAACACAAATGCATCCTAATGCACCACATCAAATACAATAAATCAGAAAACATTTTCATCATTATTATTATTAGTATTATCCGTGCAACTAAATGCATTGCTTTGCATTTCATCATCGTTGCATACAAGTTATATTAAAACACTAATAACTTGTTTGGTCTGATTGTCAATAATCTCTGAATGGAATCAATTAGTACTGCGCTGTACGAAACAACAATTAATTTTAAACCACACAGATTTAAGTAGATCCTTTCTCATACCGGTTGGTTGCCATTCTCCATTAGTTAATTATTATTAATGTACACTCGAATCGTCAGCCAAAATATGCTTTAATGAATCGAATTTGGTTAATCTGCAATTGAGCAACCAGCTTAAATCATATTACGATTTCTGGCGTTTTTACAAGCGTTTCACTGTTTTATTTCGTTCATATGCATTACTGTTAGTCGTGAGCGGTGTTTTAATTAGATGCATTAAAATGTTTGAAATATTTAGAAGCGCTGCTTGGCGTCGGCTTTGATCTAATTAAAAAATTTGTTTCAACTTTCCACGCGCTTGGAATAGGTACGCCGAGCGCGTAAGCAACGCGATGACAATATTAATATTTAAATATTTGCTTTCGTCATTTTTATCGCATCACAGCTTTTTCTTATTAATCCAGATGCGCCGTTTCTTTTCTTCCACAAATATATCTTTTATTTCCAGCTGTAAACAAGCTCCGGCTGCATTTCTACTCTTTTCGTTGCACATACAAAGTGTTTAAAATGTATCAAGCCAAACAAAACTCTTCCAGTTTGATGAGTAAGCACATAGAACAAACAGAAACTCAATACTCTTTGTTACTCAATCAACCTACATGAATAAAAGCCACTTCGTTGACGCCTGATTACTGTAAACAATTCAGTATGGACTTTTCAATTATTTGAACTATTTATTCTGTATGCGTACGATATCGATAAAATATAGGCCATTGCGTATACTGCGTAGACACATGCATATGATATGAGCATATTTATTCTAGCGCGGTTTGAAGCAAGGTCCGTACAGGCAGATGTATTCCTCCCAAGTACAAACAGAAACATCTGTGCACAAACAGTGCGCTTTGTAGTGCGTCTCACTGTCGTTCGAAAAAGCTTAAGGCCGTTCAATGAACCGCCGCCGCCGCCTGCGTACACATTGCAGCCGAGAAGCGCAATTAGCGTTCGAATGTGATATCGCGCAAGTAAGACACTTTTTGAGCGATAAATAATTGGGTTTCAATTTTCACACACGCTCCCGCAGTCTCGCATAAACAATCGGCGTAAGAGAAATCAACGGCACGACCACACGCCTAGCATACCACCGCAATCACAAGTGGGAAACGAAGGAGTAAATAGAGCTGTGAGCAATCCGGCATATGTCTGGCAGTTGCTGATTCAGTGAGTCCCGTTTCGGTTTGGTATGAAAGCAAATATTATGCCAGCAATCGACGCAATCGTATCGTGATGTTTAGACATATTAAGGAATTGAATGTAGGTCAATAAATCCAAAATGTAAAGAATGCAATTTTAATTTTTTACATTAACATTTTACATTAAAAACTTGTTCTTCAACTTCAGCTATAACTTCTATATGGCGTCAAGAGTTAGCTCCTCTTATTCGCTACACATCCCCACTACTTTAGCCTACTATAAATGCCCTCACTTTCGTCGCTTGCACTCACTTTGTTAAGAACCCTACTACAATTCACTTCGTACCACAATCTTGTGATTCACTTAAACCTAATTTGGAATGAACCTAGTAAATTGAAAAATAAACACAGTATTGTTCATGTTTACAACCAAGCTCTTCACGCACTTTATCAATGTAAATGCACGCTTTGATCTCTCTTTTCATAGTCCATCTAAAGAACACACGGTAAACACGCAGTGTTAAAACGTTATTGGTCGTAAAGCACAACTGAACCAATTCGAGATCTTTTATTGTTGCGCGTAAACATGCCGTTATAAAAACGATAACAATTGACAAGTGAGCTACTCTGTTTGGTGTCGAATACTCGCATGGGATTGTACCATTCGGGCCAAAATGTCCTGCGTCATACTCGATGAAGAATGTTTTCAGAATTTCGATTAGGAAAATGTTTCCTTCCTAAAATATTAGTACTCAAAAAGCCATTAGCTAACACAACAATAAAAAAACACAAGAACAATTATATGGTGGCCCCATTGGATGTCCTGGAAAACCCTCAACACCTAAAGGGTGTTCCTTTGATCGTTAATGAATATTTGTTATTACGGACTATTAGTGACAAACCGACGCTTTACGGACGAGAAAGCCATAAAGAAAATGATATGTAGTAATGGATCGGACGTAGTCATAAAATAATATCAATATTTTATCATCATAATGACAGTCAGGTAGTTGTTGTAGTGGCGAGAAATGTTTGGGCAAGTTTTCAGACTTTCGACGTGTAATGTTTTCCAGCTCGTCACGAGAATACATGCCAAATAATTAGTGCACCGACGATATGTGCATGCCGCACAGGTGTATATCTTGTACGTATTTGTGGGTGAGCCCCGTGTGTACGTCGCATATCCGGATGGAAAACTCACGCGCGAGGGTTTAACTTCCGCTAAAATATGTACATTATTAATACGTGAAAACACATATCGTTGTACTGCACGCAACCACAATCCGGCACAAACAAAATGGCGCAATTCATTTGGTTGCAGCTAACAGGACAAACTAGCTGGCTGAAAACATTCACACAAATATGAATAGAAATTAAATGGTTAAGTATTTTAAAGTTTTTGTAAGATAATTTCCGAATGGAACACCCTGTTTAAAGTAAACGGGGTTGTTGATAGCATACTCATGGATGGCGTGTGTTTTCAACCGTTTATAAATAATGTACAAATGACACACAATTCGCTGCGGTAAACTCGCGCTATGTAGATAACTGCTAACAAGCCTATCTCTTGATAACTGACAAATCGGCGCTCATAAATAAAGCGCAATAATTTTTCAAAAAAACATAGCGCCTGAGCGTTTATGAAGTTTTCGCGTCGATGGTGAAAATTTCATCGGCGCGCTATTATCGTAAGTGAGCGGTACCAATGCCTGGGCGCTTTTTATTATTCCCGCATTCGCCGCCGCCATCGATATACGAGAGTTGCAGCGAGTTTTATTCGCTTTATATTGCGAGTACTGGCTTAGCGTTACGCAAGAGGAGCTCGCGCAAAATGAAGGAAAGAACAATTTCATACATTTTACATGACCGTTCAATATCAACCGCTTGTTTCGCATTTCTACATGCGGCGAATCGTTCGATATCCTCCTGCAGTGTGTGCACACATTGATTTCGAGGATGGGACCTGCTTACCGATAGGTGGCACTTAGATGACGTTGTACTAGTGAGCGTGCGTTCTGCCAGCTTACCGGGAAGCTCTCTCGATCCGCTTGTGCCTCGCGGCGTACAGGAATAAAATACTGGTCGCTGGGAGGATTTCCTATTTCGCGATAGCTCGCCGATGTTTGCATTTTTTTGCGCAATCCTGCAATCCATGTTCAGGGTGCACGTGTGCGATGGCGACGTGAGAACCATAGAAGCGACGACGCAAGGCTAATCAAGATGCAAAGTGCGAGATTAAAGCTTTGTAATTATTTGATAGATAAGCAATGTGAAATCAATGGGGAATTAATAGAAATTAGAGACATAAATTTAATGGGAGTATTATTTTGATGCACTTCAAGTTCAACTCCTTTACGAGCTATGAAACCAATCACAGGTAACATAAGGTATGATATGCAATTAATATTCATGCGATCAATATGTATCCACATAACGTAAATAAGTGAAATATATTAGCTTCACTTGAGGCGTCGAAATCTTGATCTGTATAAATAAATAGTTTTAACTGTTTATTGAAACTATGAGATTACAGGTTAGCAACATCATTTTGAGCATCCGGTTCAATCAAATTTAATGTACCGCTTATAGATGGCAAGGGGGAGCAGTAGCGGACTCTCTCTTGCTATATAAGACTCTCAGTTGCTCAGCAACACTCACTTCGTTGCCTCCCCTCGACGTGTCCCTATCGTGCTAAGTTTTGTTCTGGTTTCTATATTTCACAAGGAGGTGTATTGAGAAGTCATTAAACTCATTCACCACAATGTCAATAAAACCATAAGCCATAAGAGCACATTAAAAGGGTGTGAGTGCATGTTGGAGATAAATCGATAAAAATCCATTTTTCCTAGATTATGAATTAAAGGTAGCCACGCTCCTTATTTATTGGCAAATGTACCGCCGAATCACTTTTCTCCCTGAATAAGTAAATCGATTTGCATGTGAATTGCGGGGGTGGGCAGCACAAAATGCACAGCGAGATGTTATGCAACCATAAGGGGCATATCTTAAGGTCGATATGAAAGAGGGTTGGCAAATGGCACGAATAATTTAGCAATTCTGTCACTTTTTTCCTCTTCCGCCAACCAATTCTAAATACTCCACAAAGCTCTGCACATTTTGAATTTAAATAAAGAGCTCGTAATTACAGTGCTCCGTGTAACGCGATTATAAATAACGCGTTCTTTTTGCAATAAAAACAAGAATACTATGAGTCCAACGACTGTTCAAAGCCCTCCACTACAAGAACTACCCTCCACATAAGTGAGTGCAAACACAGGTAATCCGATGGCAAGCTCACCTCTCGTATACGAGTATATGTATATGACTGCAATATTTTTCCTCTCAGCTTCATGTAAACACCCACAATCAGATTAATTATTCTATCGCATGCTCGGCGCGCTTTAATATTTCCCGCTTGCTTTTACCAGATTGCCTTCGACCTTAATCTTAGAAATAACTGCAATATTGTTCCATCACCTCGCGGGGCTTGTAATTTGTTAAATTAGAATAAAGCAGAAAAAAGAATGCCGTACATTGCACGCGGTAGTTGGACACAACCCAAAGTTGGACCCTATAAGGGCTGTGTGTATGTGGATGGGATGGTAAGCGTTAATGTTATGCCGGCGGCGTAAGCGCGCATTTATACAACTCGCTAATTTCAATCCATTAAAAATAATGAAACGCTCGACGGGTTCGAGATTGCGCTTCTTTTTTGTTTGCTATGGTACTCCAACGCTGGAGTCGATCTACGCTCAATTATCGCGCAATTTACTTATTAACTTGTGTTCATTACTTATTAAGCGGCTAATTGCTTACTACACTTAGCGCTTTTAAAATTCGAATGGGCGCCTGCAAGTCGATAATAGTTCGATATGCAAGCGCTGAATAATTAAAAACAATGGCAGTGAAGAATCTCGAACTAATCGCTGGTAATGACAGCGTAAAGCTTTTAATGTAACAAGTCGATTAGCAATCAAGCGGAACTAACTCTTACGGCTTAGCTTAAAATGTAGTTGCATAATGCAGACTTTTTTTTAAAAGGACTAAACCGGAATATATTGACATAATTCTATAGAAATGAGTGAAGTAAGTACCACCAATTCCATGAAACAGAAAACATCAAATCAATTTTTACCATGAATAAAACGCAAATACAACAATTGTATAAACACAAGCATGACTCACTTCGTGGTAATTTATATCTCCTGTGCGCATGTGCTGCACCCAGATAATTGCACTTCTTGTCCGTAACATTGAACCGCCGATTAAAAATCGCGTCCGCTCGCCGTGCGACTACTCAAGCGATGTTTTCACAATGCGCTGGAAATAAAAATCTCCTAGATTAGCATCGACGCACTGATTTATAATCGTGTAGCATGCGCTTGCGAGGCTGGCGCTCGAGTTGGGTTAGGTTGAGATGTGTAATGGCGGCTTACTTTGTAAATGAAGGATGTTCACATAGCTGTTCGAACGCAGACATTTGCATTAGAAAGCTTACTACATATGTTTGTGTGTCGGAAAAAGCTCGTTGCCATGGCGAGCATTTCTTTTGCTTGCTTTTTGCGCTGTGGGCTTTGATCTCATCGATGGTTGGTGAACGAACGCAGAAAAACATCATAATAGATATTAGACTTGACAAGAGCTTAATTCATTGTTGATTCATTTACTGATTGTTAGCAGGAGCTAACATGGTCGGTGGGACCATAATCAAAGTTTTATTTTACGTTTGAACGCATTTTCAAACTTCTTCCTTCTTCCGAAAGTCTCAAGTTGTAAGTTAAAATATTTCCCATACGATAATATTACGTTGAAATAGTTTTCCACTAACAACTTGTAAAGTTACTGTTAGGGATGGTATGATGTAATTTAGTTAAACAAGTCGGGTTTAAACGTCTCAATGGGTTTTCGCGTGGCTGCATTAGCATCGTCGCTGCACTCGTGCATCCTGCAAATTTCCTGACACATATTACTGGATAATGGATGTTTCAGTTAACGGCATATTTGTTCGATCCGCCGCCGGCCCGCCTCCTTGGTGCGCCCGTTGCGTTGGTGCGATGAGGAATTCATAAGCTCCATAAGCCGCCTCCGCGCTGACTTCCAGGCTTAGCAACTATTAAATCCTTTTATGATTTTCGCAGCGTCACAGCACCGGATTTAATCAGCGTCCTTCGGGAGCTTGCAGCTCCAGCGTCTTAGCCGCCCTAACTTTTCTTATAATGTAATTCCTGATAATTTCGTCTTTAGTATCTGCTTACTTGTTAAAACTTTTTTTTTTGCACCGGGCGCTGAGATAAAGTACGATTTATATCCTAGCGTAATACAAGCCACAAATTATACTGTTTCTCGTGCGCGGGCGCCGTGAAATTTCGCACACAATTAGAGGTTGCTTGAATTTCGGGCAGCATTTAGTAAAGTTAACTAATCGTTGCGACAGTGCAAAGAAAGGGTGTGAGACGACAGATAGGGAGTTGAAGAAAGTGTTATGGAAATATTTTCAAGTTGGCCAAAAACTATGTGATAAATGTGCGCGCATAATGGCGAAGCCCTGGAGCGTGTACTTTCCAAGCAAAACACGCCCGACACTGTGTGCCCCGGATTAAAAGGACCCAGGGTGCGCGGCAAGAAAGCCGGAGATAGAAAATGGCTTTACAAATAAGTTGTAAGTACTTCTCCTGCAGCGGCGGAGCGCGCACAAAAGCAGATATAGTGCGCGCATTAAATCTTTTAGGAGATCCGTGGATCTCTCGTTATGTTAGGTTAGAACAGCGCCGCTTACACACCCGCACCACGGCCAGTGACATTCACACTGCTCGTTGGGTTGGTCACATTCAATTGCTCACGTTTCATGCACGTTTCCCGTCGTTAATTTTTACTACTCACAGCAATTACTGGGATGTGCTCGGTGCATTTGCAATGGTCAGAGATAGCTGCTGCGCTCGACTTATTTGTAATGTCGATGGCCAATGATAGCCAAGGGACATTATCGAGGGGCCCGAATTATACACTAATATCGCTGGGCGAGTGTGGGTAGGAGCGCGGTGTGCGCAAAAACATCACCGAAACAACACGATAACGACCCGTCGAAATGGTAAAAGGAAACGAGGTCTAAGCACGTCCGGCTTGCCATAAAACGGCAAATGCATAAAATGCAAAGCGGGCGATTACTTAAAAAGCTCTAAATTAAGTGCAATTGGTCGATTTTATAGCGTGGAAATCTACAAAACGTGAGATCAATTCAAAGCTTTTTTCTTGCTCTAGCAAAACAAGGGCATTAAAGAAGGAGATTTACATAAATCAACATGATGCCCAACTTAAGCAGGATTCGCGCTTCCTTCAAACACCCAATACTCGGTGCATCAAGATAGCAGCTTGCAGCAATGTTAATGTTTTAGAACGATTATCCTTTAGCCTCACTCATCGCTCTTGATGCGGCGGACTACCGAGCGCTCTGCTGCACAGTGTGCACATTTGCCGAATGACTAAATGGCCAGAGAGCAAGACGAAGTGCAATGGAAACAATAACGGGACTCACGACGGCCGCTGGCCAAATACGCACTCTGCTTGGCAGCGCAAACTACAGGAAGATATAAACGTTATTTATACCTAACTAGTTATCATTACAATACTCCTACATCTTTAAACACTGATTCACTTCTCACATTACGAGGTGAAATTTACGAGCGTCGGCCAGCTGCAGCCGAGTACGGTGTATATGCCGTGCGCAATATATGGCTAATATCAATTGAGCTTTATCCAGAGGCGCACTTTGCTCAATGTTCCACTTGCATATACTTCTTGCGTATTCACGCACTCATTGAAAGACGTAAAACTTTTAAGAAGCATTAATGTTACGCCAGGTAGGAAGATTATTTGCCAAGAACAAAATGAAAATGATTTGCAAAGGTTTTAAACATGTTCGGACGATTAACCACCTCCCACGTTCGGTTCACTCTTTCCAACCAGTTTGGAGGTTCGCAAATGTGTTCTTCCTCACATTTATTTTTACCAAGAGAAGTGTAGCATCAGTACGGTACCACTGCACTCTTTCTATCACATTGAAGCAATTGTATTGTGCTCTCCCTCAATCCTATTTTCAAACAGGCACATCGCTAAACCAATACAAACTCAATTCAAACTCCCCAACAAACACTCTCAAAGTAAGACGGGAAAATTAAACCTGCAAATCATCACCTAGATCCACATCTCACATGTCTACAACATCAACTAACTCTATTGTAATAAATTTGTGGGAGTCGTAGCGAATCAAGCTCTCTCGATTGTAATGATTACGACTAAAATATACGCATTGCGAGGTGTAAAATATAGCCAACGAATCGGCCGAGTTCACATTCTACATAATATCAATCCAGCGCTCCTTGCCCGCAACTCGGTACTCTGTAATTAGATTTTTACGCAGCACGTGAGTGAGTGCGACACTTGGAGTGCTTGCACGCGGAGATCTGTAGCTGTAGGGTGCGTTTGCATGGTCATTCCCTGCGAATGTGCAGGAACCCATTGCGGCAGTTGCAAAACAAACGGCACACTAAAAATAACCCATACGAAATTATCATCTTCACGCTTCAATCCGCGCGCAGATGTAATTTGAATTAATTATATTGTACAAAATGCGCCACAGTGGCGTAATGCGGAAAATGGCCGATTGCAGAAAGAATAGTAGGAAAGTTAACATAATGATAGTGATTGTTGCACTGGTATGTTTGCGTGGGTGAATTACATACCGATAAAGTTTAGAACATTAAAACACTCTTGGGTTTCTAGTATAAAATTATATATAATCCATTCTACGATATGCATCTATCGGTTGCGCGATGAGGTAATTTCAAAGAAAAATTCAAGATTAATAATTTATTGACAAGCCATGAAACAACCTATTGTTTTGCATCTAACCTCTAGTCGAGCTCTGGTGCGTCCTAGGTAAGTTTTCTAGTGTTGTCTCGTCACTCTCATAAATGATTCACAATCGAAGTTATATCGGAGACAATCGAGTGTAATTTATATAAATTGTGGAAAATGTAAAAATTCATATCCAATAAGCCTGCATTAACAATGAATAAATAAGATTACCCTTTTTTGTGTCGGTGAATTATAGCGAATTGCATTCATATCCTCGCCTACACATTAAATAATTTAAAAACAAATAGTTTAATGACTGCAAAGGAGATATCTGCCGCAGACAAATTAATTTAAAGTCGATTGAAAATGCGCGCTTGTTTTTTCACACTGGATTTTATCCATTATGATAACAATAAATGACAAGAGTCGTTTTTCAGTGTGGCCGCATTGCCGCCACCGTCGCGGCAAGCACAATTCAATTTGCGCACTGAGGCACTTGCGCTAATGCGGCTGCATATGTACTATTTGCTGATTTCATTTCGGTTTTAATTTAATTTCGATACCCTATAAGAAAATTCTGATTGGATTGATTTTGGAGACCTAATTGGATTACACGCGTAATCGTATTTAAATCTTGTTGTTTGCGCTAAGCTCTGAACGAAATGCATTGTTTTTGCTTACTTGTGCGCAGCGCTTGAATTTAAAAGGATTTAAACCTGTTATAGGGTTGCCAGTAAAAGACAAAGTGACAGCAAAGAAACAAAACCTCAAACTCAAAATAATATAAATTCGGAGTTTCCAATACTGAAATGCAAGCCTTTCTTGTACTGAACGGAATTCGGTTTAAGAAACTCTTGGCTAATTAAGGTATCTGGGAACCCTATTCGTTGCGCAGAACGCGAAGTAAATCGTTCACTGTTGCTTTGAAAAATCAATCCGCCCATAACATGATGATGCTTGTGTTTATCCGCACAAGTCTTTTTAATGAACAGTGCAGACGTGTCGTAACGCTATGGTTTCCACACACAAAAAAAAAACAGTGAAGAAGGAATTCGGATTAGTCTGCTAATGCGGTACAAGAGCGAAGAAACGAATTATTAACTCAGCCAAACTCGTTAATCTTAATTCATCAAAACGCCGTAAAGAGGCGCGTTTATCTATTTTTAAAGCGCGCCACATATCAACTAATATACGCCGTGACTAAGCCTCTGCCGAGCATCAAGCACGCATCAACATCGTGCCTAATATACAAATTAACAACAAATTCCAGCAACTGAATAAATACGTTGATGGCGCTGTAACTGCAACAAAACGCAGCTAATGACACGAGGAGCTTTCGACCAATTCATCTTTTCAATCTATCGCAGACGGCGCAAACGAAGACAAATCTGTTGCAGGAAAGGGTGCAGAAGAAGAGGCATATTTATGCGTGTATAGAATGCAAGATAAACGCAAACACAGTTTAATTACAAGCTTAGAATTTTAAATTAAACGCTTTCGGTGGCGTTAAAAAACGTGATGACTTTAACACCCTCGTGTTTTACGGCTAGCAAAGAAATAACACAACGTAAACTGCATGAGAACACGTTCGACTCGACGAGGAGGAAAATATATAACAAGTAAAACTTTTTAGGCGTGCCGAGCAATAAAACACAAAATTGATGATATCTCTATACGCGTTTATTTTTTTGAGCTGCTACGTGACTTCGATTCTTCCCGATGTGAACGAACACCACGTACGCTTCAATTTGTCGCGAACGGCACGAAAAATGATCGTCATACCACGCAATCTCGAAGAAAACTTTCGAATATGACTGCTGAGAGCGCACTGCTCGCGCGTCGTTGTAATTAGAAAATTTCCAACAAACGTAAAACTAAAAGTTGGCGTGATTAACATAAAGAGATGCGAAATGCGCGCGACCCGGTGTGGATTGGCGGATAATAAGAGGCATAAAGGCTCGAAACGTGTTCAACTTCCACTAAACGGCAGTCGTACTTGGGCGAAATTCAGTCGTTCTCCGACTGAGAATAAAACAACCGGCTAATTTTGCCACCCTCCTCCTTCGCTGACGGCGAATTGCTAATTACCATAAATATCACTAAGTGCACTTATTCGGCGTGGAATTCACTTCCGACCCGTATCCAAATCGGAAAATATCCGCAGGTGCAGAGCTCATCATTGCACCAATGTTAATATACTTGATCCGTTTTAATTGGCGAATTTTCCCATTCATGCATTGTTGGCTGAGTAAATAATATTTTCCGCATCGAACCTCTCTACAAACTGTCTGCGATGACAATTTTCTCAAACACGAGCTAACAACGCTTTTCGACTGATTCCAGGCAATTTTCATCTCAAAGAGAATCGGGAAAGTGCGATCTCAAAGCCAAGCAAGATGTATTAGAATCATTATGCTCTCATATTTATTTGCATAATGTATTACCCGAGCGCATGCATGTGCATCTCGGCATCTGCAAAGTGCTTTTTATAGTCGGGTAACTTCCGCGCAGGGCCATCAACATGTTGTTTGTTCCCTAATGAATTTAAGCACAGCATTCGACGATGCAAAGTGCACCGAACAAGTGGTCGCCGACGACAGGATTTAAACTTGTTAATAAGCAGTGTGCATTGTTTATAGCAGATTGCTAATTGCATCTAATGGAGCGCAGCCGATATTTTTACCAGCTTGCTACTCCTCGCCACGTGAGAGCAACAGGAACTGAACTGTTGCATCAGGTTTCTTTTTCAAAGTCTCCCTAACGTCCACAAACTACGGTGTAATTTTAAAATTATAGGCTTGAAATTTCTAGCTGGTTCTTAAAGGGACAAGTCAGGTATAGTTTTGATTCACCATTCGTCCACTGATGAGTCAGTGCCGAACGAGGTCAACAATCAGAGTTTACACGTGCACCTGGGAACACCTGCACTTTTCATCCATTCTCAAAGCTCAAAGAGAGTCATGTGTAAAATATGCCCCAACATTAATATCACATTCAGATGGGACCGGTCCGTCTGGCACACCCCACACGTGCACGTGAATTGTTGACATGCAGGACAATATCGGGAATTTTTCGCACAGCGCCGATTTGCGAGTTTCCCACCTCGCAAGCCTTCATATCGACGCCAGCCTCTGAAAGTACGCGTCGCGTGCGCTTTATTGGAAATAGATTATTATGAAAGTGTCACTCCCGTCATGCAGCGCGCGCCGCGACGAAATAGTTTACACTCGATGACGCTGGATGTACGGAAAATCTTATTTCCACCCGAACACGTGGCAGTACAATGAGCCCCTGCTATTCCCTTCAATGCGCGCTGAGGCGTGCTGCAATTGGAATATCAACTCGTCGCTGTCGGCCATGCCATGCGCAAGAATTTAAGCATTTCACGTATTAAATTATTTTAATAAGATTGATATTTTTACAATTTCGTATTATCATGTTGTGCACTGTAAGAAGTTTATGTTGTGCTGCAAATATGAGATGTAAGCCTGCTTGTAACATGTCTCTAGCAATATTGATCTGGATATATATTTCCTGTTGACATTTAATCTTGGCCGGATGAAAAAATGCATTTACATTTCTGTTACACGGGTCATTTGTCCTTCAATCCTATGTCAGAAAGAAATATTTCCGATATGACCAGCAGCAAATAAAAGATCTAAACGTCGAAAGATAGAAATCTGTCTCATAATTTGTCATTAATTCACTTCTTTTGTTTGTTTTTGCAGATATTAAAAACATGAAACGACCCTCTTTTGCTTGACATTCGGACATAAATCTTGCGGCACAATAAATATCTCTAAGTGGACGACAAACACAATACACCAGACACCGAAGAAGGAGGTGGAGGAAACGCTCGCAAGCCGACAATAAGGACAACGCGGTGTGGAACGGCGTGCTAAAGACGAGGACACCCGGCTGAAGAGGACTTATCGGAAACGGCCGGGACGTTCGGCGAGCACGTCTTCCGTTCACGCGACGCGTATCCACATCCGTCTGGAAGTCTAGCATCCCGACTAGGATCTAGCAATACCGGAAAAAAGTGTGCAATTTATCAATGTCGACCGAGTGGGTATTCGTGCATAGAAGGTACCCGAAAACTGATTAAAAAATATCTTATTTAAATACAAGCGTCTTTTCTTGCTGCCGATGATTAATCGCGACGGGGATATAGTTCGCCATACATTTATGCTGGAGGCGTTTTCGAGTGGAATAGGGTGAGAGAGATTTATCTGTAATACCCTTAGATATGGGCGTCAAAATTTGAAGACTATTCAACTATTTAAGAAACAATCAAATTGATAAAACATTTTTATGAAAGCCTTTACTGTTTAGAGAGAAGACTCTTCAACCCTTGTGCTATCGCTAGTAGAATAGATTATATCAACAACTCAATTCCAACAATTTTTGTTTTTTGCTAAAACCTCTGCTCCTCTTCCTGATATAGTTTAGATGTGATCGAATATTCGATCAGCGCAATAGTTTTTTACGATCACCAGTCATCCCTCTGCATTTTCGATCAAATTCCTAACACACGTAGAATGTTGCACTCACCCCACTGGCCCTTTGGTTTCACACGCGACTGCTTCCTGGTACCAACTCGCCCGAAATGACCTAGGTCCGGCAGCGAGGCGTTTCGGGCGACACCGTTCATGTCTATTTAATGACGATAATCAAATACAATAGGGCCGAGCAGTGCACAAGCGCGCCTAATATAAATCAATCGGTGCGATATCAACGCGATTGATTCGTGGCGAAGGGGTGCGAATGCAGATGCGTTCGGGCCCAGCGCGCACACCCCGGCTGCTCGCACAAGCGTGAATTATAGTAGACTCCACTCTCGATAAATAGGGTGTTGGGCATGAGCGCGCATCCATAAACATCAATCAGTATGCGTGCTAACGCAAAGATTTCATCCGCACTCGGTGGAGGCAGCCTCATGCAATTTAACTACTTAACAAATAGCGGCGAATGGTGGAAATTCGCCAAGCGCTAATTTCAGCGCGCTTATCAAATATCAAACACCGCTATTGCTGCTCTCGGTGTGGACGAGGGTGTAAGCATGTTATGCTTTTCTCATCATCCGCATCGTGCGCGCATCCACTTTACGATCGCGCGCTAAATTCAACTCATTCCTCATTAATGCCGATTCAGCCCGGCGCGCATTATGTGTTTGCCGCGGGGAGGACGCGTGTGGTGACTTTGTAGTTATAATAGCCGCACACGCCACACACGCGTCTGCGGTCGGCGGCGGCGACGACTCGCCACGGATGTTGTACGTTTAACACCGAAGCCATTACACTGATTAAATTTTCTCAATCGCTGATTGCAATGTTCATAGAGAGCTTTCTTAACCTCCAATAGCACAGTCTCAGAGAGTCGTAAACGTAGAGTCCTTATGAGCAATCGATAAAGCAACTTTTGTTGAATTGTTTTTGATGTCGAGTGGGAAATTTCAATTTCCAATCGAACCCGATAAAAATTAATGAGTTTTTGTTTAATTGAAATTAAGCTTTGTTCAGCAACAACTTGTTACCGGTGACATTTTCCGTGCGTCGATATAATAATATCTTTCAATTACGTGCAAACACACTAAATGTCAATCTGTGATTAGAATCGACAGCTGAATTTATAAACCCGTATTGCAATATTGTCTCTCTTACCATACCGAATGACATCGAACCTACACCTAGCAGGCACGCGTTCAATTCGTGTTTAGCAATTGGTTCGGTGTGATATAGAAAGCAACTGCTCAACTCCTAAACCGGGGGATTGCACAATCAGTTTAGGAGGTCGTTAGTACCAGTATAATTCGTCGTTCATTGAGACCTTCTATCTGTTGATTATGTTGCAATCTTTGCATTTTTATCCATGCCAACCTCTGTAAATGCTTGATGCGAAGAAGCGAAAAAAGTGGCAAGATCGACACTATTCTATCGATATTCAGCGTGGCAGAAATAAAACGGTTTGAACCGAGAGTCCTAAAAACGTAATTTGGTCGAGAGACTCGAAAATCCTGATTATTTCTCTTTTTCGCCGGGAATTTTTTTATTGGAACTGGCACGTTCGTTACGTCTCGTTTGGGCTCGCGCTATCGGGCGCGCCCCAGCAAGGATACGAGGACTGCAATGTGGAGTGCAGTAAAATTGCGACATTGTTGCAAAGAGAACGGGCAGTAAAACTAAAATGAAAACGACTATTCGGCGCCCAATGTGCACGTGACGCGCTGGATGGTGCGCGTATTTACGTACGTTCTGTACTTTGGGGTAGTTCCAACTCGAAAGCGTTTTGGGCGTAATATAAGTGTCGGAAGAACGATGAAGGAACGAGAAAATGTCTTGGGTTCCTATCTGTTCCTATCAGCCAACAGAAGGGATGGACGTACCAATCACCGGGTCGTCAATTTGATGTATTAAAAGTGAAAGACTTTGATATCTCGCTTTAAAGTCCTTCAATTACTGTTTGTATCGAGACGCATCGCGCATTAAAACATTTTATGTCTGACGCTGTTGTGCTGGTGGTGCATCAATCCCGAAAGTTTATGATCGCCCGAATCTGCCCATTCAGCTCGCGACCAATCACCGATTACTGATTAAGCTCATCGCCCCCGGTTTGATATTATGAAGAGCCTGTATTTGGGGCGCGCGGATCGTAAATTCCATTTTACGCCGCTCTTAAAATCCACTATAAATATTTTAAACATATCTGCATATACACTTGCAGGCGGTGGTGGCGAGATTTCTTCTAGCGCATGAATCGCGTGCTATCTTGTACCCGCTCGATGCTCTCGTGATGAGAACCCGATCACGTTACCAGCGCATCAAAAAGTTTCGCCGGGCATGCGAAATTTTTCCAATTTTCGCCGCGCAAGGCACACATTCGAGAATGTCGTCGTTACACCACCCAGAATTGCTGTCGGCCGACTGTTTCGCATTACATAAGCCAGCCGCGCTGCCACGCCACCGTGTCCATGTGCCATTGTATTGTTGCATGTGCAACACTAATAATTCAGCCAACAGCGCGCTGAAATATGTACTTGCAGCCTGGAAAAATACTAAATAAAATAATCAACAATTTTATCTCTCCAAATCACGATATCTATTTGGGCGGGTGAAATAAATTGAATTGGCAATATGGTAATATCAAGGAGGCGGGCGGTCTGCCAGCATGTTTTTACGGCTGCGATTATTGATGTGTCGCGGGCGACATCCGACAGATACGATATCGCGTGTGGTGGATGCAGAAAATGTAGGACGCCACAGGGTGCATTAAAAAATAATATCAACGAATTAACGTTTCATTTAAGCAATATTTCAACGTTTGCAATGAGAAATCGCACTTTACTATTACAGATATATGCAGCAACTTGATACATTTGCCAAGTTTAAAATAAAATATTATCTATTTTTGAATTAAAATTCTTCGAAATTAAAGTGAATATAATGTTGTGCTATATTCCTCTATATTTTTGTGTTCTTTCCGAATTGGTATTATCAAAAAAATATTCTTTATTATTGTAGGAATAGTTTGAAGAAAAATTGTCAAAGAGGAGCTCCAATCCACATTTATTAAGATTGTGGTTGTTGCTGTGATAATTGTGGAACATAAATCATAACGCGTTCGTCGTAAAATATTAACCCAAAATTAAATGGCTTAGTTCCAAATTATAGTGCAATTTTAAATTGTATCGACCATATTTCACGCAGACAATGTTGGCTGATATCGCCCGGGTGCGCATAATGTAAACAAACGCGACACTGTGTCCTGCGTCCTGCCATTGTGTGGCAATTCTCTATACGCACGGGACACAATAACAGCCAGCAGACACGCAGAATTACGAGCACTGCTTTTTACAGATAAATTTCATATTGTATAAGATATATGAGCACATGCGATATTTATTTTACATTTATTGCGCGCATGGAAAATACTCAAACCTTTTTATCTCAGGGAAATCATGCTTTTAGTTAGCAGCTCTTACTTGGATCGTTGTAGGTTTCAAAAATGAAAATATTATTTGAGGATAACGATAGATTCCAGCAGGAAAATCGAAAGTTTCACGTACAACAACAGGTAAAGGGTTAGCACGATGGCAAACTCAATATTTGAATTTTGCACGTGCTGCTTTTATTCACGCAAGTGATTTACGACGCTCGCGGAATAATTAATTGTGGCCGAAGCTATGTTGTTGCAAATTGTTCCGAGTGACTTATTCAGCGCTAGTGTACGCCAATGTTATAGATTTATAATATTGTTGAAAATTTGCACTATAACACTTACTTAAAATTGATTGGTAAAACGTTTTCGGCATGTTGCCTTCTTCAGGCAATATTTTCAACAATATGAATCTTAAACACTTCGTGACCACACTCAACAATACTTAGATTTATAATATTTATGCTTGTCAGAGACACGTCCCGAATAGTACTGCGGCCGACCCTCGCTCGTATAGCAGAATGTCAATTGCCCGAGTTTGCTGCGACGCATACATTGTACTCTAAATAATGAGGGTATATTTGGGCTAAAAACTAATGGCGATGTGCGTGCTCACCGGCGGAATTCTCGAAAAATAATTGCGTGTCGCGACACAATTAGTCGAAATCCCTTAATGCCTAGCAAATACCTTTTATAGCCCGTTTAGGCAATTTTGAGTGTGCTCTCGGAAGGCACGCCTAAGCCGACCCTCCGATAAAATGCGCCCGCACTAATGCATTTCGAATTACAGCGCAGATAGTGCAAGCTTTTTCGGTACGGATCTCGAAGCAAGCGGAGTGCTTTTATTTAGTGCTTTTTGTTTCTGCGCATGAATAGACATCCAGCACGTGCTTAAATTATTTCGCGAAGACCATATTTCATGTATTTTTGTGGGTACAAAATGAGATGAAAGTCGACACGCGTGAAAAGACGCCGTGCATGTGACAAAACAAATCAGCCGGCTCTTTTATCTATAGTAAAAAATGTGCCAACAATTTTCTGCTGGCGGTATAAAGGATTCTATTTACATTTTAAGAGACGCGAGTGTGTAAACCTTGTTCAGCCGGGTATTTTGTCTTAAGTATATTTAGATTGCTGAGGTGCATTCGAACTTTTAATGGCATGAATTGGAAGACTCCGAAAAAGCTCTTGGGTGGAGGTGCCAACTATACATATTTTTTATTTTCCTGAGGCCTACTACTCGTCCTGTCCTATTACAAAACTACACATTTTATTCTAT
The DNA here is from genome assembly GCA_027575565.1 of Diploeciton nevermanni. Taxonomy (NCBI): domain Eukaryota; kingdom Metazoa; phylum Arthropoda; class Insecta; order Coleoptera; family Staphylinidae; genus Diploeciton; species Diploeciton nevermanni. The sequence goes on from JAODIE010000011.1 coordinate 1,994,019, forward strand.
GATTTTGGTTACCAAAATTATCATAAAATAATTTTAATGTTGTAGTATATTCATTAAATATTCTGGAATAAATTAAAATGGCAGATTGAAAAACTCTTAAAAAAGGCTCAACTTTCTATTTCTATAACTTTCTCCACCATTGTAATATTGTCTCTCCTCTTCTCTTATTGACGACACCCTCACTCATTTCGCTTTCACAATCTGGCATCCAAATAAAAACAAAGAACGTGCTCTCCTTATTGCAGGAATATAAAAAAAAATGTTTTAAACTTGCTCGCTTTTCGCACTCGAGCTTTTCTCTTCGTATTGAAGAAGCATGATCCCTAAGTCGTATAAAATTTCACGAGACGCCAGCGCAAGCAAGGTAATTTGGAACCCCCCAATTTTATATTATCGCAAGCTGCCGCCTCTCCCGCCGTCACCCATCTTCATAACAATGTGCTGTGTAAATGTTTTTTGCCTCCAGTTTATGAGTCGAATGTTGGCGGCGGCAATATCTATAATAAGTAACGAAATCGAATACTTCTAAGATTCCTCATTTCTGCTCGCAGCGATGCAAACTTTTTGATATCGCTGGCAAAGTATATAACCATCTCTTCGCCAGGCAATAAAACTTTCTAGAATAAAAGTGTCATATATGAAGCGAGTGGGGCAATATTATGCTCAAAATCGACACGTCACAGCTCGTAAAAGCTCTCCGACATCATAAACTCCACTCGGAGCGCGCCATTCCCGTAAACGCAGCTCTTCATATTTAATTTAATCTCGCGGATAAAAATTAGCGCACTGCGCGCATCGTTGCAAACGCGAGAAATTCGCAAAACGTGTTTAATGGAAATAGCAGCGGATATTCAAGTTCTTCGATAATAAAGTTTTGCGCGACGCCGAGATAAGTTTCGCAACAAACTTCGGCTCCGTACAAACTTCGGCCTCTTCAATTAATTCGACTCGTTGAATGTTTATACGTTTAGCATGTTGTCTACGTTGTACATTCAGCTGTAAACGATCGACGAGGATATTTTAAAGCCACACTAGCGAAAAGTCATCTCATAAAACCGCAAGCGGCGCAACAATCTAAACTGCTTTCCGTAAATTCACTGCGCGAAATGCCTCAATTAAGAGCGATTAAGTCATGTTATATTAATACATTGCCTGTGCACCATACACAAATACGGGACACAGCGTGCTTTACTTACATTCATTACTTAAGCCTGTGTATGAGATCGTCAGCCGAGGAGGAAATGCGAGGATCATCGGCGGACCACCTGTGCGCATTAATATTTAACGAACTTTAATATTCCCTCGCTGAAGACACAGTTTATTATTATAGAACTTCATTAGCATATTTAATAATAAAATGCTATATTATTATGACGCCGAAGGTAAAAAAGCTCTCTCTAACTCGGCTTTCGACTATGTAAAATGCGAAGCACATGAATTATGTCTAATTAACATACCTCGCATCGTAATGCAGGAGTTTTGTGTTTATTTGGCAAATGGTATATTTTTCCAGTAGGTAGAAACTTTTGTTGCAAATTGCTTCCCGGTGAGGTCGTGCATGTGCGTGCGAAGATAAATAAATAAATAATATTTTATTGCTCGTAAAAGTGACGTAAAGTCGCTTGTGGAACGGTAATGACAAACCGAGAGACACAAGAAAAATAATAACCGAAAGCCATAAACTCAGCCAAAGATTAGTATTTTTTCTACTGCGTAAAAGGGCAAACTTTCCGCCTACTGCCGGTAATATAGGGCGGCAGAAGGCAGGATCTGTCACAGCAGAATGAACGAAAGGGGCGCATGATGCGTTCCTGCAGGCTGCGTACGTTTCGGATCATAGAATAATGACTCATATCTTCCTGCCGAACAGCTCCTGCTCAATTAGTCGGGTGGTAAACCCACCTCTTGCAACTGCAAGTATTGCATTTTTCCAACGCAATATGCAGCAATGCCGCATATTTGCATCTTGATTTATATTGCCATTGTATGTTAAACACCGCACGCATTCTTATATCCTCTACCAACAGCATTAATCATTTTCTCCTCCTCGAAAGACACCCGTCTTGATTTTATCTCCAGCGCGTCGTTGCAGCGAATTCACGTGCTCGTATTACACATCTCTTCATCTGCTGATGACGTTTGCGTTGATCAGATTTAATAGTCATAGTTGCGCAATAAATTAAATCCGTTTTCGCCATCTCACCTGCCTCGCGACCATCTATCACTTTTGTGCAAAACTTGTTTGCTTGTTCGTAATCTTTACGAGTGACAACAAAATCAGTGCAGGGACAATGTACGGCAACTTGCATATGACCATGTTGCTCTTGTTATGCGTGCTTTAATTATAGTGTCGGGCACGAATTTATGAACACGCAGCAGCAACATAAAAAGCGTGAGCGCACAATGAGACGCTCTTTTTGCATGCTGGAATTGGTTTGACTCAGTAGGACATCTTCGCCTGCGAGCCTGCGACCGAAAGCTGGGACAGGGAATGAAAGGTTAGCTGCCTTTAGTGTACGCGCGGGGTTAAAGACACCGGCGATGACTGAGATGAACGTGTTCCTGTTTTGGGATGAATCATAAATCGAAAATGTACAAACCGCTGCGCGCGCGCGTGCTGACTTGTTTTTATTTTATTTGCGCAACTTTTGGGACGCGCGTGACGCGAACAAAGCCAGACCAAGAAGACAGGAGAGACACTCATTTATCGCTCGTTAAATTTGGAAACTCGTTTATAAAGGCATCACTTTCAAACACAGAAATATTAAGCACATTGCCTTGTGGCATTTTTGCTTCGCGCAGTTTCTTACTGGCAGAGTCATGATTTGCTTGTGATCTATCGAAACAAAATATTGGTTTTCTAAGTGAATGAGCTTCGTTTATGTTGCAGATAAAGATTGAACATCAGCTGCTATGTGGAGTGGAGCTCAGCATGCTGAACGCGCCGCGTATTCCTTCCTCTAGGTACATTCTGCTGTATTTACGGACCATAAATTTTTTTGCAGTTTATCGAGGCAAATCCAACAGTTTCAGCTCAACCTCCACTAGTGCACTGCCATCGACTGCGTTTCGTTGCTTTAATGCAATATGCACACTCGAAAGCACTTCCTCCCAATATCCACACACGCTCGTTTACATCGACGTCTTTTCTTATTACAGCAGACTCATAAATAATATCGACGAAAATGCGTTAAACTTAGAAACCCTCGCCGAGATAATTCGATACGATCTGCCCCATCTGAACTATGTTGAACCATTAGCCACTTTACCCTCTCGTCGATGCCCGGGCTAAGTAACCTAACCTCCTATGTAAACCATGTTTACATTTAATCATCCCGCTATTAGTTTAGGCGATACAGAACCATGCTGGGCAACGAACGTACAGAACACTGGTGAACATCGGCCCAGATGGCGGTCGTCGTGCGGTCATGTGATGTTTACTCAGCTCGCTATCAAATAACGGTAGCGTGTGTCTTGCGCCATCATAGGCATATCGACGCGTAACTAGACGTGCCCAGTTGGGCGACACATAACTGGGAGTGCATACGTTATTGGTGTGGTCTTCGGTGAGAACCCCTTCGACCGACAACATTTTTGTCTTTCCCAAACGCTCCTTCTAATTAAAACCAGATCAGTCATTCGTGCACATTAATGCAATCTATTTGAAACCACTGGGTGTACATTGAAAATTTATTTCCCAAATGACTATTTTCCGTTTGTGATTGTTGGAAATGAAGAAATTACAAGGGCTATTAAAAGTACATCGAGCGTGTGTTACCTTTGCAAGTGGCAAGTGGAAAGCCATTACTCCACACTCGGCTACGCTCAGCTTATTTTTCCTCGAAAAATGGCGTAGAGCATAAAGTAGAATTTATGTTAGCAGCTTGTTTCGGAAATTTACAAGGCCATGCAAAGCATGCAGAAAGAGAATACCGCCTTGCCGCCCCGAATCTACTCTAGTACAACTAAAACATCTTCCCTAATCCGGCTAGTTATTAACGAGCAACATCATGTGAAGCTGGCAAATATTGTAGAAATCTAGTCGGCGGCTACGGAAATACATAAATTACAACAAATTGCTGGTTGACTTACGCGCGAATACGTTTCCGCGTTCGTACCGCGCGTACTGAAAAAGCGTAATCTGGCCAGCTCGGCTTTAACTTATTGTTAACAGATTATAATACAATCTACGATATTCTAGTTGGCTTAATAATTTCCACGCTCGTCCGTCGCCATCCGGCGCCCGTTTTTCAGCACCCGCGCCGCCGCGGATGGTGGCTCTATCGTTTACATCGGTCTCCCAATGCGGCACGCTCATTTGTTCCCGTGTTTAATCTTGCGTCGCACATATTTGCATTGTGCGCGAGATGCGAACTTGAAATTCGCACGCCAGCGAAATTTGCACTTGAAATATTTATGAAAGTCATTGAAAATATGTACAGATACGTTCGTTTTTGGTAATTTATTTCGCCACTTTGCATATTTCACCATTAACGTCTGCTATGACTACTCATAATTTTCCTGTCTACCAAGAATTTTGTGCTTTTCATCTTGACGTCCATGTGAAAAAAAACCATCCGACTTACTCCATCATTCCTACTTATTAATGTAATCATAGACTTTTTACAACTTTTTGCTCAACTGTCCAGCTATTCAAATTTTCAAATGATATTAATATTCATGATTGACGTGACTAAAGCAAAACAAGTCTCTTTTTCTTTCTATTCCAGCCAAGAAATCATATTCAATTTCCTTCTTTGGTGTTTACAGAAACGTCACACCCAACCCAAGGTAGAACCTAGACACAGGACGTAATAAAAAAAATTATTATGAGTATTAAAAATACATTGCGCCCACTCTACCGAGTAGCCCCAAGTGTGATGACAGTGAGTGGCAGGAATTTTCGTACCGGGAACATTTTCTACTTCTAGGTCCCTTCAATCCTTGATAATTGAGGCCTGCTTCTCGCAAACAGAATATTGATTGAATGTCAACAACGTCGAAAAATGTCGTATGCCTTTTTCGTGAATGTTTCATGACACTATCTTTAATGTATCCCCTACGACTTGAACGAGTGAAATAATTATCTTGAATTAATCATTTGCCTAATGCATCGGCGAAACCTCCCAGCACTCCTACCACGACTTCCAAGTAGTTGCCAGGACTCTTTGCTGACAACCGACGCAGTTCTACAAATGTCCTCGAAAACAGGTCGAACATACGCGCGACATGCGATAGGAATATTAAATATATATTTTTATTTGTTCACGCGCGATTTGATGTCGGTCTCGCACACGAACTGTCGTGCATTCGCATGCAACGTCGCCTGGCGCCCCGAGCGCACCCCTGCGGATCATTCCAACCACGCCAGTGTGACTTGCGCGACTCTAGTGCTGCTGCTCCCCAGCGCAGATAAAAATGTGTCTCGTGTAAATAATAAATATCCCACACTTGTCGCTAAATATGATGCCTTTCTATTTGTGTGGCAGTTGCTTTTTCACTTTGCAGCATGCGCGCCGCGAAAGGAAAATGTCGAAACATGGCGGCAGAGAGAGAGAGAGATTGAGACGTCAGCCAGCAAGGAGAAATGTCCCGAAAGGCATTTCCGTGTAACAAATACGCCACCGACGCAATCATATTTTTTTATTGTCGTCGGTTTGAATTTAGCTCAGCGTCTCAATGCGAACTGGGAGGATATTTATCATCCGCATTGTAGCTACACATCGGGGTAATATGTTTACTTTTTTCAAACTGAATTCCATAGCGCAGTGACTTGAAGAGAGATGATGGGGACCGCCAAGGTAAAAAGATCGACTGCTGCAATAAGGAAACTAATGCTTTATTTGCTTGTGCCTTATATGCCATCGCACGCACATATGGCCCAGATATCCTAGGATATTATTACGAAAACATTATGCCACTAATTTATACTAATGTTTATTACTGCGACGCTCTTATCGTCGTGTCGTAATAATAATCAAGCAGACGTGGAACAAATCGAACCTGTCGCTTCGGTAGGAAAGCAACTATAATAATAGTAATAAATAAAAAAAAGTCGTCTGACCAATTTTCCATAGCGATAGAAACCCACGCAGTCATTTGTTATCAAAGCCTAATATGTTAATTAAAACGCAACGCCCAGGAAAAAAAACAGCAGGTCATTTAGCGCGTTGCAGTATTGTTGCTGTTTTCGACGCGCATTCCGGATGCGAAAGGATTATTATTATATCAGCAAGGAGAGCGGAAATGCGGAAGCGCTCCGCATTGTGATCCATGCCAATTAGCCAGAGCTGACAATCGGATGCCAAGGCAACTGCGTGAGTAGCGAACATCAAATGTACCGCCCACCTCCGCCATCGTGGGCTGACGAGATAATGCTGGCGTATTATTGTTATTATTACTAAAGGCATCCCTAGTTAGTAATAACATAAACGCAATGGCACATCAATAGAGATCATCGAACCGGAGCGGAAACCGCAGTGGGTGAGTGACGCGACTTTCAAGATTCGAGCCTGTCACACGACGAAGAGTGACTGACAATTCATCACCACTTCGAGTCAGGACTACAGCATATGCAAGATTGTAATTTGTAAGCCTACTACACTGTATCAAGCCCTCGACACAACCGAAAAGTATTCCAAACATGTTTTAAGAGAGTTGTAAGTTATGATTACTGGGGTTTTATGATTTACATTCAACATGGCTCGAATGTGGGCAGGAATGCATCGCCTTCCCGAGAATGACTCATGCATAAACTCGTCGAAAAGAAGCGCCTCAAAGAATCGTTAATTATCTCAAGCGCTCTACAGCCCATCGCGATAAGCATCTATATAATGAGTTCTAGAAAGAAATACCTCGTGAACGCACCGAAAGGGTGAACGATGTATAAAAAAGTCTCCCAGGGGCTGGTAATTTAAGTATTCATGGCTGCGCCCGGCCTCGCTGCAGGTAGTCGGTGTAATTCCGGGGATGAATTTATCATTCTATACGCCAGGCTCGTCAGACGTATACTCGGATGATAGACGTATCGTATTTGCTCGGGAAGGGTGTTTTGAAGAGCGTGCGACAGCGAATAGACATTGAAAGAAGCATTGGGAGCCCAGGTAGACTTATATAATAAAAGGGAATATTTTATTATGTTACGCATTACGTGTTCGCGCGGAGATTAGTTCTTTGTGGAAAAATTACCCAGGACTAATCTTCGAAAAGTCCTAACAACTCCAATCATCCCACAGAGGGAGCTCTAAGACGCTTTGCAAAGCGGCTTGCCCAAGATTCACCATCGTTAATAGTTAACGAGATTCTTTCGCTCGTGCAAGGTCCTGTGATTATTTTATTAACGTGCCACTCGCATTGCAGGAGGCTCGATCGAAGTCCTCGCGAATGGGGCCGACAAAGCAGCGCGTAATCTTCGGGAAAATATTTTCAAACGTGCGCGAGCGTTAAAGGAACCGCTCAGTTGACAAAACGCCGTCAATTGAAGCGCTTTAATTTATATTTGTAAAGCGAAGACTATTAAAAGACAATGCGCCCGAGTGCTGGAGCGCTTGACGCGAGGTTTCGAGTGTAATGTAATTAAAAGTGTCGGCGTGCGGCAAAGGGGGCGGCCGAGAAGGAAGAAGACGCTCCCGAATTGCGTTTGTTTAGCTCGTATATTGTTTCAATGAAACGTGAGATTTGTATTTATATCGCAGCAAATACGCTTTGTCGTCTAAAGTAGACAGCAGAGGAATAATTAAAATCTTAATTTATGTGTGCCTTGACGTGGTGTATTTCGCCACACGTCAAAAATACGACGTGACAAGATGAATTATCTCGTGAGCGATTACATTCCAGGAAAGTACAACACAAGTGCAATATGAGGACGGCGGGAGTTCGTGGAATTGCGTTTAATTAAAAACACATTTGTAAAAATGTTGCTCGAATTGCGCAGTCACCGGAATTAAGATGCCTATCACTAAAATGAAGCCAAAAGCCGTTTTTGGATGGTCTACGAAAAGAATTAACAGCAAGTTAACACTGGAGATGATTATCTCCTTGATTATCTCGCCAACCAAATGAATGATACAAATGCACAGCCATGCCAAGCAGTTAATAGCATGCTAAGTGGCTAATTTTAAATTTCGGCGCTTAATTAACACACAATTAACGTTTGGAACGAATGGCATTCATTTCGTATTCGCCATGCTGAGTTTAATATCAATTTGCTAGCGGATGCGTTAAATGATATTAAAATATCGACAATGGCAAATTGAAATATAATTCGACCTACCACACAAGCAGCCGGGGAAAAACGTGTTGAATTTAGATCTACTTGTAGATCTCGATGAGTTGGCCTCGTATGAGTGAAGTTCACGTAGAGCGACAGAATTGCGCGCTCCGCCTGACAGATAACATCGTTCTCTTCTAATGACATTTAAATTAACATGTGTATTATGTATTATGCCGCTTTGCACACTTTATTACACATGCTAACTGTTTACAATTAGTATGCGCGCTCAAACAAGCTGGTGGACTTTTAACCGACGCCAGTGCGAACTGTATTCTGGTCAAAGAATGTTTTTTTATGAAAATCATTTTTATGTGATGGAAGAGCTTGTTGCCTTTAATTATGACACCTTTGCAATATGTCACGTCCCAGGTCATACTCATTCATAAAGATGTTTGCATTCAAGCCAGAAGCAGGTTGTTTCCTCGCTACAAACCCATGAACATTTGTACACTGCACAAGAAATATATCACCAAACTGGTTCACAGCTCTGATGCTTGCGTTTTTGCATAATGTGGATCCTTTGTCCGCGAACCTCCCAAGTCAGTACGACGCATTCATATGCAAAATGAGCCCGAAAACCCGAGCAATGTTTCTTCGACGTGCCTCCATGCGCGATCTGCAGATTAGACTACATTTTTCGTTATTATGTTATGCAAGTGGCGACTAAATGACTGCCTTCATCGAGCCATCAAACCAGCCAGCATTCAGAGCGAGGACTTGTTCCGGACAATGGGGACATCAGTTGGTTGATGTCTCCTGAAGCCTATAGAAAGACATCTAGAAAAGTGCATTTCACGGCGCAGCGAAGAACGCGATATGCCGATATATTATGCTCCGAATGCGCCCATTTATAATGATCGAGTGTCGAAATGATTTGTGTGTATTTATGGCGTGCATGCGCGAGATACAGTGCTCTTTTTTGCATCAGCCGGAGATGATTTATCGCTTCTATAACACAATCTAAAGTAGATGCAATGGTGCTGCAAAGAGATTGGGTTTTCTGATATTATTCACTTTGAAAAAAAAAGACTAATAAACAAATGCAGATATTCTTTCTATTATCTCCGGGGACTTACGAGGAGATTATGTTGGAGCAGGCTGAGATCAGTTTAGAAAATACCAAACAAACAAATCGCAATATATAAGTTGCTCAATAAGCTGATAATCAACAGACGATTTATTATTGTAAATAAACAAATCTCCGCTTCATATTGAGAAGTTTGAAGTGCTCAGTTGACTTAAGACAGAACTGGGAGTGTGGATAAAAGGCGTTGGACATGAAAAGAAAAATCACACGTGCACACGTGAAATCGTAGATTGCTGCACAAAGCAAACATAATGATGCATAAACATCTACTTATAGCCGTTCAACTTAAATATTATAAATTATCTGCAGGGTGATGGGTTAAAAGCGCTTTGTTTCCGATATAATGGCACGTTTCTCACATCTCAGCTCAAATCAAGCCACAAAACATCGAGTGAGCAAAACGCTTCAATGTATTTCAAGAGCCATGAACAGTAATCTTGTTGTTTCCCGAAATTTACGACAATCACACATGAAAGGCCTCCCATTGAAATCTTAAGAAGCGAGTGGAAAAAAGCGCCGTGCTTATTTAAGCATTCATCAAAAATGAGTTACTCTCAAAAATAATCTCTGCCAGCTCGTCGAAGCGTGGCGAGCAAACGAAAATAAATCGACTAAACTGCTCAATTCGAGACATCACGAGAAACTAAATATTTGTTTTTACATCTCTATTTTATAAATCCACACGTAGTTATTACCTCTGCGAGTAAACATCGCCACATTGCCGGCATAAATTACAAAATACACCCAGAGAGTGGATCAATGTAACGAGTGTGAAGCATGCAAGAAGCATGCAAGATTGCCAGTACGTTGGTGAAAATTTGAAATAGAATTGTGAAAGATGATACTAATGATATGCTGTGCTTAGTTGAGCATAATTTGTGCACGAACTACATTTATGAGCTTATAAACAACCTTACTATAAAATTACAAATCTTTACCTTAATTAGTTCATGTGATTAATTATTTATTGGAAATTGCGAAGTGTACCTGAAAAGGAATCATTAATATCATCATTTTGCAGAATATTGAATAACACTTGTAATGAGAATTTTAAAATTCTGCAAAGTTGTGCAACGAAAAGAAGTTTGGTCCCAGAATATTATAATATTTTGTAATCTGTGACCAATTTCTGAAGCATCATTCCGTGATACCAATTTAGAATTTCAATGATTTTGCCCACATTTTATATCAGTAATTTGTATAAACAATTTGAATAATCTGCAGCAATTCCTGCTACATTCATAGTCGTGATAATCGACACCGACATTTTGCCCGAGCATTTAATGATGCGTATTAAGGATACGTCGCATTGTGCACTTACAATAAGACTGGTAATTTGCGTATTTAAACGGGTACTCCTCAAGGCTACAGACTTGCAAATCTACCATCAGTGATTGCTACCGCATTTACGCATTCATCCACTTCTAGATAGAGTAGCAAGTTGTTACATCCATATCGGCGTCTGGAATTGTTGTTTACGAGAAGTTCGATGATGATTTTATTTCTGTCGACATTTTGACCTACGCTAACGTGAATCGACTTGCGATGGCTCGCCTGATTACGACTGATCGCCGTCTGACGAGTGTTTACAATGCGTGATTTTTGTTTCTGCATTTCGAGTGCCAAAAGCGCTCATTTTATCTGCAATTGTCAGACTGATGGCATTAAACGAATTACGTTAGATCACGACAAGTGCACAGCAAACAGACGACCGGCCTCAACACACATCAGGCATAAAAATAAATCACTTCCACACGTATTCGGCGCGGATTAACAAGCGTCGAATAGCCTAGCGCAGCATGTTGATATGCATCTCGCATCATGTTAAAACAATATTATAATTAATATGTAGCTGCAAACGCTACGACCACACCATGGAGAGTAGTGCTGAGTATGTACGGTATGAAGGTATTAAAGTAACGCATTGTTTTATTGTTTTATTGATGCCTCAATGCCACCATCATCATCAGCGATTGCAAAGGTTCACTGACTGCATATTAACTCCGCAGTGCTCGGGCGTGTTGCTCGCACACTGCAATTATATTCTGTAGCCATTAAAGTTAAACAAATTACAATATGTTTATAATGCTAAATATAAGCATGCTTGGAAATGGCATGACAAGCTGAATAGCAATTGAATAGAACGCGTTTATTAATCAACAATGTGGATAAAAATAATTATCTAGTACGACGTTTGTTATTTAATCAGGAATAAATATTACAACTGCATGTTTCTCTAGCTGCAGTGGACCTATGGACCTATTAATTGTTAAAAATTGCGCTGCCCGGTTTCCTAAAAAAAACCAGAAAACACAGGTTGCAGTAGATTGAAGTAGAGACAGACTGACCAGGGTCTCGCATAGATTGATTTATCTTTCCTGTGAAATATAAGTATTTGGGTGATCCCCTTAATCAAAATAAAACTAAATAGCATTCGGTTTGTTCATTGGTTTCGATAATCTCTCAATCTGATATTGACCATGAGACGTTTACATTTTTGTTATTTGATTTACGCTTGCAAAGGTCGTGTAGGCGCAGCGGCTATTAAACCGAGAGCAAACAAGCAAAAAAGTCCGGCAAAACGGAGCCGCAGAAAGAAAGGCATTCGGGTAATTGTCGGCTAATAATAAATAAAGCGCTGCGAGTAATAATTAATTGTACTTGCCCATGCCGAGGCACAATACCGGCGGGATTTTTACAATTATGCGCCGCGCAAAAATCCATCGCATGCGGCGATCAAAGCCGGCTATAAATAATGACATGAAGCATCCACACGAACGCGGAAATTTGCAACAAACACAAATGTAGTGTAATTACAGTGCCATAAACCTATGGAGATGATTAAACTGGATGTGAACTACGGCAGCCAGTTGGGGGAAGTGTAATTTGATTCGTTGGCGGATTCACAAAAAGGCATCAACATCCTTGATGATGGAGGACTTATTGAATTTACATTAGTATAAAAATGATTGAGACTTTTCTCAATGTGCGGTGTGGCTGTTCGTTCCTGGAAAGCGGTGTGTCTCTTTTTCGCTGCATCTAATTGCGAATTTCATACAACGCTCTGGAGGCAGAGCCGGCGAAAACCCATAATTTACCTATTCATCTCCACGCACAGACTGGAAATCATCAATCACGCCCGAGGAACATTAATAAGCTTTAAGGAAATTGATTTAAAAAGGAGACGAAAAAAACTTGTAAGATATCATGTCTTCTATTTGATATTAATGATTGAACGCCGGTTTTATAAATGGACTATATATGCTAATTGCAGTTAGTTCGCTGCAAACTTGTTGAGAGCAATAAAAAAAAAAAAAAACGACGAGAAGCGCCGAAGGGCGAGTCAAAAGGAATTATGCAAAACGCGAAAAGCCCGGAGTAGATAAGATTTGTCGAAAATGTCGAAAGCGCCAGCGGAGCAAACAGTTTTTTGCTGCCGTTTGCGATTTGAATTCAGCTGGCAGGAGAACTGTGAAATAATAAGCTACTACAAGATCAGCATTTTAGAATTATCCGGCAAAAAAAAGTTGCCTCCTGCATAATTATTTGGTGGCAAGAAACGGGCATAGAGAGAAGAAACAATGTGATGTAATTCCAATTGCGGAGAGTTATGTATAAATTCCGTGTTAAATGAGACCGAACATCGAATTAGGAAAACCGAAGAAAATTCCACGCCGCTTCCCGGTTTATAAATAACGCCCGCCTGCAACAATTACACACTTTGGCGCTCCGGTTGCAGACACGACACTAATGTAAACAATTATTGCGATTACAAGTTATTTCCCCCATTCGCGGCCGCGCTGCTCATCCGAGGCAATATGGCACGCCAAAGCGGCGGCGATAAAGAACTACGCGTACATCTTGCGCATGTTGCCGCATGTTTTGCGCGACTTATTCTGTGTTTGTTCTTGCGACGCACTCGATGTGACAGCGCGCATCGTTCCACTGGATTTTACTGCCCAGCGTCGTTCATGAATGCAAGGCCCGATGGAAATTTATGTTCATCGCGTATTTTTTCGGGAATATGTTTTGATATTTATATTGGCAAGAAAATAAAAACATTTTTTCTGTGCACAAGGAACCGTGCTGGGGCGCTGGAGATGGAAAAGATCAGCGGCTGGAAAAAATAGTTTGGAATGCGTACGGTTTTATTTATGATTTGCGAATCGTAAAAATATATCGCAAAAAGCCTACTATAATTCTATTTGGTAGTTCCGCGCATATTTTATCGTTGATTCAGGCCGCGGCAAAGAAATACAGTGCGGACGCCGAAAAATCTGGTCGAATCGTTAAAAAGATAAATTGCCGCCGCGGGGTGGTAGCTGGCGTGGCGTAAAGTGAGGGCAGCAAAAAAGAAAACTAAAGATTTTATGCGTGTGCATATAATACGGTTTAGAGAAAGACTGGAAACTGGAAACTTTTTGCCGTTTTTTTTTTCTTCTTCCTGCTGCTGCCGCCATCGCCATGGACTCAATCTTCGACTGTTTTACATAATCATTCTTTACGAAGTGAAGAGACGCAAAACGATGGAAACGCAGAAAGAGCTTTCCGCAAACGGAAAATAAATGTTTGTTCGTGTTCATTTATAACTTTGCTCTTCGCCGATTTAATGCGTGGACGAGGGACTGGAGGATAACGTGGAAAACTTCAACAGTTTCATAACGTTTCAAGTGTGCGCCACAAACCGTTTTCCGCGTGGATACAAACCGGATAAATAACTGCGATTAATATTCTGCGCAAAGGTAAAAAATGGCATTCGAAACGAGGAGCGTACAAGACAATTCGCAAGAGAAGACAGTGTCGGAGAAACAACAATTTCAAGAATTTCACATTCTAACTAAGAACTTGTAATCCAAGCTATCTATAGCAAGCAGTATTGACTAATCAAGGCAGCTATTTACGTTTGATGTCTATCTGCCGCCTCCAAGCCAGAGAATATGATCAAAGTGGAGGCGCAACGCGATGCACCGCTGCACATCGGGTATGCTCTCTACTACCGAGAGCAAACAAGAAGCCATTACCCCATCTGACCGCATGCCATCCAAGCGGGCGGTAATTGTCTGCGACCTGCTACTCAACTCCGGTAACGGATCTAATATTATATTATTAATTCGCACGCACCATCTTGCATACAACGCACCATTAGGAACTATCTATATGAGAATATAATGGCATAATGAAGTTTGCGAAAACAGGATGTACATTTTCAATTTCAGTTCTGGAACTAGGAAACCTCAATTGGTTCGACGCAACTATTCATCAAAGATCTTCGTCTTGTTTTCTGCTTTTTGTGGGGAAGCAATAAGTTGATCAGGTATCTGAGACTGGACTGGAGGTTATTGACTTTTGAGTAAGTAGCCAGTTTTCGGGTGTGCAAAGAAATGAGCAGTCAACCAAGGTTGCAATTTCATTAATACCCAAGTCGCTCGACACGAAGAGACATAAGTAACACTTAATGACGTGCGATTTCTTTTATAGCGCATTGAAATTACGCCAAATTTATGCGCGTATAATTTAATTCGTGTCTGATGATCTGATGATCGGTTCCGTGCTCTCCGAGGACGTGCAACCACAAAACGGTAGCAGCCCAGGCAACCAAAGTGTAATTGACCTGGTTTTTCAGCTGCGAACGAAACGCATCAATGCGGACCATCAATTACTACCGGAATTGATAATTCAATTGCAAATTTATTCCGCAACGCACATTAAAATTACCTAAAGCGTTGACTTATAAACGTATTATGCTTCAAATTAAAATTTTCATAAGCAAATACTAAAACTTTAATGGCCACCGCATGTCAGCAAATAAAAAGTTTATAAGCAAACATCTAGCACCTTTCGCCGTAATAAGTTGTAGTATTACCAGACAATCTGATGCCGAAAGTTTCTACTGGCAGCGCCGTCATGGCGACGTCTCCGGTGTGAACCTGCAGGAACACAAGTTTTTACGACTACGCTGCCATACATAAATGCGCAAACACACTGCAAAGCACCCTCGAATGCGTCGCCTTGTGCCCTTGCCAACCTGCGGGCACTTCTTGGCTGGAATCTCAACCCTCTTCGCACGCCGGCGGAGACGTAAAAGCCGAAACTGTTTCGCGATAAAAGGTGCGCGATGCGCACGAACGCCGCCACCGCCAGAACTTTATTTATTTACATATGCATTCACTTACTCGGCGCTTTATTGAGTGATGGCATTAAATGGATGAAATTGTGGCCGGCGGCGATGCAGCCGACGTGGTTACGATTAATATCCAGCTGAATCCCAGACGCGAATAAAATGTGTAAAGCGCGAATGTAGAGTGATTTGTAAGAACTTGTTTTATCGCTGCAGACATAAAGCAACTACCATAATCAGCTTATTTTTCTCGCTGTGAAGTAATATAAAGTAATACAGAAGAAAGTAAGTAGTAGACTGGAGTTTCCACCGGAAGGTCCAGCACGAGATTGCTGGCGAAACAAAGCTCAATAAAAATGATATAGGAACTTAAGAGTCTTCCAACGCAGGATTTATACTATTCTCAGGAGCGATACAGTTTAATCCATTAAGGTAGCAAGTTTACTGCCCGGATAATATTACAACATTTAGGTAGGTAAACTTGACGCGCGCCAACGAGATAAAGATATTTTTATACGCTTTGTGGGATAATTGAGAATTGAATTTTATTGGCCGAGTAAATTTACATGGTACTTACGATTATGCTAGGTACAACTTGATTGCTACGACAAAAAGGTTCGCCGAATGGAAAAACAAATTATTATTTTCAAAAATCGTAATAACACTTAATGCAGCATGAAATTGTTACTTTCTATCGACCCTGCCTTGCGCATTTAACGGACAATTTTATGACGTTCTTGCAAATGGTAAGAAACTAATGGAAACCCAGGATGTCTCACACTAATGCGTCAATCACAAAACTACCTAATGTTAAAGCCATACCCAACATTCTTGCTATATTAGCACAATTGAACAAAATTAGACTTTTTGCTTGCTTAGATCCTTGTTTACTTGTATTAAATAATAATATGTTCACTTGTTCAGTATGTATTTGCTTTGCATTAGCTTATATGGAAGATATGATGTTGCTTACTTAACTGGGTTTCTATAGGTATATGATTCTATATTGTGTTGTGTTGCTTTGACTTGTATTGCTACTTGTGGATTGAATTCGTGCTTCTAATAGTATATGGCAACATGTAGATTTTAAATTGAGGAGGGTAACTTGGAAAAGATGTTGCTTGCTCTGAGGTGGATTCTCGACTGTGCTCAAATTTCCAGGATTCGTAGCCATTAGACCTCGGTGTTTTGTGGCGCTGGCGATGCGAAGCTCGTGACTTATCGCGCGACTTCGCAGACTTCACGAACAGTATTAATGTGTTACCTCAACTAAGTTAATGACAAAGAACTTGAATATTTTTATAGTTATAGTGAAATTTTATCAACATAATGAATCTTAAACACCCACTCAACCACACTCTAATAATATATGTATATTCCAGTACTGCCACATCCATATTCTTCTACTATCTAAATAGACATGTTTTAAAGTTGATGCACTAATTTAATTCCACATTGTGTGTTGTGCACCTAAACAAGTCAGTGATGAATACGTTTTTAATTCACAACTGCAATGCGAATCCGATACTTCCAGCTCACCATTTGTTATTTGCAATCGTTTCAAAGAGGCAATACGCGCTGACTTCACTTATTTATAAAACGTGTCTGCAACAGTCTACACTGTGGTTAAGAGATTTTGCCGATGAAGAATTGAAGGCAGGAGAATAAGTTATAATTGCACGTAGTCTGAATAGGCTAGTATATGTACCAGGCGTATTGTAGGGATAAATTAATCATCGCAAGGACTATCATTACAATTGCATTATTTATTTATCGGACTTGCAGCCAGCGCGGTTGACTTAACCTCTTTGTTTGTTCCGATTTGATATACTGATTTATACTGATGTCATATACATGGGGTATATTCAATTAACGTGTTTTTCTGCAATGTTATTATCTGCAATACATGTTATTATGCTATTTTATACTCCAATGAGAACGTTTTATTACTAATGCAAAATGAGATCCTACCTGACCATCGCAGAGCCTCAGAAATAATCCACCAAGTTAATGTGTCTCGGCACTTTTTCTTTAAAAACTGCGGAATAATAATGATTTAAGCACTTAATCACACTAGGAAACACTAAATTAACTAGTCAATATTAAGTATTAGAATAGCACTAATTATTAAAATGGTTTTACTTTGATCTATTAATATAACTTACACTCGCGCAATCCGCACGAAACAGCGCCTTCGCTCTGCGTAGATTCTGATTTGACAAAACAAGATATCACAACAATATGAATAACAACACCAGACCCAATGCCGAGCAAAAAATCTTCCCGCACGATTGCCCACATGTAAACAAACCGAAATAAACGTGTGCAAAGTGAACTGTTGAGACATCTAGTGGTCTAAAAGAGAAATAAATTAGTAAATTAAACTAGAATAAATAAACAACGACCAAACATTTTCTAAAATATATATGCATGGAAGAAATCAGCACTTTATTTTTAAAATTCGAACAATTATATTAATATCAATTTCAAAAACTAAAAAATATTTCAATTCTGTAGAAGGAACTGAAAGCTCAGAAATTGATTTAATTAATTTGCGATATTCATTTACAATTAATATTTAAAGATCAAATTATTACCAGATATAAATGAGTACTTATATGTTCATCATAATGTGATTAAATTGATTAAATTTCTCTTAAAATTGAATAAACCTGATCACTTTGATGATCAAAATGTCATAGCAATTTGTCCCCTTCAATATGATTGCAATTTTTGCTCATAAAGCTTTTTTCAACCCAATAAACTCGTAATAAAATTATAATCCCTGACATTTAAATGTAATTTCCAATCGGTTGTAACATAGATTGATGCATATTTACGATAACCCAGCTCTCGATACCAAATAAGTCCAAAATCAGCGCGGCACAAATTGCGATCGCTTCGGAAAAACGACCTAATTAATTTTATGAATGCATCGTCCAATAACGTGCATAATTTGTGTAGTACTGTGTACCCTTTCGGTTTGGCTACCAAAGCAATTAGATTTCTATCAGATGAATCGCCGGAATTATTTCCCCTCCGTCGAGCAAAGCGCGAGCACGTAAATTACGTCGAAAGTGCAGCCTTGAGCTGCAGACAATTCATTTACGATCACCAGCAGTCGGACAACGATATTAGTTGTGCAGACATTGCACATTACACATTACACGAAGTAGGTTTATTGCGCTCGGGTAATTTTGATCAGCGTTGGATTCAACAAATGACGCGACGAATTGTTATTATGACAAACATTTAATTAACGTAAGATTTACAACGGCTTCAGCGTACACCAGCTTAATTTGTTTTTAGTGATCTGGTAATAAAATGCAAGATAATAAAGATTTACATTGCGAAACTAGATTACGTTCATTCAAACTCTGGATAAAAACTTGATTCAACAATAAAATTATAACAAATTGCAGCCTTAAGTTGCTATTAACGAATGCAAACTACTATCTTTTAGTGCATTTTAAGTACAAATATGACCCTGGAATGTTTGGCTGTTGTTAGTTTTTTTTTCCCTGAATAGTAATTAAAAGCAACATTTAGCATGGCGGCTCGAGCGCGACGCTAAAAAATGTTCACCGGCCTGATGTTCGTAGTTGTTGAAGGATACGTCGGCAATTAAACTAAATCATTAAGATATTAAATTGCATTAAACTATGCGAGTGCAGCGCTGCTGACAGTCTTTGATGTCGCGTGAGTTCTTCAATTAGCCAGCAAAATGCAAGCGCACTATTTTTATCCTATTGAATTATTCACATTAAGCTGCTTGACGGTGGTATTATTATTTGCAGGTGTATGAAAAGAGTGCATACGCAAAAAAGTGCGCATACAAAAGAAGCAATTACTTTCATTCGAGCTTTGCACCTCCGGGTTTTATGCGTCAGTTTATTGTAGGTTGAGCTTTAGGTCGCTGTGGCTGGTATCGCCGCGCAGATATGGTCGCGGTTGTAAATTTAACGGTTTTAACGTCACCAAGCGAAATATTTCCAATTTCCTTCATTGGAAAATTTGCATGACTGCAGCTGAGGCGCATGCATCGCGTATTATCGCGCAGACACTTGGGGATAAATATTACGTCGTGCCATAAATTACAGGTTAAAGGATTTGTCAACAGGCGGAAAATGCTTCATACTCATAATATTTTTACTACTTCCTAGGTGGCCAGGAAGGCAACTCAATAACTATCTACCGCTACAAAATTACAACAGTAGGTTTAATTTAATTAATGGGAATATATTAATTTTGAAGCATAATAAACTGATTAATCCATTTTATGTCCTATGCCTTTAAGGACTCAATAGGGCATAATCAAAGCTGCGCTTGCGTCAGATTCCGTCCAATTGGTTGAAAATTACTTCTATATCTCTCAAACCATGCAACTTTTCAGGTTATTCATTCGGCTCAAAAGTTTGTACCAATTTTTCCAGCACTTATTTCTAACAAAAATCACTACAGATCACTGCACATTATAAAAACTCAATGAATATTTTAATTTACAAATTACGCTCCCTGTCTTCTCCTACTGGACTTCCTTCAAACTCAGCTTCAATTAAACTTTCTTAAATATTCATTACTAGTCGGAATGAATTAATAACTGATATAGGCCCGACTGGCAAAGAAACTTCTCCCGTTTCACTACAACCTCTTGCTTACTTAATTCCGCACGCAGCAGGCCTCAAGTTTGCGCAACTTCCCGCCGACGACCGTGCCAGCAGCAGGGCGCTCGATCAAACTAACGACTTAAACTTCTAATGCTTGTACACAATACATGCATAATAAATTTTTTTGCGCGAATTTGTGTTCTGGCGGTATTCACGGGCGCCGCGCAACCATCTTAATTCATTGCGTCGGGGGCGGCGCGAGTGGATTTAGACGCTGCCGCCGTCACTAGCATAAGCTCTTGGCTACCAACGCGGCCAACTTCAGAAGGCCATATACATTCTTAATGTGCAGTGGATTAAGATTAGAAATATCACGACTGCCGGGAAAGCGCACAATGCTAGTCTAGTCTACTTTCGCAAACTGTGGCTTTAGTTTTCCAGTGTTTTATTCTTTACTATACCTTATTATAACTTCCGTATTAAAGTAAAAAGAATCTCTAGAAGTTGAACTGTAATTTTAACGTAGACTACTTCCTCATAGGCGAATAACTTTTCTCTAAATAATTAAAAATATTGAAAGAGACTCCAGGGAAATAACAAGATGGAAAACTTGAATTTCCTAGTGAACTAAAAAAGATATCAGACTGGTTACCATGTTTGCTATATTTCTAGTCTATCTAAAATTATATTTAATTGAAGTAAGTTATTTCATGACTCATGCTTCATTAATTTCAACAAACATTTATTGTGATCACTAATTCCTACTCATTTTCCGCTTCCTTTCAGCAAACCTAATAAATTCTCAGCTTGTACACGATTGCGACATGAAAAAACATGCTCTATTCATTCCGATCTGATTTGGTATACTTCCATGGCAGGTTCAGCGACATAGTGACTCATATTTTTTCCGCACTCGTCAAAAGCATTCACCTTCGGACATTTCCTTCACACCATGAGGCACCCATGGCTCAAATCTCGCAAAGCATAGTCATTAAGTCGTATTCCAAACCGCGCCACCAAAGTATGAGTAACGTGCATGATTATAGGTATGTATCGCGGCTGCGGTTAACACACATCGGTGCCGGCAAATCTGCAGCAATTTGACGACTATTTGAAAACGCGCGTCGACTTGTCTCGACATGTTCGAGGCCACGATCTGACGCACATTTTACGATTTACGACGATTTACAACCGATTTACTGGATATGATCTGCGTTTTCTCTTGGATTGAGCAATACTGTTGGCTAATATGACTTTTATTCACTTAAATAGCGCTTAAATTGACTTATTATTTTGTACTTTACACTTGACCATAAACGAGTTAATAGTGTGTTGGAAAATTTCATTTTACATCTCGCTAAATTATTTAATTTGATGTAGCCGTATTAAATTATAGTGATATTTATTTTATTATGGCGCAATCAGGAAATTCCGAGAAATGAGAAATTTATGTCACGCGTTGGAAAATTCTAATTTTCTTCGAAACTAATATAGTTGCTTCAACAAAACAAGGAATGTTTCATTGCTAGGCATGTATATTTTTCAGGGAACGCTAATCAAATTCCAGTGAATAATTAAGAGTATTGAAATAATTTATAACTATAGGTCCAGCATAATTCTATGTATTTAGACTATATGAGGTCAATTGGAAAAATCTATTTTTCTTTGAAACTGAATGAATAATATAATGGCCACTGCGATAATAATTTGCTCAATAGGTTATGTTTGTTTAAGGTTAAGTTTTAAATAAAATTGTTATGGCTTTTTAAGTTCCTTAGGATACTTTACAAAGTATTAATTCAGAGAGAGTTACATCATGCACACAACATTTTTTATCTTTCTAATAATATTAAACAAATATCAATTTAATTATAAATAATGCTCTGTTCTGTAGCATAGTCGGTAAGCCGTCTGACTGTAGCAGTGACAGCGAGGTGCTGAGAATTCGTTCAGTATAATATATACTCATATAAAAGTCAGTCTCAGTAACTGCTAATAATCCTGGTAGTTGATGCAGTATAATAGAATTGAGGTCAAGTACGGTGTCAGTAATCGCTGTAATTGAATTTTTAATTATTTGAACACCACTTCTTCAATTTAAAATAATTAGGAAATAGGAAATAAATATTTCTACTGCATTATGCTCCTTGATGTGTTTCTTCAATTTTGTGGAAAATTATAAAGTGTACCAGCCAAGCCAGCAAATTAATAGGCATCGTTTAGCCGTTGGCATTAATTAGGTTCGCGAACGATGTGTGGAAAGTGAGCGCACTGTGTCGCATTAAAACTTCAACGGGTCGCAAAGCACTCAGCCAGTTCGTTGAATAAAATGCATGCTGAAATCAAAGCCAAAGCTGAACTTTGCCGAAAAGCGCATAAAAACTTTCGGCATTAATTAGCATGACACACCACAGCTGCAAGCATCGCCAAGGTTGAAAATCCTTAGCACTAAAATATTACACAAAACAGCAAATAATTACTAATAAAACATCAATTTAAACAACATTAACGACGCTCCTCTCTACACAATTAATTAGGTCAAATGTCATTTAATTCGATAATACAGCTCATTAATCACCATGCGATTTCAGTCCGTCCTTATCCATTAATTTATCATGTATGCAATGGACTAATAAATGATAGATTATTGTGGATAATTGATTTGTTTTGTACAATCACCACAATAACTCTTTTTGCGTATTGCTCAGCCTTGTACGACATAGAAGGTGCTGTGATGTATCAGGTAGTGTGTGTGATTTGCGCACGTCCGCATTCATTTTCGTTCAGGTTTTTAATTAAAATGGAAACTTCCGTGCACTACGCGTTATCTATCGCCTTCTCGGGCATAGCTTCTTACCTTGACTTTCTAGAGATCAAGCCAGGTAGCCGGACAGCGCGTCAATATGTGTGGTGGTGCTGAATAATTTATCGTCTGCACGTCTAACTCGTATTTCTTTAAAACAGCTTGCCAATATAATTGGTATTGCAATTTCAGCCAGAGAGGAGTAGGCAATTTGCTTTTTGTATTTTATCGGAACATAACTATATTTCATATAGGTCACACTTTAATTAAGTCATCAAATAGGATGGAAATTGTATTTTAAAACATTAGTAAACTAAATTTCAGTTCATATTTTTACAACAAAAATTAGCAAATCAAAAGCAGTCCCAATTCTGCATCAAATAACAATTTCTAAATATTCTTAAATGATTGGGACTATTATTAAATACGTTCTCAATATTGATGTTAAATAAAAATGATATTTTTTAAATACAATATCAAAATTAATTTTCTAGGAAACTAATAATCTTTGAGAACAAATTGCAATATAGTCTAAAAGATCATGTGTTCAATGATTCTATAGAAATAATTAATAACTAAAGTCACACATAAATGAAGCAATAAAACAAATAATAATTCACTAGTAAACTTAATTCAGGTTACGATCGTATTTCAAATGGAATATTACTAATTTATGCTAAACAAATTGCTCCAGTTAATTAATTACATCCATGAATTGGTAATAGGCCTACTATTTTGCTCCCATTTCAATTCCAAGAACAAATTGGCATCCAAAAAAGTGAAATATGAGACCGTAGTAATTAACGCTCATATAGAAAACAATCCAATAATAGTAAATTAGTAACTTTCCAATTAACTTGTCGGCTTACTGAATCATATCAATTAATTTCCAAGCAGATAAAAGATAAATAGTTGAAACATTTGAATTTCCATTCGTACGGCTTCGAGATCAATGAAGTCGGCTTAAATCATTCAATTTACACGGTTGCACTCACTGCAAGACACACGCTCGACTCTAGGTAATTAAAGCCAGCGTTAATGAGCATTTTACGTCAACGCAATTAGAAATCCTTGATTCGAGCATCGAAACTGCATCGTTTCCAGTTAAAACACAATTATCCCGTGTACTTGAACATATTGTGCTATTAATGCGCTGATATGTACATGGTGTGTGTGAGATATCAGCAGAGTGCCTGACAGATGATATCATTATCAGCGCATCGGGGCATCACGTAGTGACACTCGCGTGGTGGCTGTTTGCATTCGCGATGCAGTTGTTGTTTAATCAAAATACACGTCCTCTTTCCGCCTGGCCGTACTTTTACGCGCCTAATCTTATCGGCGCCTGTTTGAATTGAACAATGATTGGCGCACTTATCGCGCGCGGCTATTATAAATCATATGATCGTGAGCGCATGCAATCGGGTTCCAGCGTGTCTAGAACGGTTCAAAGTCAATCGGCCTTGAAGTAGTTTACACATATTATGATTATGTACGCACGGTGTCTAGCTTAATACTTATGAGGCGATAAAAATCAAAATCTGCGCGTTAACATAACGTTAAAATAACACGTCGAGAACGAAAACATATCATCAGGGATAATTTAATAAATTGGATGGGAAACAAGTTATCATCAGCATGTAAAAAGAGAACATGTGCATTGAATGAGGAATAACCATTTCAATGTGTTGTAAGCATGTTCCAGAAATGGAAAAGATTACTTGCGAAGAAGACATTTTCTAATAATAATCATTAAAAGTTAGGATAAGAATTAAAAAAAAAATATTGCTTAATAATACCCAATTTAAAAGTATTGTTGCGTGTGATTACAAAGTGTTTAAGATTCATTGTATTGATAAGATTTCTATTAGATTTAGATTTATGATTGTTTCCGATTTATATAGTTTCTGAATTAGTTCTATTGACTGGAGGGTGGTCGGCTGTTTCTTCTGTCAGGGATGGGTATTTTGAAGATTATGAGATTACTCGTAAGAGTTTAAGGATTGTCTGGAAATGTGACTGAGTGTGCTCATTAGTAAGCATTAGGTTATTTAGTTTAGGTTTGTATTGTCTGTTTTTAATATTGTCAATTGTTGCTACCTACGTGTAAATATTTAACCCTCCAGTCAGTCGAACTAATTCAGAAACTATATAAATCGGAAACAATCATAAATCTCCCCTACTGAAGAAGACAACATGCCGAAAACGTTTTAACAAGTGAAGATTAGTAAGTGTTGAAGTGAAATCTTATCAGTATAATCAAACTAAAAGTCTCAGCGACACATAGTATACTCATAGTTAGCAAGCAGCACACTAAAATTGCTCCGGAAGCAAATGTAGTAGTAGCAGGTAAGAGGCAGCAAAAAGCGTAATCTGAGTGGAATGAGATATCACTCTGAGTGGAAATTTCAATTTGCCTCTCTATCATTCTCAAGGGGCATTCAAAAGTATAAGGCATGGGTATCCACGTAAAGAGGATTTCCCTTGGTGTTCTTTTCCGGAAATATGCCTACTATTCAACTCACTCCTTGGATCTTGTGACCCACATCGCATGGCATACGTCATAATTATGCATGAATTATATAGTAATGTTTGGATACTTTATGGATTGTTTTCAGCAATTTCAAGATGATTTCAGGCAATTTGTGCTTTAAAGCCACCCCATTGAAGTTTTTTCCTCACGAACAGTTCGTTTACATGCTCGTTGGGGTAATAATGAAGCAAACAATATCATCAAGATGTCGTGCATGTACGGCCGTCGTATATTTAACTGAGTTAGCGTCGTCTCGCGAGCTTGCTTCAGTGGCAACAATTAAATAAATCTTCGCGTGTCGTGACATACGACACTTGCGCTCGCGCGGCCCGCTGGCGGAGCGCCGCGTATTTATGTATGTAATTGCGCCTTTCGATTAGATATCAGCGCCGTTTAGTTATGGTAGGTCAGATATTGGTTATCGGCCTTTCGCGACGCGGATTGTCCCAGGATAACACCTCCGCTGTTTTCGCGTGCAGCGGCGGCGGCAGCGACGACGCCGTATTTAATGCAATGTAAATGGACTTGTGTCGTTTGGACGGTGGCCAGCCGCACGTGTTTCATGTTATTGTACAAATTTCCTTCGCATTTGATGCATGCGCGCACTATAACTGCAGAAAGCGTTCGCTCTTTTTGGTTATAGATTTTCCATTAAATGCAAGATATCCTCGAGGGGCCACTGGGAAATTTGCTTTTAATGTATACCGTGTAATTTAGCATGTAGAACGCAAGAAAATACTTGTATTACATTCAGTTTAGACTGGCTGTCTGAATGAAAAATAAACACATTTTACCGAAAAATAGCGAAAATAAACATTGTATGTACATAATACTTTATTATGCGCAAACAGACGAGGTATCTAGTTACGAATTGAATGTGGGATTTAGGTATTGTTGTGCATTTATTTTTAGTTCGACTAGTTGGTCGAAAATAAAGAATAAATCTACAATATGAATATTTATGTGAGATAAACTCGAATCGCCTGCACGCCATGAAATTGCTCCTTGCGTTTTAACTTCAAAGGTTTACTTTTTTTCCAGCGCAAATGATTCATGCACTTTTAATAAAGCAGCAATAAAGCGCGTAACACGTCGGCCGATGCCGACATTTACACGCTGCGGCGATCTATGTAAATGTGCATTGCGCTTAACAAGTGCTTATTATGTTATGCATTCATTGTTTTCAATAAAATTATTATGTAAATCGCGATTAAGAATTGCATTAAGAAGCGGAGCCTGCAGGAGCGTGCGTTACGCTCGAGGTGCCTGGCAATAAAGATTTCATGCTACATTCATTACATTTAAATCGAGCTGCAAAACATGTGCAAAAATATAGATAAACGCTGCATATCTCTAGATAATCTAGTTGAGTAATATTTTGCTATATAATGAAGCAATTGAAAAAGGGCAAAAACAGTCTTCAATCGTTGTGGCTGATTTCGGTTTAAATTACTGGATGAAAACTTTTCAAGTTTCTGTGGCGCTTTCTAAATATTTTCTTCAAAATTGAAAACTCATTAATTGTTTATTTTCGCTGTTAAACCTGACTTTGAAAATAGCTTTCTCGGGAACTATAAAATATTTAGCAAAATTTCTTTCGTAAATGTAAATTCACATTGAAATGAGTTGAAATTTTATACTGAAATTGTTGCTTCTTTCAGTGCAAACCTCCATGAGAATTAAATACATTTATATAATGCAAACATTCATTTAAAATGCTTGCTTTCCAAAGTGTATTTATACCATTCAATAAACAATGAACTGTTCAATATATAAATATATCCAATACAAAATCATAAAACTACCTTTATTGGCAAGAAATAAGCACCGCTTTAAATACTTAATTCCCCATTGTTCAAAGCTTAATAATTTAAACGCTTAGACGCACATATATTACACCCATAATGCTTTAATAACACGCGCCTGTTTTTATGTGTCATTGCAATTGCAGTCGCAGTGCTTGCGCAAATAATTCCCCCGATGCCCGGCGAGGAAATGAAATTATTATTGAAGGCACTCGTAAAGCAAAGAGAGTGCCCTTCGTCGCTGCTGCTTCTTGCGCATTATTATCACATTTGAAAGTAAGACGCGTAAGATGCGAGTATGGTGCATATGCAAGCGGGTTTTAAACCTGGTGCGTTGATAGCGCGGATTAATGGCGAAATAAGTGCAGCGTAATGCCAGCTAATGCAACGATGCTAGAGGTTCGCAACGAAATTACTCCAGCAAAGCTAGATGGATATCAATAATAAACGCGCATAAATGGCGATTGTGCAAGTGGCGTAAAGAGGTTGACCGGAAAAAAACTTTAATGCCTATTTCCAACAATTAAAGCCGTAAACTAATGTAGCTTTACGAACGGCGCAAAACCAATTTGATTTACGCAGCGAGAAATAAAAAAGGAAATTATTGTGGAAACTAACGTAAAAAATACTTATTAATGGCAACTTTTATGCTCCTCTCGCACTAAAACCCGTACACAAGGCAACGATGATTAAACGCACACGTCATAAATCAAACCAAAGTTAATCATTAAAATTCTCCACACATGCAGCGGTCGCTAATGCATAAAGCGCGATGCGCCAGATTTACATTTTCGACAGACTTAAGTCGCTTAAAAATCGTCGGGTGTCTTGCAAGCTTGCGCAATGTGCTCAGCTGAAACGTCGTCGTCATTGCGTCTGATGGCGAGAACACAACAATTTTATCGCTTCGTTTTCTGCGTTTTTCCCAGCGTCGTTAACTTTGGCCCGTTTAGGTTTTTTAGGGTTTCGCTCGTTTAACTTTTTGGGCTTCACGACTTCACGATGGTTTACCTGCGGTTTTCCGCCGCTAGCCACTACACGAGAAGCATACGATTGATTGTTATAATGTCAGTAGAACATTTTATTTGATCCTTCTAAACAAATCTCTGGCAATTTATATGACTTCTTCACGAAGTGTTCTCGTGGTATGTCTGTTTTTCGGTTAGTATGCACCTCACCAACCAAGTGACAAGCGTGATTTGTCGGAATACAGTTAGGAAAAAAACTCTCCACTAAATTAGCATCAAGCCGTAAAAACGTCATCACACAATGTTATTATTAATATTAATTATGCATAAAAATATAATTATTCTGGACGCGGCGTCGTCGAGATGGGTTGTTTACATGTTTCGTATGTAAAAAAGGTCAACGCTACTGCGTCGGTGTTGAACGCTAGTTGATTCCGTTGTCGACTCAAATAAACCGTCAAAGCTCTCGGATATGGAGGAAATAAACCTGGAAAGTGAAAACGGTGCTGTGCTCCAACGAATTCAAAAACCCCTAACAGCCACAAACAAATGCAGCTAGAACGACGCAGTGCTTTTTACCTTTTCTCTCCAGTTCATTTTACTGCGCAAAAACAACGGGAAGAAGAAGAGATCGACGCGGCATGCGCCCAAGTGTTATTGGGATATGTCAAGACCATTTAAAGTTCCTTCGCCAAAGACGGCGTTCGACACACAATGCCCAGCTGTGGAAAGGTATAACAAGTATGTTTGCCCAAACCGAGAACTATTGATTCGCTCAAAATAATCGCGAAAAGAGCTAAAAAAAAAGTGTAAAATGCCGGAAGTAGATTACTCGTTCTAGAGGTGCGGTATCAGCTTGGGGTAATTTATGGCCTGTAAATATGATTTTACTAGGTTAGTTGCACCGCATAATTTCCTCGCAGCATTTATTACCATCGAGTAATAATTTTATTAAATTAATCGCCTTATGCACCAAAAAAAAAAAAACAATTTTCTAGCACATGCGACGTCTGGGTGGTCAAGCGGTCGATATAATCGCATTTAGTATGCATCCACCATTAAAGCAATTTTATTTCTCATGTTAATGGCGTTTTTAATTTCTCATTTTTCTCTTTTTGTGCGTTCTTATCACAATGCGATACGGAGCCAACTCTATTGAGTCTATTACTGTATAGTATAAAAATTATTTACATGTTTATTTTTTTCCGGGTGGAAAATATAAATTTCCTTCGTTAATCCTCATTTTCAGCAAACAGAGTTATTGACAAAACAAGAAAGTTTAATTCCTTTGCATTAACCTTTCACATTTCCAAAATTAACACTTTACCAATGAAGACATGGAATCAAAATTCCGGCACAAATAAGATACAAAACAATAATTGAAAATATGCACTCGACTCTCCTGGCAACAGTTCAAGGCCAGAGGGATGTTATTTATTCCAGAGACGCGCAAGCGTGGCATTTCTTCCAGCTGAGCAACTCTCCTACTCTCTCAGCCTACGAGCTTTTTGCGTTGCCTTCGTCGGCCCCGTATGTAGCAGGCTCGCAACGTCCTCGTAATTCTGCTTGTAATTAGTGAGGATATATAGCTTAAGCTATGGTTTATGTTGGCTGACAAACACGGCCCTGACATTCGATACTTTAGGTTAGAACGGATTTAAAATATGGCACGAATGGCAGCTACATCTCGAGGAGCTTTTTTCAC
The DNA here is from genome assembly GCA_027575565.1 of Diploeciton nevermanni. Taxonomy (NCBI): domain Eukaryota; kingdom Metazoa; phylum Arthropoda; class Insecta; order Coleoptera; family Staphylinidae; genus Diploeciton; species Diploeciton nevermanni. Next base: position 2,023,917 of record JAODIE010000011.1, read on the forward strand.
AACCAGATTACAACGAGCACATACAGGTCAGTCTTGCAAAAAAGTCGTTGTATCGTTAAAGGAAAGAAAGGAAAGGAAAGAAATAATACATATTTAGACTAAGTTGGCAATTAATATAATGAGTTATAGTCTGTCAAATATTGAGGGTTCGGCGGCATTTCTTGTGGACATAAAATGTTCCGTTTTTAATTTTCGCGCAAGTCGTAAAACACTCTTAACCCATGACAGCTGCCTTCCACATGTGCCCTATTTGACCCATCGTCTCATTAAAGGGCCCTACTTTCTTTCCAATTATAAATACCAGAAACGTTCGTCGTAAATTATCCACCTCGAGACGCGCACACGGTTTCCGCGACTTATAAATTGCGAATTTTAAATTGAGATTTATTCGTCGCTCTCTATGCCTAGCCGGGATTAATTCGTACCTAGGTGCACATCCAGTCCAGCAGTAGGTCAGTTAGGCTTGATTCGCGCGCATTATGAATAGTAAATCATCAACTGCATCGTCGCATCCAGACATCAACCCTAATTACTGTCAGCAAGAATGATAAATTGCTCCCCGAGCGACGTGGTGCAATTGAGGCGCTAAAAATCGTAAAAATGATTATTACTTTCCAATTGTGCTTGCAGCTGGACCCGTTACACCTCATCGGCGTGCGCGCACGCTCAGTAGCGCTGGCAGGAACGATAAACATTAACTTAATTGCCGGCTAAGTAAACGATGCACGATTCGTCGAGCTCCTGTTTTAATTGCACACACCTCATAACTACTTATAGGCGCTGCGCGTCGTACGCAAAACGATAGTAATCATCAGGTAGGCTGCGGCCACAACTGACACGGATCGAGTGTAAACCTGGTAGCGCATTTGGCAATTAGCCTCCTCTCGTTGCCTGGCGCTTGATGAGCGCGAACCAGTTACTAAATTGTTAGGAATAATTTAAGCGCGTATTTATTATGAAGACGTCATTAAAGCGTGTCGGTATGAAGAAGAGCGCGCCGAGATTCTGGCGGAGATGTCATGCTTTCCGAGAACGCGATCTAAATAAATAATCATGCAAGCCGGTGCGAGATGAACGCACACGTGAGCGTGCGACGCATAACGACAGCCACGAATTGGTATGCCAGCCAGGTAACAACAGGTAACCGTAATGACCGCACGCCGCAACTTGTGCGCAGCGCGATTTAATGATTTGACAAATTTGTTAAATTGAAGTACACGATAACTTTTCGAAAGTACCGCGGACTGACTTCATCTGAAAAGCAACTGATTGTGAAACTGGCCCAGTAATTTATTCACTCACATTGTGCAGCCGTAAGCGTTAGCGTTAAATGAGCATATTATTCAACAATGTTTTTCCTGCGCGTTTTCAAAATGCAATTAGAAGTAAATTTAACAGATTCATAATTACTTTGCAGGGCAGATATAATTAAATTGCACGCGTCCAGACGGCGGTTTACAAGCGTGCGGCAGTAAAACAGAAAAGAGTCGCGTCTGCCCGAGGGGCAGCAGGTATACGCCAGCCACAAATGAACCTCGTGCTGTCGCCGAGAGGAGTGGCGAGCGAAAAAATTATGAAAACCGACGGCAAATGCACCCAAAAAGCTCGCCACGGCACAAAAAAGCGCTTTTCACCGGCGCCGACCGCGCGGAAACCCAAGCAACGAAGGCGGAGGATAATATGCTCGCGAGCGCCGCAAACGTCCACTGGTTTTCACCAAGGGCAAAAGGGGTTGCATTGCGCACAAAGTATGCAGAACGCGTGCGGTTCAATGCGGTAGAAATGTGCTCACCTAGCAACCATAGAATGCAGTTTGTGCTCGCATGCTCGAAAAAATACAACGCTTTTTGCTGTGATGATTATATAGAGAGCTCGTCTATATTTAAATTAAAATCTCAGCTTGGCCGTGCACGGTGTGTATGTGTGGCTGCGGCTTTTAAAATATGTAAATGAACGTTTTATTTCCTCTTTCGGTTTTTATTTGCGGCCTTTTTACGCTGCGCTTTTTTCGACCGCTCTGACCACTGGTTTTCATAACAATAAAATGCATTTTGGTTTATATTATGATTTGTATGAGTAAATGCGTCGAATATAAACTGACACAATGAACCAGAACGCAATTGAGGCTACACCACCGCAAAAAGCGGATCGTTGCAATGATTGCGCCAAACGTTGTTTATTATTGGCGACATTAATTCGCTGATGTAGAAATTCGCGCACGAATCGCACTTTTCCCGTTCAAGTAAAAATCGAATATGCTTTATGATGATATGATATGATGGTAAATTAATGCGTGTGCATATGATTGAAAATGTATATTTTCCGTTGGATGTGTTTTGAACTAGTCGAACCGTAACTAAATCCATAAGCTACACTCAGCACATGCAGTTATCCTGGCGATGCATGAACATAGAGGATAGCCAAAAATGTGCAACCCAATCCCAACTGCATTTGGCTTGCTGTGCTCTATGTGAGCTATTGAAATTCCGAAGCGAGTTGTATGCTTGCAGCGAGGGAATTTCATGTAATGCCGTGTCTCTTTATTTAAGTGCGCACAGAGAGAGTGGGACACGCAATGACAAACTAATACGCGTCGGGTCATGCGTAACAATTCGCTGAACGCATTTAGGGTGGTGATACAAGACTGCAGCAAATTGTGGTAAATTCCACAACGCACACCGCTGGGGTGAATGCCGGCGTATCGTCGGCTTTAAAAACTACGCACATACTGACTGGTTACTGGTTACAGTGGGTTACTGCTGCTCACCGGTGGAAATTTATTTATAAATCGTGAATTATTGACGCTCGTAAGTTATTCGCATTGACATGACTGAAATGGAAATGTAAGACGTTATCATCATTACATGAACTTGCTTTATTTGTTACTTCCATAACGGTACAATATACGCTGCATTTCATCAGGTTATCAAAGCGAAATTATCTCCGAATAAAATCCGTTACAACTTTATTAGCGCTGCTCATAAATTCCGAGCTTTCGGTGGCGTGACGCACACAGCGCGGCCCTCGTTTATTTTGTAATAATAAATGAGCGTACTTCGTATGCACACACGTCGGCTACTGTTTTCTTTGCTAGCGGAGATTCGCGTCGCTTACCACCTCATGCAGAGGTCTTCCACCACGTGCTGTACTACACATCGCGGCCAAACCGGTCCATCTCGCGGAACCTCCGAATTCGACCCGCTGCCGGCAAACACACGCAAATGCCCGCAACGAAATGCATTAAGAACACCCGGCGATCCGAGAGGCCCGGAGTTAATTGAAAAATCGCCCTCAATACAAATTACATTAAAAGTGATTTACACTTACGTGCATGCGATGCACGGCGCGAACGTGGTTGCAATTTTATCGATTCAATGAGATGCGTGCCATGCGGCCGTTACTTTTCGGGGCCGAAGTGAAGTAATAATATTTCAACTCACAAATCACAAAAGCGCATACGCGAAAACTGCGCCGTAAGCAGTCGTGAAGAAGTGGCGAGGTGCGACGTGGCGACGTGGGTGAAGCAAACAATAGCATCGCGACCTATAGTTTTGATTCTTGCACACTCCCAGCAGGCGCACACTCCTGGGTGCTCCAGCCGCAGCTGCAGTCGAGGATATGACTTCCAAATGTCCATATTAAACTTAATAGTGCGACTGGCAAGGAGGGTGGATAATGGCGCACAGCCATTTTATGTTTATTAAAATCTGCATCCTCAGGAATGGTGTTCACGGCGCGTGCATACATCCTTCGGGCATGTCGCGCGCTTTTCGGCCAAACTGGATGGGAATTGATGCAAATGGAAATTTTAAAGTCTCGTCACTGCGTCGTAAAACGCGCGCGCCGTCTATGCCCCCAACTATAATATCGTGCACGTTATAATTATGATTCATCTTATATCGCATGAGCACTAAATGCATTAGTCCATTGCGCAATTAAATGTGCAAGTTTACATTTAATTAATTAGTCTTACAACTGTTTTATTACAAGTTCATTTGCATGGCGTAAACAATATGATTTACGTTCATAATAATTTATATGAAAGGGTGGCATAATTAATGACCCTAACATAATATGACCTGCGAAATAGTAAACTAGTTTCCCATTATCAAAACGCCGCTTCGTCGAGCGCCGAATACAAACTGAATTGTGTGATCACAGCTACCCTCTTTTATAACGCCCTAAAAGTAGTGGGGATACCACACAGCGCCACTTCCACACTAACTGTTCTGCCACGCTATACGTTACTAAACGCAACAAAAATTAATTCAAGGCTTTAAACACTACTTTAAATCCCAGTATCATACAGTTTGTGGTCCCGTTAAAGCAAATTACTTTAAACATTCTTATTGCGTGTGCGTGCTCAGCGACTTTCTTTTCAGGTCTCAAGTAAATAATATCTAAATTGATGCAATCGTGTTTCCATGATTTCAATTAAAACGCGATTTTATGTGCCTCGCGCGGACATAAATTAAATGCTGTAAAACTGCAGCAGCGTACTCAGTGTAAAACTAATCATTGCCTCCTTCCTTGCGCTCACGACGACGCACTCTCCTCTCGCGAATGTGTGTAATTTAATTTAATTAACAGTTGAAGCGAAGAGAAACCAAATCGACGAAATGATAAGTTGTTTGTATGAAGATGATATAGTAACCGCGGTGACCCACAAACACATTACGTGCGTATCAAGATACACGCGACGAGAACAAGAAGAACCATTTACCGATTTGTTTACGACTCTACGCTAAAAAGATTCATGCTGGAGAGCTGGAAAAAAATCCAGATTGTGTAGGTACATCCGACCGAAACGTTTGTCATTTGTTTTAATCTCGGCTCTTCGCCTGCCATTTGCACTGCGGTTTCCTCCCAAAACGTAATGATTCATTTAGGAGCTCGAAGGCGCTCGGCATTGGCGCAACATTAAGCAAAATAATCATTAAATCCTGCACTTTTTTGCCCTTGCACTTAGTTCGCGGTCGTGCAGCCACCATTCCGAGCGTAGCGCACAAAAACCGTAGACGAAAGCGATTACTTTTTAAAAACCTCTTTTCGCTGCTTTAATATTAACATCTCCCTTTGGACGTTGGCTGCATTCGTGCGCGTGATTCTGTGATATTGTGTTCGTGCTGTATGTGTGCGTGAATAGGTGGCGAGCACCGCGTTCTACCTTTTGCACTTGTCCCTAAGTACGAAGCGACGAATCAACGCAATGCACGGCGGCGCAAACAACCTGCACGTCGTGTATTTTTTATCATTATTCTTTTATTCGCCTCCTTCGTGTGCATGCCCGCGAGAAATACACTCTTGTGTACGTGTTGACAAATAGGTAGTGAGTGCTTAGCCGTCGCAAAATCTGCGCTTTAATCTAGCTGTGCTTTGTGCCGCTCGCGCAAAACTTTCATGAATAACGCATTACATTAATCCTTTTATGCCGTAATACATCCAGGACAGGTGTCTGCAAGTATTACGTTTTTAAACGCTTTGTATTCAGTGCTTTTTCAACTTTTCATTCTTCTTCAGATTGTTGGGTAAACTTTCTTCTTCTAGAGCAATATCTTTTCTTAATTACGTTGTCTGCGCACTTAGAACAGCTTCCTATATCTAACCTCAGATTAGGCGCTTTGTTTGGAAGCGAAAAATGTTTTATCACCATAAACATGACGTTTGTTATAGATTTAATGGCTACGTTAAGGCGCCATTGCACCCGCATACAGTATTATATCATCCGACTGCCGAATGTTAGGCAGCAAGAAATTTGGGGATTATTTATAGTTACGGCCGGGGAAACTGAATTTTACGAGACAAATTATTGATAATAAAATTACTCTAACATGTGATTACGATAACATGCCCTGAAGTCTTTTCGGCGTCTGAAAATTTTTGGGAAGAGTCATAAAACTATTTTCGTTTTGGCTACGTAATTAAACAGAACACAGACGGTGAAGTCGCAATCGATCGGGGTGGTCTTGAAAATTAAACCAGTTTAAAGAGAAAACTCAGCGACTGCATTGAGAAGTAATACAAAGTACTCAGCAACAATCAAAGCGGATAGAGCCCTTTAATTTCGGCGAATTTTCAAATTCGTAATAAATTAGTTTTCAAGCGTAGTAAAAATCTAAACACACCGTAGGAAAACGTGGTGAAACGTGGAAATACAACTTTGGTTATATTTCTTGTTTTGTCAATTCTGCTTCGGCGTAGAAGCAATTTGCAATAAGTTGCATAAGTTACGCGCTTGACAATTTCACACATATCACATGAAATTACCATTTAATTTATTGCTTTCTCGTTATTAAATTAGTCTGGTGGCTAGGGTCTCCGCGTAGCGCATAAATAAAGTAAATGTTTTTCAAAACACATTAAGTCATGAATTTTATAGTTTGAACAACCGATATTTTGAAGGAAAATATTAATTTCTAGGTAATGATGGATTAATGTACATGAAATATTTAGTCCTTGATGAACCTGGCCAATTTCGCAATATGTACAGAGTATAATTCACAATTCACTCTGTTACCCATCCATCTTGCATTTCGGCGTATGCATTCGAATCTCTAATAAAAGCAATTCATCATTCAAATGACAGTGATTCGTGTTTACCTGGACGTTCATTACAACTAATCACTTTTCAACTATGCACAGACCTAGTCCAGACCCTTGATACCCGCACCTCCTTATCCAGCAATAGAAACCGAAAGGCAAGCGTCAAAATGGTGATTGAGTTATGATGATGTTTGTGCGCTGCTTTCATATTGTCATCATATCAAGAATCATCGCTAGAAAAATATCGGGATGAAATGACTCAAAATCACACTTGCAATAGACTACGGATTGCTGGAAATTACACTCGATGGGAATTTAATTTTCTTAATCGGGATGGAGAAATACATCCGCCGCTGGTTAAGCAAATGCAACCGTCGACAAATAGATGGATATTTTCGTGGTATGTTGTTGGAATATTTTTAAACACACATTCGTCTTGCCGTCGCGCGATATTAGACGAGATACGCAGATAATTCACAAGTGAGTAACAAATCCGTGCATGAGTTAAGTAAAAACGTTGCAAGCTGACACGCGTGTATAAAACATTCCGCGAAGCTGCATGATGGAAGAGCCAAGAGGAAAAAAACAATTCGCCCGACCGATATTAAAAACAAGGCGGCAACCGACTTTGAAGTCAACAAAACGGCACTTAGATGTTTGCGTACGTGAATGTTACCGATGTTGCACATATCCATTCTGCGCGGAAAGTCATCCACGCGTCCAGAAAAACAAGCCGCACACACGTGTCGCCGCATGTGAGCGCCAAGAGAGTAAGAAAACTCGAGGGTGCAACGCTCCTTCGCGTGTTTATGTTCCTGAGCGCAGCGCAAACAAATGTCGGCTTCGAGAGGAGCGACAGGAGAAACCGAAAGCTGGCAAACGCACCATGCAACTTACAAAGCGTCCCATGAGAAGAAAGCGCAACTTTTTCGCAAAGCTGTCCGGAATGTATTTCGGGAAATAATAATGGCAGAATTTCAACTTTGTGCAAATGTAACTTTTACGTGAGTTAACTCCACTTAAGTTAACTCGTAATTTCTCCTGAGAATAAACAAAATCCATCATATCATGACTCAATAATTATAAACCCACCACAGCAGGTGTTTCGAAACTTCCCTTGATTTACCTGACTCGATTGTCATTAGGCAGGTAGCAGTTTGAACGGCGTCCAATTTCGAGAGGGTTACCTGCCGCTTTCTCACCTTGCTCCAAATGCTGATACTTGATCGTCGGCAATAATCAATTCGCGCCGGGTAAGCTATCCTGTCTTTCTCATATTTAAGCTTTTACATGTAAACAAATCGGCGCACATTAAACCTTAACGATCGCCAATTATACTCCACGCAATTCAGCAAATTCGCCAATTACCGTAGCCGTTAAACTTTACTGCTCGAGATTTAAATATTCGCGAATGTTGTAAAAACTTTAGAACAATCCAACGCGCACTGATTTTTCTCCGCGGTAAAAAAATGCTACAAAGTATGGTACCTGGAAGGCAGTTAAATACCTCCGCGCAGGCGCATTTTTAATGCGTTCTGGCAGTAAGAGCATGTGTAACGTTTATCTGCGATCATGAGCTGTTTTAAATAGACGGCATGGTATGAATCTCGACATCAATCCTGCGCGAATATATTATATCCTTGATATCTCGATCGGGCAACGTGCGGACTGGTTTTTTGCTATGTCTTCGAGAAAGGTAAAGTCAATTGACAATTAATTCGCTTAATTAATCTACATTAACTTGTAATTCTAAAAGGTTTTTAATGAATATCTTGTTCCTTATAGCGTAAAAAATACCCAAGTCTTCACCTTCTTTTGTTTTGTTTTTTTTTTCATCACTGATGTTTCTATAGGAATTTTCATAGGTGCCGCCAATAAGACACACTGACATGATATTTAAATGGCATTTCTAAAAACTAAACTAAACTAAACTAAAAATTTGCCCGCATCATTCAAACTTTCACGATTAAATTAATTTTACTTATTGTTCTGTTTTCTATATTCGACTTGTAATACTGGAAATTATTTGACTTAACCTAGATTAGTAATCTTCGATCTTATAATTAAACAATGACTAATCAGATATTAATAAAAAGCACCCTAAAAACCACTCCCTATGTAGCTGAATGCATGCAGCATAAATTGATTGCTCAGTAAAAAGACTGTCGAGATTAGATTACATTAGAATTTGCCAGGGATTGATATCAAATTGGTTCGGTCAGTGTTATTAAAGCAACGGCTTATCGTGCTCAAACAAATTGTCCGCTTTTTCATACGATCGCTGCTGAATCGCTTCCTCAATCAACCTGGTTACCGGCTTCTTGCAGCATTCTAATAGACCCGCACGAAATAATACATCACGATACGCTTCATTATTTATGCGATACATATTCTGGACTGTGTATTCGCACACACCTTACAAGTGTGCCTCCTGGTCACATCTCAACATCTCCATCGCATGAGCACAATCAAGGCACTTTTTAGCGCCGCTATCCTGGTGTAATAAGGATGATAAATCCTGAAGCTTGATTGTGTTTAATACGCCAAGGACAGTTTTCGATGTGTTTGACTTTGAGCCTCGCATAAACTGAACAAGGCTTATGGTGGCCCACGATCCACGATCTGCGCGTACGTATAAAACTTGTGGTAACAGGTTTTGTTCTGGGAATCGCGTCCAGTTCATTCGAGTATCCACGGCGCGCAACCTTCACGAAGCAGCTTAAGTTTGCTAGTACGTGTTTTATGCCTCGGTGTTTTGCGCAATTTAAGTCGTTTTGGTCGTTTTACACAAGAATTGATTTCGTTCGAATTGGCTTTTTTCGTGTGCATCCAACGCGTCAATCTGTCCTATACGTCGTCACTCTCGAGTTCATCGGCTGCTCAAGTTCGACACGAATTTACATAATTGAAACTACCGCCTGCAATGGTGTAGATTTTATTATAATCTTATTATGCTTTAATATATTTTTACGAGCGCGTGTTAAACTTTCGGCGTTTTACGAGTTGTTTTATTATTTTTTTAGACCTGAATAAGCCATTACACATCATTAGAATGAGAGTGTTGTTAGCTTCTCTTCGTGGATATTTCGGCAAAAGTCTGCATACCTCCAGAGCGCAACTGTGCGTCGGTGCAAATGCAAAATGAAAAGCAGGAACTTTATATTCTTGTTAAAAATTAATTCCTACCCTGGCAAGCCATAAAACCGGGAGTAAAAGGCAAAAATACCACGTCCATCGTCGTCTAGTTTACGACTCTTCATTATTTGCTATGCTTTGACATTTGCAGCTCTTTGCGCACGTTTGTATGCAGTTTGATATTAAAGTTATAATTAAGTTTGATAAAGTCAACTCAAATACCATACGATACGACGAAAAAAATCGTCGCGAGCGAGTTGTGGTTTTAAAAGCCCGCGCATAAAAATAATGGTTTTTCGAATACGTCGCGAACGATCTCGTCGCCATCGACTCCGCCGTTTTCGGGTGGCACTTAAAAACTTGTGCAGGCGAAACGAAAATTTTAAGAGTGTTTATCGACGTGTAGCAACCGCATAAAACTCCCCGAAGTTGCCGGCCACTCTGCCGCCCCGCGCGCTCTCACATACGTGAGGATATTTAGTGCGCGCAGCGAGAAATTGCCGTCGTAAAAATGTGCCAGCGCACTTTCTGACCGATTGGTATAAAAATAATCATAACAACTTTAAGCGACCACATTTTTTAACGATACCATTGCGGAAATTTTTACTTACGTTTACGACGCATTCAAAATTCTATAATGTCTTTTGTATGACGGTGAAACGCATTTCGAATAATTACCATGTCGGATGGCTGCTTGATGGGCTCAGGCGCGCTGTTAAATCGCCGTAATAGTAAAATCGATTTATCCAGCATCGATTTTCAGTTTAATGTTTTTATAACCGCGCGCGCCCACATAACCGATTTAAATTAGCTGTTAAATTATTATGATTGTTGTCGTGACCGTCGAAATTTTCCTTTAACTTTATTCAATCACTCGTGCCAGAAGTAGCGGGGCGAATGACTCAAGATTGACTATAGATTGCGCTCCTCAATGTGCGCAATATGATCAGATAGAAATCTTTGGACAACGTTGACTGAGTATATTCTCATTTCGTGCTAACGATGCATTGCAATCGAATTACGCTCGGAATTATTAACAATTGTTTTTGCGCACTGCTCGAAAGTGCATGCACGCATATTGCGCTCAGTGTCGGCGCGTAATAAAGCCGTGACGAAATTAGAGCAATTTTCAAGTTTCTCGTCTCGGGGCGCGGCGCGCTGCCTCTTATTAAACGAACGCGAACAGTGACAGCTTCACAAAAGGCAAACTTGCGCCGGATTAGAGCTTTGTTTTAACGCTTCGCGGTTTCATAGACTTGTCAAACTTTGTCGACTCCGGTGTGCATGGAAGTGTGCCCAACTTTGCGGATTTCGATTGCCTCTTAACTCCTGTTCCTCCATCGTGCGGCCATTCGCTGCCAGCAAGCGGCGGTCGTACAATGCGCGCCTTCCGACTGCCCACCAAGCGATCTCGCAATCCGACCATGTCATTGAGAGATGGATGACGCTGGGAAAAAATGATGTACCTGTCTGTTGAAGGAGCGAGCCAATTTCCCAATGCGACAATTAAGCCATTGACAAGCTGTTATTTTTTGCCCGCAAATTATTCACAGCCCAGCCACAATGCCCCAGGCACCAAATAAAATCCGTCAGTTGGTAACAGGTGTCCGCCATCGTTAGTCATACTAATTCCAACCCTCCACGCGTTGATGGATTTCAGGTAGATCTTAGCCCCATGATATGGGTTTTGTATTATGATTTCTTGCCTTCGACTTGGACTTTCAGTCCAGTCAGTGTGAATTCTTGTAAATCGTCTTCGTAGCCACATTTTATTGTTCGCCCTCCATACGCTTGGAGTCTTTCAGGCGCGGTATAAATGTCGGACGTGATTGAACGGTTCTCATTTATAAACTTAAATATGTTCTTCTTAAAAAGTCGTAAACTTTTCAATGTGCGCATGTGTACGCGGGATTTTATTGATCGCCAGACGCAATTATGCCGGCCAGACTCACTGAAAACATCAAACGTGTAAATAGAAAATGTCATGATAGAATTTCACTGTTGGAAATGCTGAAAATAACATTTTTATTCAGTTTCAAATCATTAGCCACTGATAGAAATGCACGCAACTAAACTGAAATTGCTTGAGTGAAATTAAATGACGTCAAATCTGATTTAAATTAATTTGGATGCAGCTATTCACATGCATATCTAGGATCATCTATTCATCAAAGCAAACCACCTCACATCAACTGACAACGACGTCAGTGTATTATGAAAAAGGCTGAAATATAGTCTTTCATCCATGGAATTGCCTACCTACTAGCGTCATTCAGCATTCTCCTAGTGGCATTATAGTTGTCGTAACTACACATTTGATCCCTATCAAGCACAAACAAGTTCTTTCAAATTGTGCCGGTTTCGAATTCGTGCTCCCGAGCATAAAAACTAGTAGCATGCACCGCAGTCAAATGCGATTGCATTTTGGTAAATTGTGATAATACGGCTTAATCTGATTTGGTTGGAGATATCCGAGCATAATTGAACTTGACTAGAATAGAGACCTTTGATTGTGCTCGGTGGAAAATATTTCGAGCTTTCATTCTTCCATCGAGGGCGAGGAAAATAAGAATGCCAGCCCATTGTGGTTGCTGGTCGGAGAATATCGTGGCGAATATCACATTTCTTTAGTGCACACCGAATAAATAAGGCAATTATTCGAAAAGCTTGATATTTTTCTATGGATGCATTGGCCGTGCAGAAATTGTAGACGCGACTTTTTTTATTGTGCGATTTAACTTGTAAGCATATTAGGTTTCCTTCGGGTTAAAAGAAAACTTTCTTAATAAGATGGCGCTGGCAGAGCGGCGAAACGCTTAAACACAGCCATTTCATTGATGAAGTAGTTGTCGGGCGCGATATTTCTTAAATCATCTCTTACTAGAGAAAAGGAATTGATTTTGATTGATTATTCACCGACGGGTAATTTCTTAATCATACAACATGTATCGGATTTGTTCTGGAATTGTCATTGCTTTTTCACAACGTCTCATCCGTCATTAAGCATTGCTCATCAAAGCACAGACCATCCAGGCCAGACTTAGTCAAAATGCAATTCATTACGGTCGAATGTCAATAAAAACGAGACGAAGACGTCCCGATGACAGAGTAGTGACGCCATTGTAACAAGTGCATTGTGAACGTGTGACGAAGGAACAACAGCTTACCTTACTTTTGCTTACTTTGCTTCAGATTGTATCAGCCAGGGACGGACTTCTGACTATCTGAAACAACTTCATTAAACCTGGCTCTCTGTATCTCTTTAATACACCTGATACAATGCCATGTCATGCTTGCACCAGCCAACGGAAATAATCAAGAGACGTAAAGTCTTTGAAATAATGTTTTATTCTTCAGTTGTTGTTAATGTCTCCCTGGGTTGTGCTGCATCAAACCAGCTGAAGGCTTCGAGGCATCGAAATGTGTTACCATCGAGAGTGGGCTCTGAGCAGGTTTACTACACATGCAGGGGGCAGATTTCAAGAGGTAAGTGCGTCGAAATGAATCGAGAATGCCTTCGCGTGGCTGAGCACAGCGTGCGGAACGTTGTTAAGGTTAACAATCATTATATAAAGACCTTTCCGAGTGGTTGTCCCTCCATCTTCCAATCAGTATTGAATTATAGGGATACAATTTCTTAGGCTATATTTAGTTCCTCGAGCGTATTCAATAGCTGCTGCATGGGTTGGCGCAGAAAAAACGCTTCACGATTATCCCGTCGCTAAGGTCACCACCGATGGACAATGCTAACAATGTCTCGGCAAAATCAGATTTTCGAAATTAAACGAATGATGCGTAAAATAAATTGGTGGCATGTTAAACATTTGCGCAAGTCTTGCGAAACAGGCGAGAGCTCACTTTGGGTCCATTCGGCAACACTCAGCCGCAGCGAGCAATAATTTGCGAGAAAATGAGCGTAACCGTTGCTTGAATGCTTAGATTAACTGAGTGCGCGTTATTATCAATCCGCGCAGCGATAGAACCGAGTCATAAAGCACCGATCGAATCACCGGGCGGATTGTGAGAGCTTCAGCCTTGCGCGCAGGGCACAATGTTTTCGACACGTTTCAATTTGCTTTCTCGAGCGCCGTAGTATAATGCCTTCATTTCACTGCAATTTTACACATTATTCGAAATCATAATAATAAGCAATAAGAGAATTAAAAGCAATCATTTTACGTTTGCGGCTTATTCGCGCGATGCGCCGCGCATATAACGCATTTGGAATTCAATCATCATCGAAGGAAAATCAAACACATTGCACACGATTCCATAGCGCCAACATTTGATTACGCTCATTTGTCAATACGTTAATTAATTAAATAATCGACTGGTTTCAATCAATTGCATTTCATGCACTGTGAAGCAATATTGCCATAATCGATTTATATGAGAAACGTTTAACGAGAATATACATGCGTAAATAAGTTATGTAAAGTACACGCTGATTCCGAAGAGAATATGCTTGCTCTCATTTTCTTGTTGCATGAAAATTAATGACACGAAACGTATTAAATGTTTGCGTGTGCATTTCACCCGGCGCATTTATGTTTAATGGGAAATTGTTTCGAGTGCACTTATTTATTTATTTATTAGCCACTTCTTATCGGCGAATGATTTTAATAAATCACGTAGCTATTGTGTCCGTTAATTGCAATAATTTATTTGCCGTCGAAGTGGGACAGTCTATAATTTCGGGCGATTTAGATTCGATAGTTTTTGCGTCATTTCAACGGCGAACGCAATGCAAGACGTGCATTTCCTTTAAACATGTGACATTTACATTAAAAATGCATTGTTGTGAATGAGTCCGTAACTCAGATTACAGTGAGTTATCTTTTAAAACCGTAATTCAGTCTTTTGTTGTCAAGGATACAAGGATAATCGTTCTCATTTGCGCGTAATGCACTCGATAAAACAATTGCATTGTACTGCAGTATCGTATCTGTAAAAAAAAAGCACGAATGCACTGCTGTTCGGACGTCCTTATAAAACAGACTGTAATCAGGCGGCCGGAGTTCCGCAATAGGAATTATTCACGTCGCTACGAACGCAGATATTAGATCCAATTAATGCCGCACATACCTGCCCCGGAGACACGCAAAATGCATCAAATTTAGCCCAGTCGCAAATCAATATACGACTGCATCGACCGCGCGCGTCTAGACCGTGGTGTCGAGCGTATGAAAAGTGATTTTTTCCGGGCGCACATTCATTCATTGCCATGCCCATTGCCATACGCCTTGGCATGTCGTATATTATCCTCCACCCGCCGTGCGCCAAACGAGAAAGACGCTTGCGGATATTTCGCGTTCGGGTGTTGGATTTGTGAATTCGCAATTTGATACCAGCATTGAGGATGTCACCCATTGTTGTACCAAAGATGGTGGCGATGTTTTTACGGTATTGTTTCCATGCGACTAAAATGGCATAGAATCATACATTCAATATTACAATATTGATGTGGGTGGATGTTAATGACGGAAGAGATTGAAGAAGAGCTTGGATTATTCGTATTTATTTACCTTTTGATGCATTCTTTGAAATTATCTTTCTTTGAACGGAGGGCCTCTTATAGACTTCAAGGTTCAAGCAACATGATGAAGATAAAACTCGGAAAAGTCCGAATCTAAAGCATTTTTGGTTTATTTGAAAGGAATTTCTGAATAAACCCGTCTTTTTTTCTCTTCCAGCCACACAGATAATATGATATGAAGTTGTGCGTTTTGAATAAACGTCCGCTTCGTTTCGGTGAGTGCAGACCCGCATCAAGATGCCCTCACGTTCGTCTTCAGTTATTATTTATAAAAGATAAAAGAACCCTTTTCAGGGATGGAGCGCGCAGCCCACGCTGGGGGAGATCGAAAGAGGCTGGAGAATTCGCCGCTAGAGACGCACCTCCGCCGTGGTGGGTTGCCCAGGGAGACAACAGAATGATGTTTTACAAGCCGGAATAGACGGCCAGCCAGCCGAGTTCATATATCTATTTATCTGTTAAATCAAGATTGTTCGTCTCGCACGTTGCTGTTATACGTGTTTTTCTAGCATTTAAATGATAATTCCTCAGCCACGACCCGAGCATTCTATTTTCTCTCGAAGAAAGAATGAGACCTCTATCTCAAGCGTTGCATCGTGACATGGTTCTGGGATGATGGACAAGTCCTTTTCCGCCACACCTAGAAAAGAGTGACACTGGTCAGAAAGATGAGTTTCGCTATTTGGCAAAAATGTTTTAATAGCGTTTTCGAGTCGTTAAAAAATCAAACAGTTTCCCTCCTCGTACAAGTACACGTAATAAAATAACGTCCTCACTAGGAACGACTTTTATAGCTAATTTATTTCGCATTATTACGATCATTCTTGAACAGAAATACTCGCGTTTTTTCTGCAACATCCGACCGCGTGAGTTTTTCAAGACATCGACCCCAAATGATTTTACGATGTCTAATTACTTTCGAATAGTTATTAAAATGTATCATAAATAAAAATCAAGGCGTAATTATGGCCGGATAATTAAATACGGCTGTAAACGACGCGTTTTATTTCCGCAATCGTGGCGCATTCCTAACTGATTGAACCGATACACGGCCTTTGCAAGAAGCACAAAACGCCACGGGCGATGTTTGGCCAAATGCATGGCAGCAGCCAATAAAAATGATGTTGGGTTAAAAGCAGAAACAATAATGAACCAAATATCTACAAGTGCGAGGTTGGGAAAAATGTTTGCTCGTGAGAATTTATTGAAACTCATGCGCTCCATAATGACGGCTCTTTAGGAACAATCGCACTTCTTTGGTCTCGATAGTAATCAAATACAATTCAATAAACGCGATATTTGTGCTTGGAGCGTGTGGAAAGCTTTGGGACACCTTCGAGGCGGAATAATGGGTTATTAGCCAAGTTCTACAATCGAGTTGGCTTGATTAGTTTTAATTTGGGGTTACAGCAACGCCCCGATTACGGATGATGATGATGAACATTTAGAGATAGACGGAAACAAATCTTGGCCGTACGTGAGCGATATTTTTCTCTCACGCACTCAGGTGCATTTACCTGGCGCAGAAGTCCTAAAGTACTAATATCCCACCATTTAGATAAAAAATGATGCTCAGGTATGAACTACATTTGGAGGTGCAGAAAAAGTCTCAATTCAGATTTATCATGCACGCATGCAAGCTGTACTCTTTCGGAGGCCATTTATTCATTTCCATCGTAATTACTATTATATCGTTGGCGGGGAGCTGCAATAATTGAAAATTTGTTAAGCGATTCTTAATTGACCATTAAAATTTACACCAGTCTGTTTGCATGCGTACGAGATGCACTCGGCTCTTTTTTTTTTTTTTTTTTTCCATCGCCGGCCAGTTTCGTAGGAGCGGAAATGAAGTGGATAACTTTCAGCGCAAGCTAATAACAGAAGTAGGTGTGTAACAGGTGGCTAGTAAATCATAATTTTGCATGCCATATTAAAATCTCGGCGCGCACCTTTTCGGCAGGATTTTTCGCAGCCGGGCGATGGTAAGACAGATAGTAGACTGAATAATATTTTGATAGCAAGTTGCACGGAATGGATTTCGTTATTTCGTTAAATTAAATCAGAGCCTAAGCCGTCGTTTTTATTTGTTTTACTTAAACGAAAAGCGTATTTTTGTTGCTCAAGAGGGAGTTGAGTGCTTGAGAGCTATATTCGCTCGCGGATCCTGTTGCGCCTGTTATCCCAGAGCGAATCCCGCCGACGTGACGATACTATGTAAGTTTTCAATCTACGTTATTATTGCTCCGAGACAAGTCGATGCTCGTCCGTTCTCAGCGCTCGATCCTGCGGTCGGACTTCTTCCCTCGTCTTCTTTTTGCCCATTCCGACCTCATTCGCCCAGTCTGTGCGCACTGCGCGCCTCCTCTTGCAGAATACTTAGGTGGTTATTAGTTCTGCTCGTGGCATTAGTTGCCCTAGACCGCGGCGACTGCAGCGCATCGAAACGCAGCTCAATTTGATCTTCGAAGCAGAATCTGAATCCTTGACCTTTGCACTTTCTAATGGCCGTTGCACTCTCGTCGGGAGAAGCATCAATACCGACAATTCCCTCGGCGCGACTTGAACCGCGGCCGCGGCTCAGGAGCGGATTAATCAATTTCCAGCGATAACACTGTGTTGCACATTAGTGAGCGTTAACGCTCTTCGCGTTGTACGTCGTCCGATCGCTGATACAAACGCGAGAAATTATGCGCTCGCACGTGGGCGAAGGTCAGCATTGTATTTGGTTCTTTTGCATTGAAAGGGGCATAAATTCCGAGAGGCTTTGCGCGCTGATTGCGACACAACTTTCATCATCGATGTTCCAATGGGCCGCGTCGCGTCGTGTCCAACCTAGAGCATTACTCGTTTTCCCGGCTTTGAATGCAAACCAATCTGGCCTAAATGCTGCGCAACGTGTGCTTTGTCGCATTGAGTGCATGCTTTAATTTCACACGATTGCATAATTACTTAACAATACTTGCGGGCGCATTGTGTTCGCTGGAGTGCGTCGCGGGGCGTGCACGCCGGAGATATTTATGCTTGTCGCGAGAGATTTCCAATCGGTGGTAAATGGAGAATGGTTGTTGGTAAAATTGTTGCGTGCTTGTTGGTACATGCGGCTGGCCGGCCATGGTGCAATCAATGTGCGCGCTCCTCATTTCTGCTGTTTTACGAATTGACTCGGTATTATCGGAGATATCAATAAATAATATTCATAATAGTGTGTGCGTTGTATTATCATTATTTAAATAAGCAAGAAATTGGTAAATTATCTACAGTCATTAGCTTGTAGCGCGATCTCATTTGAATATAACTTGATACCACTCTTTCTCCCCTCTATAAACTTGTCACCTCATTTCACCAGATTTCACCACTACCCCTGACCAGCAAGCACAACTAAGCTTCTCCTATGTTTTCACTTCTAAATTTGGTATCGCACTCTTAACATTTGCTTCAGCAAACTTGTTGCATTTTTCAGAGATGGACGGATAGCCGTATACAAGCAGCGCTGGAAATATCTCCGCGCATAAATCGTCCATTTATCGGCGACATTTTTAATTGGCGCAATGTTCGTTAACCGTTCCGTACTTGCGGCGTATAAGGCGCGCGCGGATGAATTCGATAAGTTTCGCGGCAGCGCGCAAGCGATCGTGTTCATATTTGGGCGAAAACAAAGTCCCGAGACAATAATAACAATAAATACCTAAGATTATTGGAATTAGCATAGCATAAAACGGGCATAAAAGCGAAAACGAAATAATCATGTTGACATTTCGAATACGGCCGCGCCGAGCGGTTGTAATAATGCAATGGCGCAGAAGAACAGTTCGACAAGCACTACACACCTATGCGTATTATTTTACTCGGCGCAGCATTAGGGCTACGATGGGAATTGAATTCGCACTTGAGTGATATTTGCATGCGGCCATCTTGGGCGTAGTGTTCCATTCGGGAGTTGTTTATTGAGCTGATCATCTTGTTATAATGTAAGTGGTATTAATGATAAAAGTGCATTTATTGTATGCTAAAATATTAAACAAAGCAATTTGTACTCGTTGTGCGCTTTTCGATTACTTTTGCAATCAAACCTTAATAAACAAGATCAAATGCAGGCCACTTGTTTTTTGCATACAAAATGATCAACAAAATCTTGCCTGAACCTCCTTGCTTCTTAGTTTGTGATTTTTTTTTTTGCTTTTATCGACATCCGCAATCCGCAATAAATTCTATATCCATGGCAATTTCGATTTCCGTGCATTTAAAATATTCATGCCTTGACCCTTGGGCGTTCGAAAATTTTCGGCTGCCGCATGGAAATTGAAAGTTCCAGGTAGAGAAGCAAGCTGAACGCTCGCAGCTGTGCTCGTTGTAATTGTAGGTGTGTTGGGCGTGCTACCTGCTGCGCCGTCCGTGCACGTTGATAAAGTCTTGCGCGAAGGGGTCGCTAACCAAACCGTAAACATCCCATTCGGGCCGGGAAGATACGATCGGCTGCCGGTGCGCGGACCTTTAAAAACGTGCGCTCCGGCCGGCGAAGAATATCTTGCGCTTGCATTGCATTGCGAAAAAGGCGAAATAACGCGAATAAAACGTCAGGCATGCATTCGCGCTCGCCGCTGCCGTTTACAGGCGTTTGTAAATAAATACTTCCTCTGGCCTTTATTGCCTGCCTCGATGCTGCCGAGGTAGCGATGAGGCGCAGCGCAGAAGTAGCCAGCGTAATCGGAAGATTAAACTCGCGGCCACGTCGCTGCCGAGCCGCGGACAAGATCGTGGACAACTAGTTGTCGTTAGATTGATAATATACCGTAGCGATGGTGACGGTTCGTGTGTGGTCGTGTATTTCGACCGAAATAGACGATTCTGGGAAAACGTGCGCGTCCAAAAAGTATCAACGACACTGTGCACAATTGCACACGTAAACATTCATCAGGGACATGCCAGCGCTGTTCTTTGGCAGGACGCCACCATAACGGAAGCGACGGTTATTCGGCACCTTGCACTGATTCAAGGTTGCACAGATTGCTAGGTACTTGCAAAAGCTCAGAAAATTAGTGTAAAAATAACACCTTCCTTACCACCCCTCAACCTGATTTCATCCTTGTCAATGACCCAACATTGAGAAAGTAGCAAGTTCAAGAACTAATCACTCCCCGAAATAAATCGCTACTAGTGTCATTCTCATTGCCAAGCATTTGCTAAGCTGGCCCAGTTCCAATGTGTTTAGAAATACCCACGCATAACACATGTTGATGGAATTAAATCCCACCATTATCCTCTCTATTCCAAACCTTTTCACCTGTCTGATTCCGGGTAGGACGTTGATTTGTTAAGCAAGTCCGACCACCATAGCTTAATATTTAATGTCAATGCGGCGGCTACAGCTCGGCTTTCCTCGTCTTCGGAAAGTTAGGCCGGCAGCCCAGCGCCACCGAGGATGCGGCTCATGCGGCTGTTGGCCCTGAGCAACTTGACGGCACTGCCGATGTAAACGAATGTGCGGACGTGTCGTGCGGGCGCTCAAAAATGTAACCCTCGACCACTACCGCTTACCATCTGGGCCCAACGTCCATTAAATGCGGAGCGCACGCAGCGTCATCTGATACTTTCGGCAAGAGATGTGCCCCAGTGCAAATAAATCACATCCTGCTTTTCGGTGGCTTTTAAATCCGCCAAAAGAACTTAACTTCTGCATTATGAGCATCCGCGCTGATATGGCGATGGTAAAAATTCCACTCATCAGCCTTCGACCGTTTATCATGCCATTAATGCTAACATTGAAATGGTGCTTTGGTGCCACTGCTGCCTGAATTATATATATACGTTATTTACACTTGACATGATAATCGTCAACATGCTGGCGATTTTATTCGCAGCGCTGAGCGCAGCCAGTACATTCGTGGATTAGCGTTGCATCAGTGGCGCGCAGCCGCTATATTTAACTGGAACGGGGTTAAAACGCGGCGAGGCTGAAGGCATTTAGAGAACGCCGGCCGTAAATATGGGAAAATCGTCTGGAGCGAGATGTGCGCAAATATAAATACACCGCAGGTATCTTGAACTTTGCCAAAGGCCATGGCTGCGCGAATTCACGCACGGAGAACACGAAAAACACACCGAGGAAATGACACGTTTGCAACAGATTTAAACCTGCGAGGGCCACGCGACGATCCAGAATTATTCATTTAATGTGTCATTGCTTCTTGGACAGCACTAAAAATACATTCAACTGCAGCAAGGGAAACAAACAGGATGACAAGTGGAAAATGGCCGCCTAGGAATGTACGGGAACGATGATGCGGAAAAAACGCAACAATAATACAATTACGTCCAGCTACACAGTCACTGTAATCTGGCTTAATAACAAATTACGACGCACCACAATTTTCGGAATTGCGCAGAGTTACGTGAAGCTCGGTGCGTCGCAGGAAATTGTAGCAACGCATGCACAATAGCGAAACCTCAAGCAAAGTTGATAAAACTCGCGGTTGATGCACAACCACCACTGATAAACTGTCTTAACGCGTCGTAATCGGCCTGTCGGCGATTCCGCGAAGCGTGTTTCATCCGCGTCGAAGCGCGGCACCATCAAACGATCGATTATCGCGTGGTTTTCCTGCAGAATACTCGCCGACGTGGTTACACGGCGAGCGCGCGTTATGTGCATGTGCGAAATATTTCCCGGACGTTTACAACAAACAACCCAAATCGCTGCGTGATTGTCGGGGCCGTGTGCGTTTTTATTGCCCTCAACCGCGGCGGTTAATTACAAGACGGTTGAGAGAGAAAGGGAGAGAGAGAGAGAGAGAGAGAGAGAGAGAGTGAGGAGGAGATGCAGACCACCCAGATGAAGTGGTGGCCAAAAGTCAAATATTTCAATTGTTGAAACTCCAGACATTTTACCTTTTTACCGCAGCTTCTTTTAGTATGAAGATTTTAATTGCTATGGTTCGAGCAGTTAACGCTGAAAAGAGCTTTCAGATCAATAGCAGCGAGCACTTAGAATAAAAATCATTAAAACACCTCGATGGACGCTATTCTACAAAATGCATAAAACGTTATTATATTCTTGTTTTAAACTCTCTTTATTATGACTTTCTAAGTGCGCCGCGCCGGCAGCTACTTGACTACCGCTGGCTCGCTAACGGCGCTTCTCTATCATCGAACAGATAGGGAAAAATAGTTTATAATGACGTATATAAAACACCACGCTGTTCGGATAAAACCATCACCTATAATAGGCTCGCAGACCTATAAAACTACAATTTAGCTAATGTGTATCTATACACCGATTGGGGACCGGGCATAATACAGTCAACCGCCGAGCAGGATAGTAAAAGAGAACACGTAAATAAAATAAATATCAGTTGGGTGCTTCAGTGTAAACTTCTCCTCACTGACTAATGGTTAAATGACGTTCGCCATTTAATGCTTGCTTATGTATGGTTGAGTAATGTCCTTTCACTATCCAGCCGGTTTCCTCTTTCTGGAAAAAATCCATAAACTTGTTTATATAAACCATTATCACTCTTCTTTTTCAGCCAAGTTCAAATTGAGATTAATGCAATGTGTATGTAACGCACACCCGAGGTCAGAATAAATCTTCGATCGTCATATCACCCTATAATCATCGCTGACCGATAATGTAATTCAATTTTAAGTAAATGTAGTCATGCTTTACACAAGAATAAATTAGCTATAAATAACACATGTCAATAACGCTTACTTTGATCACTATATATCTCCGAACTAAACCATTTTCACATCATATCCTCGCCATAAAAATGCGCTTTCTTGTTTTATAATAAAAATATTACTTTCATGCAAAGTCGCTCACGTTAACATACTCGTTGATTCCGAGGTGCCGAGAAACGAATAGACTGCGCGCCGCTGATCAAATAGTTTCATCGAGAGGTCTAGGAACTGACGTCACATCCTTACGACATCGCCGCCACCGCCGCGCTGAAATCCCACTTTGACAAACGATTTGTATTGAGCTTACAACTGTGTTTTTTCTCCGTGGAATCCATGCTGGAAGTGCCGTTGCGCCACGATGGATTTATCGACACCTCAAAGCAACGTGCGAACGTTCATTTATTTTCATTATGCGCCATGATCTTAATTATTGCCTCATATTAATAATATCCTTCGGAATTCCCTTTGAGCTTATGGCACGCCAATGTTTTCTTTGCCCTGCTGCGGCCGCCGTATATTCGACATATCCGTCCACTGCATCGTGGAAATTCTATCAAAATATATCTCACGTCTATTCGCCGGAGTGTTATCAACTCGGTGCATCTGCGCTGCGAAGAGATGACATTTAAAAGACGTGCGTCAGTTGAGCGTGAGTGAATGAGTTGTGAATTGTTCGACTAATGCCAGTGGTTTTCAAGCATTACAGCGTTACACATCAATGAAAATTCGTGATACGAAATGGAAACCGCATCCGATGCACGTGATATCGGCTAGTGACTGACGGGAAACATACTTATTACCAAGAAACCCATTTGTTTACTTCCAAGCAATATCTATCTAGGCTGCGTAAATCGTTTATTTAATTTAACATTGCTTGATATTTAGGATAAACCATTACTGTTTGTTACGCGTCCAAGCAAAATGAATGAATCGAAATTGAGAAAGATTGAAATAAGTTCTATATTCTCATGAAAGTTGCGTCATACCATGAGAGCCATCAGGAGAATTGATTGATTCTGCACATTTCGATTATCTCTAAGAGTCATACTTAAGTCCGCACTTGCTTGCAGTATGTTACTCAGAGTGCTTGGACATTTCTTTTAGTCCATTGACTCAGATATAATTAGATTTCAATGTAAACGTCAGCGTGATGAATGGGCGTGAGAGCAGTCAGGCGATTGACAGCGTTTTGTAAGATATCTATTGATTTGCGTAAAGTTTGATACTTTACCTTCTCGCAACGTTATTTCTCCTTCAGACATTGTGATAAATGCTTTGCCTTAGCTGGAACCGGCCAGGAATAATATAAATTAATAACTCGGAACTAATTTGGTTCGACATAAATAATCGCAATTGCATAATGAATAAATTATATTCTTAATGACTAGCTATGTATATCGCCGCGATTACGGACGTTTTCATAGCATATTAGCACTGTTTAGTTATTCATATACTGACAAATAAAACATACGTAATTCGTATCAATCATTATCTTTTCCCCAGCGTGCATTTTACAACAGGACGTGCAACGTGCCGTAATTTCCTTCATGCAAGATTTCTGAGCCTGAGTAAACAAATGAAATTATTATTAATTCTACATGTAAATCTAAAAATTGTGAGGAATTATGAATGTATCATAATTATAAGTTCGTTTTATATATTCATAAGGAGTGCTTGGGTTTGTAAAATATGCAATGCGCGCTCAAATATTTAATTGAGATCAAAGATATAAATAAACTAGGCAGTGATAATGCGCCTATTAAAATAGTCAATATTATCAACTGTCCATTGTCTTTAAAACTATTTCCAAAGTAGCTTCGTTGACGACAAGACAAAAGTTGAGCAACTACTGTGCTGGTACAACTGCCACATCCTTTTTAATACTTTTAAAAGAGTGGGGATGACTCGAAACGCAGCTATTACGACTGCTGCTCCGCACACATTCACTCGCTGAATGTTGCTTTAAAGAAAATTGTCTCGGTTAACTCGGAAGTCTCACCCAACCTCCTGAAAATGTAAACTTTCCTAATAACCCAAACTTTCCTAGTCTAATAAGCCAGCTAAAAGCTCGAACTATAGATGCAGGAATTAATTGACTTTTGTCGCGCAGCACATGCTTGAACGTGCGGTGTACATTGCAAAATAGATACACATAAACCACGAACATACACACATAATAATAATATAGAGATTATTGCTCTGCATTATCCTGCTTCACTAGAAGTTTCCGTGTCAGATATCAATTAAAATTTGTACGATGTCGAATAAGTATTCACGAAATATCCGACACAGGCGTGCGCCGTGTGTGCCACCGTAATAGAAATTAAATTATCGTTTCATGTGGTTAATTGCACATTTTAACTCTGTGTGAATAAGCCACAAAATATTGGAGGGGTTTTGCTGAAGCGTCTTTGTAATGCGAGGAGCGTGGGTTTGTCGACGCTGGTCGTTCACCAGAAGTTGTTTTTCGTATGCCGGTGCTTTTTTTTTTTTTGTAATTAATGTACAGTTTTTTTCCTCGCGCCTTGTGCACCTTCTGCAACAGTCCACACTCGCTTATCGCGCTGCACGTATGCTGCACTAACTTCTCGCCGGGATTTTTCTGCTCGCCGACATCCAGTGCATTCATTACCATACTTATCTAGATCGCGCGCGAGCGGCTATGAAAAGTGTGCGTATTCCGCGACGCATTTGAATATTTAACAAGGACTTTTTTATAGATCGCGCGCGCGCACGGCACAGCGCTAGGAAAAATTTAATTTTCCATCGCAGTTCATAATTACTGATGATTATCGCGAATGACGCGTTGGCGCAAGGATCTTTTGTACGCGCGCGGGTGCAAGCCGGAAACACTAGGGAGATCACGAGTTTTTTTTTTTTTTTTTTTAAACAATATAATAACATGAATAACTTGCGCAGCGATATCGTATGCGATAATGGCTTTTTAAATATACAGATAAATACAAAACGCAACATACGAGACATTAATAGATTGAATGAAATATGTTATTCGAGCAAGAGTAGAATTCTGACTGTGGGGAAACTGTGCCAACACTCGAATTTAAGGGTCTTCAAGTAGTAGAGATGAGGTCAGCTGGGGTCAGTAGAGGTTTCCGGAACGACATACAGTCACTCTGTGCATGACTGCTCGCTCAAAGCATTCCGAGTCAGAAAACTATTTCTCACTCTGCACAATTGGTTTTCAACTTGCATCGCTTCAATTAAATTTGTTTTCTTTTATGTTTGTTCTGCGTGCGCCAGGAAATCGTGTCCGTCACTGCGTCGCTGGAACTTTCACGTTTGCAGCGTCTCGCTGACCGAGAGCACACGGTTGTTATTATACTAATAAATCAATCGTTAAAAGCACGTATTAGTCACTCCAGCTCTGCAGGATAAGCACATTACGATTGTCTTTTGCGGGCGCAGTAAACGCGTCTCCGCCACAGAGGATCGTGGTCCGTAATTGACTGGATGTGCATCGTCATAATAAGCAAGTCACTTGGATTAATGCGTGTATTGTAATAACTTCATAAATGACAATCATGCGGCGTTCACGATGTTTCACGACGCGCCGCTGCTCATTTCCCCAGTTCAACAGATTGACGACGGCTGCAATTTAATTAATTGCGCGCTTATTACGAAAAACTACGTGGACATAATAAATGCTACAGAATATTCATCACTTCGTGTAACTTTATCGAATATAATGCTCGGCATCGCATTATTCATGCGAATGTGAACACAGCGAACCCTTGAGTTTGATGATCAATACTTGTTAGTGCCTTGCGAGCTGGAAACACGTTGGCGGCGGCCAGGCGTTTTGCCGAACCGGCCGGTGAACCGCGGGACCTTGGTCCGGCAAGTCACGCCGATTAGCCAAGGAGCTTATCGTGGCTCTCTGCAGCTTACGTGCAGCTCACCATTTCTTGTCTTGCGCCGGCCCTCCAGACTCTGCGCTTTAACATGACAGTATTTCTTCGTCGGCTTTAAAAGCCGCTTCCAGCAAATCGCGACATTGAACATGGAAACTTGGTTGACTCGCGGATACATTAAAATCGTTGCTTGCTGAAATTGTGAAAAATGCCTAACATTCACAGATCGATCTCCAATCAATGATCACATGATGGTTTCTCCGCGTCGGGCTGCTGATTCTTATCTGGGCAGTAATCGTTTCCGCCGCCATTGTGAATATTAAATTTGCTGCCCAGTCCGTAATTATTGTGCTAAAGCACCAATTTGCAAGTATTTATTCGATACTTGTTTATTTAGTGGAGCAAAGTGTGCTATTAAAACATTTACTTATCGCTATCATCAGTGCACGCCGCCGAATCGGGCCTCGCTGTATTGACAGGAAATTAAAAGCTAGCATGTGATAAATCATGCAGCTCGTTAAAAAGTCACATCACCTCTTCGAAGCCGGAACGAAATGGCAACTGATTAGTGTTTTGAACGAGAGAGACGTTATATTTAGATTCAAAATTAGTCAAACAGCTGATGGCACCGTTTGGAAAATTGCGTTTGCCAGATGTAAGTACACGATACGAATGTGCAACAGTGCAGGGTGCAGGGCAACAACACGAAACAATAATAATTAGGGAAAAAGTCATTATCTGCCCGTCTGAGCATCATAACCGGCACGATCCGACCGGACACAATGCTATAGGTGTGCGATGTGGACGTGAATGAGCATAATGCATCCGATGAAGCGCGCGCGCCTAATTTGAGAGAAACTAATGTTGCTGAGGCGAACGCCAGGCGAGCGCTAGGCGGCGGCGGCGGCGGCGGCGGCGGCCGCGGCGGCGTACAGGCGCACAAACACAATGCGCGTCCATGCAATACGATTGTCGGCACTAATAATATAATAAATTGTTTCGCCAACATTCTATAATGCGCGCACGGCGCGAGGAGTGGCCGAGGCATAAATGTTTTTTCATAATGCACGCTCCGATAAGTCGAGTTATATATAAGCTAGCTATAGGAAACTAAGCGTCCCGCACGTCATGTATGCTTCATTTTCCAGCCGCCGCGGCGATTTAAGGACGGCTGGTAGAGCGGCGCAATGAATGCGCCGCATTGTTTCGTACTGCACGTTCTTCCTACGATTGATCAGTGCGTATGGCTGGCCAGATAACGGAGCACAAAGGTGCAGAAAATTGCGACAAACGCGCACTCCGAGAGTGGATAAATCACGCGCAAACAACGTTTAGCGTTTATTTCATTTTGCATTATTGCTCCTTACATGAATAACGGATGTGCACGAGTGCGCTGCTTTAATTTTACAAGCTTATGGATTAACCGTAAACAAGTTCTTCACCTTAGCATATTAATGCGTATTAAAATTCACTTAATATTTCGCATAATGTCTATAAAATGCTTCTTTACGTTCAACTTCCAGCATGCTTACGAATAATTTTGATACGAGCATCAATGAAAAAGATTTTTAAAAATTTCGAAAATGATGCCTAACTTCTTATAAAATGTAATTTATAGGTTTGCTATCAGATTATTGGAGACCAATGTTTTAAAAATTAACATAATCTGTACCTGATTCAGTTATTAATTAAACGTATTACATTATTTGGCGTTTAATGAGCTGATCCAGTTAAGAAACTTGATTAATTAATTGCAAAACAGGTTTTTAACTTTATCACACCAACGCAAGTATAAGAGAAGTAATTCCATCTAAATTATCCACTAGCTGCTGGAAAAGCATGAAATTACTAATTAATGCATACATTGACTATCAGTCAATTGCGAAGAATCAATTTGAACCACACTAACAAAATAAACACCACGTTAAGTGCAGGATATTAAATTGTAACGACACCGAGTGCATCGTGAATTACTTATTGATGGAATTGTTTTGGCATTTTGCAGAAGCATAAAATACCCGGAATATCCGGAAACCAATTACAATAAAATAAATATCGAGGAAAAAATCGAAGGAAGTTAATGAAATGTAAACAAGTCACGTAAAAAGCTGCATTTTTGTGGACAACCAGCGGTCAAACTGGTTTTGGCATTATTTATTTATATTGATGCTTTATAAATTTAATTGGATATTTCACCAGAGAGCATCTTGGGCATTTATATGCGCTGGCTGAGATCTTCGAAAACACGACTAATCCAGCGCGAAATTAATCATCACAGGATCACAATAAAAATCCTCACTTTTACGACGTGTACGAAAATAAATCATACGTTTTGCAAGTCCAACGGACCATGTCGCTGCGCACAACTGACTCATTAATTTACAGCCTGTATGGGAACTCAACTATTCGGATTCTTAAAAAAATAAATAAATAAAAAAAGAGTTGCCGCATAAAACACCAAGAGCGGAGCTAAGAAAGTCAAGAATCAGCCCGGAATTGATTGCAAATTTACCACATAAGAATTTTAATGGCATACTTGTGATAAATTGCATTCCCAAATTAATATTAGAAATTAAGCGCATAATTTCCTTGCTCATATAAGATGGCAATCAATACAACTCAATACAACATTTCGATTGGCTCATGTTGACATCTGGCATTTATCACTCAACTTCTTGTTTATCTAACCGCACTAATTGATTCTAAAGTAAATCACGCACATTAACGATATGTTTGCGCACGACAACAACACGCCGATAAAATAATACGGCGGCGGCGTGTTTCAATTCAACCGCGCCAAATGCAAAGCACAAAAAGCGCACAAAACACAACAGTTTAAAGCGATATTGTAATAATGTTATTGTTATCAGCCTGTTTACGTAAGATTACGTTTTGGTGTCAGTGCTGTGTCTGCGCACACACGTGCATAATTATAAATACGTATTCGTAATTTATATATTGATAAAAGTCCATTGAATGCTATTATCGTGTTTGCGTCCACCCACGCAGCGGCGGCGGGCGCAGCGTGCGCGTGTGACAAGGAGGCTTGTGGCTCAATCGATGTGTTTAAAAGCTTGTACTTAGTTGCACACGAACGGGCAGCGGCTAATGCCCACATGCACGCAAACACGTTTTATCTGTTTCGTGTATGGTTCTATCGATTTTCGTGTGTGGACTGGCCATGTCTTCGCGATGAGAATTTTCTTGAAATATGAGATAATTTATTAGGTAACGTGAGCAAGAGGAAATTTCAACTCAACTA
The DNA here is from genome assembly GCA_027575565.1 of Diploeciton nevermanni. NCBI lineage: Eukaryota > Metazoa > Arthropoda > Insecta > Coleoptera > Staphylinidae > Diploeciton > Diploeciton nevermanni. Next base: position 2,053,942 of record JAODIE010000011.1, read on the forward strand.
TGAACTCCTACCGGTCTAACATATTTCAAAGCTTCTCACTTGTTTGAGCACGGATGTTAAGGGAACAAGATTATCTTTTAGGTATCAGAAAAAAACAGAAGTTCTATTTTTTCTAATTTTTATTGTTAATGCTCTGATGGAATTAATTAGTTGCACGCATTAATGAAATGTGACTTTAATATTTTTTTCTACTTCTAATAAATCAATCAAAGTAAATCAATTCTTGCTTTCGTGACTCTTTTAACAAAAGCGCCTAGTCACAAAAGCAACCGATGTAATAACATTAATAAAAATGTAAAAAAATAACATATATATATATATATATATATATATATATATATAACAGGGTGAGTGGTGAATATGTAAGATTGAGTCGGGTGCTATTGTCCGTAAACCCTTTCTCCCAAAAATCTCTCTCTTATCTTGATCAGATCAATCTATCCACGAATTAACCAAATAAAATAACCTTATGAACTAAACGCAATAAATATGAAAATATTTGATTATTGAAATATCGTTATAGCAATTAAATGTGGCATATTCAGACGTACGATAATTGCGCAGAGCATGATTTATTAATCGCGAATGCATTACTGTATTATTGAATATCGGACGGAAAGCAACAATTGTAGGCGAATGTTAATTATTTAGTACAACGCAAATGCCTACGAGTCCTACCACTGTTTACGCTGTCTGTATGTTTGACTGGATTGTTAATATTTAATTCCATCAGTTTGATTTAAAATTCACATTATAGAATAAAGTCTAGGAACAAATGACATACTACTACTAAATTCGATATTCACCAAATTATTGCTTTGAATTATGCAATAAAAATAACTTAGATTTGGCGTGAATATCGTATAGACATTTGAAAAATTGTGTAGCACGAATCGTCTAAAACATGATTTGTTTTTCATGCGGGTATCGTTTGTTTTCGTATGGTGTGCTAAGATGAGGTCTCAGCTGAGGCGTATGAGAATATATATGAAGGAGCCTTGAAGCCTCGATGGTAAATGAAGGAAATTTTTGTGTGAGGAGGAATAAGAGTTTGCAGTGGGAATCTGGTAGCAGTTTGCTACAAGTAAACACTTTATTAGTTAGAAGTATTCAGAGTTGGAACAGTGCAATTCTCAGCGAATAAAACTGAACATCGCCTACCAAATAATAAAAAAGTTTAATTATATTTTCTCCGTTAGACTTAAGAATCAACTAAAACTCTTCTAAAACAGTCTGATAGCCCATTTTCATGCAATAAACTCCAGTAAAGTAAATGCCAAGTCATTCAATCGTTTTAATCTGATTTTATTCCAACAAGCATTGCGTTCTGTCGTCATCCCCGGCTGAATAATCCAGCTCTATCGCACTCCTTACAGCGAAGACATAAAAAATTTAGACTGTTTTATGCCGAACGTGTTCATCAGCCCCGCAGCCCTGTGACAGGCCCGTAATTAAAATCAATTAAAAAGTCAACATTGCTCCTTCATGCAGCGATTTCAGTGCAGTTTTCAAATTAGCGAAATGCGCGCGTCCAAGATCATTAACACTAGGGGGCTACCATTTGCGATGAGTATTAAATGTGAAGTCAAAAAACATTTTGTTTGCTAACGAGATCCGTGTATGCATGTGCAATGTTTGCTCAGGTTAATTGCGAATCAGATCTGTTAATTAAAACCCTTGCTTGTAATTATTACGCTGCTGGCGCTGCAGACTCCGAGTTCGAGATTCGATGGTGCAAATTGCAGGAGAAAAAACTCTTCACACAATGGGAGAGTAAAGAAGAGGAGTGGTAGGCTGAAAGTAGGTATGCAAATCTGTTGCTTCGAAAAACATTCAACTAACTTTAATTAGCTACGTCCAGAGGTGATCTGCACTAATTAAATACAACTGTTTTACAGTATTGTTACAATAACAATTGTTTCCGAAGCAGCAAGATTTGATATAATGTTAATAAATTGTGAACTAATTCGAGTGCGTGTTCCACTTAGATCGCATAGACGTGCGTCGATTTGATGACTCCATTTGACTTTCAAATGAGCCCCGCCACCCTCGGCTGCTGTTTGCTCGGGCTTTAATGCTCGACGAGCTCTACGCATTAGATGTTACCATAAATTCAGCATGCTGCGTATACAAATTTTGTATTAAAAAACAAATTCTCACGCCGCGCGCGAGACAGGAAGAAGCCGCTGCGCTGCAGTGCCGATGTTTATTTGTAATAAAAACTGCGCGCCCGGAACGTATTCGGGGGCGGCCGAGACGAACGCACCCAAGTGCACCGCGCATCCGGTTTACACCCGCTGCCGGAAGCGCAGTGGTTTGTGCGTGCTACGTTCGATACTTGTACGGATGCAGATGCGAAATGCAAATCTGCGCTCGTTAAACGCACCGGCGTGCCGTCACATTGAGGCAGGTCCGCAGGATTAACATTTTTATAGTGTTAAACTAACAATTGATCGAATACACAGATTTCCTATCATTTGCCCTAGATTCTCATAGGCGACTCACAATAAAATTGCACAGCTTTGTGAAATCAAAGCAGAATTACATTTTAATTACTCTTGTTTCGTCTAGTACCAATTCAACACCTCACAATGTTGTTATATTCTCGCTGCATCGAGGTAATTAGAGCTGTGAATAGTGGACATGTCAAGGCTTCCTGCGCGAATTCATAATGCTTATTACGCAAAATAATTAAGTAGTTAGCGGCGGCGTTAGATTATGAGATCGCGCATTCGAACGCAACGGAGGCTTACACACAGTGCGTCAAATGTCATTATACTTGGTCATTTAATTTCCTTCATCTTGATATCTTGGTAAACTCGCGCGGAAATGATACATGCCGCAATGTGCGGTGAGGAGTCGAACCATACTTTTGTCATTATAATTATAATGCTGTGTGCATCCGGTTGGGTGGAAGTAAATGGTGCAGGAATTAATTAGCTGAGAGCCGGATTAAAATTTGTGTACTTTGTGATATTATCTGCTTGAATAAAAATTCAACTAGATGATATAGTAGACTTATGCTAATTAGACTTCAACAACACTTGGGATAAATAAATTATTTATCGAGTTCAACATTTCCAAGTTGCGCTCTCTGTAACTGAAACTGGTGACTTTCAATAAGCGATGATAAGTTTAACAGGTTAACCAATGATTAGAAGGATACTTAGAGGAACGAATTCTGGAAACTGTACAACAAGCACCGTACTAACAACCAACTGTGGTGTAATCCTTCAATTTGTTTCAATTTGTCCACTGATAATTCCTCTCGCAATGTAAATTAATTCATTTGCCAACCAAGTAATTTCACACACGCAACACACAACACCATCCAGCTATAGCGTAAATTCTCAGAGGATCAGCTTGTAAGTAAATATTTAATCGATTGGTATCTTTCGCGATCTCGCGCTGTATTTCTGCACGGGGCGGGCGCATAATAACCCTTCGGTGTTAATAATTGATAGCAGGGCCTGCAACAGTGTTGCTCGAAGCGTGCGCAGCGTGTTCGTGCCGGCCGGCATGCAATGATATGCCTACAACATTTCTGCATCTATAATCATTGTACGGAATATAAACATTTCATAATCGTTTGGAAATAATGGGAAATGGTTCAGTTTGGTCGTTCGTGGTGCATGGTGCAAATTAAATATTTAACCAGCGCGACTGAATGCTGATGCATTATGTATGAAGATAAATATTCGCTGAATATAATTAGCCGACGCCTGCTTGATAGCGTGATGAGAAAACCCGGAAACGGGCATTATTTAAGAGCAATAAGCAATTGCCTTTGGAATATTTGAGCGGCATGATTAAGAGGTTTATTTTAACATTCAGTCGGTATTTAATGGCATAATCGGGTGTATTCAATTAGTGTCTATAATTCGGTTGCAATGAACATAAATTGAAGATTTACCTCTCTATTTCGGCATAAATGTTTTGCTATTTAAGTCAGTAGATGCGTGAGTTGAAAGCATGTCGTGCTGAGAATGGCTTACCCCACTCAGTCGGGGATGAAATGCCGGAATGCCCGTAATCGCATATCGAATATTGCTAATATTTTCGTGCGCCAAAGACGCAAATAACCTAAATTTAGGAACATTTCGCCCGATAAGAATATACAAGCTTTTGACTTTCTTAATTTACGTCCCGTTTTAATGGCTGTTATTTATTGGCAATTTTAAATAAAATTGCGGCCATTAGTTTCGCCGTTGTGTGGTGTATTCGCAAACTGTTCGACACCGCGTCGCTCTGTACGACACAACATTTTTATCCGCTGCTCTCTGTATACGTTTGTTGTATCGTGCAAACATACATTCGTTTTCCACGCTGTTATCACGCGCGCGCACACTGAACGTGGAAATTGGCGTACTCGCCGATGGAAAACTGCCATTCATTGGCGTTTTTAATTCGGGCACTTCGTGATGTACTCAAATCGAATAAAAATTTAATATACAACTGTATCAATTACATTTGGCGATTCATTCGGTTTTCACAGTTCAAGGCCCACTTTTACCGAGCGTAATAATTTTGAAATAATTGTACTAGGTGCAAACACGCACATTACACGTAACTGAACAACGTACCACTCTCCAAAACGCTGCTGCTTGCAATAAATTACATCCCGCATCGTCCGCTGTCATTTATTGACAATAATATCTTACGCTAATGCAACGGGGCTTAAGTGAAAAAACTCGTTAAACGCGTCAAGCCTCTTTTAATCTTTTTATAGAATATAAAATCAGACGCGGATAAACGATTCTGCCAAAAGTGCGATTGCAAGGTGCCAAACAATTTTCGGCAGTCAATTTTTCGCGGATGAATGGAGGTCTTCTCGGCGTCGCTGCCGATTGCGCACAGTCGTACAGCATTTTTGCATTAGCACTCAATTATTTCTGGCAATTTGACAATGTGACTATTGATGTTTGGTGTAACATGCGAAGTGTTTAGTAAACAGCGGGAGGAAGCCATAATTAAGTCGATTTACAATATGCGTTTATAAATATTTTCCTTACGTTGCCAAACGCAAATAGCACATGTGTGCAAAGAAACTTTTATAAGCGCCATTGAGAAGTGTTTTCCTCCGAACAGCCTCCTAGACATATCCTAGTATACGTTAAACATATGTTTCATTGCACTTTGCATCTTTCTACCCAAGGTCAAGCATCCGCATTTAGCCCGCACGTCGTCGGCATGCGATTTTCCTCGACGCAAATTAGTGCTGGCTGACAGATAGGCAAAAAAAAAATTGACCGTGCGTTGAGTTTTCTCTATTGCACTAATGTCCATCAGGATGTCATTCTTTCGGATTATATATTTATTGAATGTTAATGTTCATTTAATATCATGCCAACGCCGCAATCATCTCAATCTCGAGATGGTTAGTTAGACATAGTGTCTTCTCTTCGGAACTAGTAGAGCTATTCTTATCATCAATGTGTGTGTGTGCGACAAACGAATGTGTGAAACGCATTACGCCGAAATAGGTACGTGATGCACCTTAATTTCACCGAGTGTGCTTTGCGAATCTCGAGTAGCAACTTAAAGTCGAGCTCGTCGGGTGGAAATAAATGAAATAAATCCCAGTGCCTTCTCGCTGCTGCCTGCTTAATGATGATTGCCGCCGCTATTTGATTTGCTTTTCGTTTCGGTCAAATCACAGGAAATACAGACGCACTTTATAAAATTATATATGAATTATGGTCCTTCCACGAAGCAGTAAATGCATACGCGTACCGTGTGCTTCATTCATGTATCTTGAGCGCACCCATGAAATGATAGATCACTCTCCTTGTGCTATTTTATACGAGCTTTTTATACCAAGCTTGGCTGTATGCGCTGCTGCCATTTGCCCAGGATATATCGCATCGAATTCCCGCCTGCCTCCACACACGGCACACACTCCACAATCTGTAAATATTTGCAACATGGTGACAGCCAGCAAAAGTGACTCTAGACCAGTGAAATCAATATTGGTTAAAACCATTTCAATATCGTATTTTTATCACCGATCGTGGCCTTTCCTTGGTGACATATTGGAAATTTAATTAAAATTTACATGCGGGTAGCAAAACAATGAGTAATACACAATTGATGTGAAAAACTCGATGAATTGACTCTGAAAGGACCTTCTGGTGTTCACGAGGATGAAAGATTAATCGTCCCACATGATTGTGGATACAACAAAACCGCGCCAACACCGCGTTACTGATTTAATTGATGGCATTGATGAAATATTTATCGGAGGCCAGTTTATGGTTATTGGTTTTTTAAGGTGATGTTAGAATGTTCCTTGCTGGGGACAGTGACAGCTCGTCACTAAAATGCCGCTATGGCCCATCGGCACTGCACGCATATAGAGGTTGAATTTGCATTTCAAAATCAGCACTTCGAGCAGATACACACTCGGTCGACGTCGTGTCGGTGGATCAACGGAGGAGTCATCGCCAGCAGCACATAAACTGCCGCCGTCGACGTAGACGTCGCCATCGAGGTTCAAATGCGATGAATATGCATGGGCACTATCGTCCAATTCTAATTGACCATTATGCTAATACCTGACTAGAATCTAGTAAGAAATTTAACAAATCATATTGAGTTTTAGATTGGAAAACGAAACGAGGGAGTTGAAGTAGGGGTTTAAAGAAATGTATCTACTATATATGTATGTAACAAACTTTGTTTTAGAATCTAATGAGACAGCATGTAGGAGTGGGATTAGAGTCGGCTTCGAACCAACATAAGCTATTGCAAGAAAATCATTTTCTACTTTCCAGAGTACAAAATTCTTCCGGGCTAATTATCTCGTTTTATAGCACACGTAAGGACCGGAAAGTTTATTGGTAAACTTGAAGGAGTAGTATCCAGGCTCTTTGCGCTGATACCTCTTTATATTAACAAAATACTGACTTAGTTACACTCCCAACATAAACATTCGCCTGCAACAACAAACCAACTTTGCGCTGGAATCTCCAACAACAACAAATTAAGTGCACTGATTATATCCCTGCCACCATTTATCCGCAGTAAAACGCAAAGACTTACGCTTACACCAACCAGGACGCATTGAAAAACAGCGGCGTTCCAAAAACTCAATCAAACATGCTTGCCCCGGCAGTGTTTAGTCTTCGTAATTCCACGCAATCCGTAGGACTAGCCGGCGTTATTTCTTCCACTCCCGTCCTCATCAGCTCTGAGTCATCGCGCGAAATGCAAATAAAGCGCTGGTGCAATTCGCACTCCAAGTTTGCGTTTCCAATTGAGGTCAAGTTCATTAGGCGCGATGCACGATATTTGGTTGCGGTATCTGCTGAGTGCGCTGGCGTTCGGAAGAAGATCAATCTAGAGAAAATTCGTGGGAAAGCGCCAGCGCACTAATCTAACGATCTATCGGCTGATTGCATCGGCCGATGGCTGCGTGTGAGGCCAGCAGTGTATTATATATGAGGCAGCCGAACATGCCCTAACTTAGTTCTTCAATCTGTTAAACCTGCAGACATGTTTCCTAGCAAACCAACAACGGCCAGCTACACGTGCATTCAGATCAAATTATTTTTGCGAGCATAAAATTTGCAATGGCAAGTGGAAGACAACGAGGTTTTAATAAATTCAATAAACCCCCATTAGGGCCTCCAGATGTGCTGGCGTGTATTTTGCTTCATTTACACCTCTTGTGAATTTCCACCCAATTCATCACCATCATCGATTGCCGGACGCGGCGTCATTGTCGCTGCTCGAAATTTAATTAAAATTTTAATTATGAATCGTGCGCGCGTACAAATGCGCTTACACGCAATACTCGCATGTCATATAGTAACATCAATTATTACCAGCGCGGGGCGTGCTTATTTATTTAAATGCAAATTTATGTACATTTTCACCTTCTCCTGCATAAACGTGGTTATGAACGCGCTTAACTTTACGAGGGACGTTTTAGAGCAAACAGTGCAGTGCAGACTGCGATTGGAAACAATCAAACTGCAATTTTTTGCATTTAGATAGATATTTAGGTAGCAAACAGTAAGCAGCAAATAGAAACTACATGAATAATTACTTGACATTCAATTGATCGAATATCAGAAAAGATCAATTCATAGAGACGACTCTAATTATAAATATACTCCGAAAAAGAAGGCAAATTGATTTTAATATTTTATTTCCCTTAGATGTTTTGATAGCATCTATATCTAGTTTATACTCTCATAATTTATTAGAATGATATCATGTCTATCATGGTTTATTTCAACAGTTCCCCTCTGTTTATGCAGGCAAGGAAAATAAATAATTTCCGAATAGACCTGCGCGAGACATGTCTGAGTCGCATCACGCCGCCAAACTCCATTAAGATCTTCGTCTGCATGCGCTCGAATGTTTTATGAAAACGTAACACATTATAAACTCGCAACACGCAGCCGGAGCTGCCGCCCGACACGCGAATTCCGCGTACACATTAGCCGATCTTGCAGGCGGCATCCTCACCTGGTGAGTTTTATCGCACAATTTCGCATCAATAGCGCGATGTGTGAATGCACACGCTCACCGCACATATAAGTATGAAAACACGCCGCCGCGTTTTGTCTGCGGCACGATATTAATTTCCACCAACAACAAAACGCGCCGGCTTGCGGCGTATATTAATTGAATTAAATTAAAAGCTGAAAAAATAAGGAAACACGAGAGGATTTTCGGCGCAGCGTGCCTTTCTTCTTCTTCTTCTTCTCCGTTTACCTCTGCTGATGCCGTTACGCCTTGTTTTTTTCCTGCCCTGGGCTTAGCAGTCGCCTCGAGACAGGCAGTAATTACGAAATTCAAATTGGGAGTATTTAAAGCGACTTAATATTTTACAGCTTGTTGCTCAGCCTGCTGCGAGAGCTACTATTTAATGCACTTAGAATTACGTAGTGGCGAAGAGCAATGAGAAGAGTACATTCATGTGCAGCACACGGATGAAATTCGAGATGTGTTAGCTGGCCTTGTTTTATGCGTTCCCCTACGAGTTCTTGGACGTGCCAGGCATTGTGGTTGGTTTAACGACCTGCCTTTTCGGAGTGACAAGATGGTGAAGTACAGTGAAGAGATTGAAGATGGACCACCAAGTTTTTGATATTTTTCGATTGAGATGAGCAGAAAGCGAACTCGGCGTGACTTGGAGTTTAAATTTATGAGATTTGGGCTGCCTAAGGGTCGGGAAACTGCCTAGGAAGGTCATCATTATTTCTGATTGAGAGGAAATTATCTTTGGAAGGTCCGATGGATCGATTGCAGAGTTAATCAATTAATTACTAAACTCAGGTTTAGCAAAGTCAATTAAAACGGAAGACTAAACTCCGTTACAACTTGTTAGCGAATCATCAGTTGCAGGTAGTTGCGGCAATTTTTTTTCCCTTCTTTTCTTCCTTGTTAGTTGATAGTTTGCTTCTAGATTTGATGAAGATCCTAGTTTTTGTTGGTGGAAGCTGAAATTTGGAAAATAACTGGCAGTCTTGTTCAATTTTAAAAAATCTGTTTATTGGCCATATAATATGTATTTATAACCAGCAACTACAATACAAAATTTACACACTATAAGTAATAACGTAATATATTTATATATTTATATAGTTTATGAATATAATACAAAGGATTTACAAATGCAAGGGAATTATGATACATCAAGGTTATATGCAAAAATATTGCTAACTTTATATCTCTTCTTACTTTTTTTTGTTAATTTTCAATTTTCCTTGTAATCGTTCGTCAGAATTAAAGTCAACAATGCGCGCTCTAAGAGGAGATGGGCGAAACACATCGAAACAATCGTTTTGCGATGGTCGTACAAGAGATCATTGGAACACCGCCCGCCTCCCGTCATTGATTGTAAATTGAATTATTGTAATACGGGGTGTATGTACACATCGTGTGTCGTTGATCAGCACGCAGAGCGGCGGCGGCGGCGGCGGCCAGAGAGGCTAACCCAAAATCACAAACAGTTGCCGCCTCCAGCACGTGCGCCGCCTGTGCCTCGCCTCGCTTCATTTTTTAGTTTCACATCAATATGCATAAAGAGTAATTAATTTCGGATGCGTTGCGTGCCGCAAATTTATTGCAATAGTCATAATTAGTAATGTAATGCAATGCAATCATCAGAATGTAACAAAAACAATCTTTACATGAGCAAATTTATACAATTATATACAGTCCGCGTCGCGTGTGAGCAGAGCTCGCGGCGTGAGGTGATGTTGAACTAAAATGGAGCAAATCAAACGGGTATCGAACAATTATTATTATCAGCGACTGATATCGACACAGTGCGTGCATCAAATCAACGGTATGTCCCTACGTTTCTAAGTCAGTCAGCAACATGCTCGGCCCGAATGCGTCACCTCTGCGCACACGCGGGGAAAACAAACAATTGGGTACAAAAATACACCGAATATGTTGTTCTACAATTTTCCACCGCACATCCTCCTCCGTCCCGCAAATTCGCCACACTTCGACCACCATACTGAACCAGGCCTCATAAAATTTTAAAATTCGAAAACTCTTATAATATACGGACAGTCCGATCTAACTTTTAATATTACCGTAATATATAAAGTTATCATCTAGTACATTGAAAGCACACGTAAGACGCTGAATGCACGCCTCATTTTCTTACTGTTTAGTATTTTTTTTATCAATAGTATTCTGCTTGCTTCGTTTCGATCTCTGCCTACCTACAATTCCTATGATCGACATACAAGAATATCAAGAATGTGCCACCGAGGTGGCTTTTTGCCATGTCTTTGTTTTGTGCATTGACTTGTTTCTTCACGTATCTCCGAACGCAATCAGACAACCAAGGTAAGAACAAAACGTTGTAAGCGTAATTATTGTAATAGATATAATATAATATATTTAATGAATTAGTTAACATATACTTTAGAGAATATAAATAATATGCTTAATGTTGAATAATTAATAATCATGTGCATAACAACGTATAAGATTTCTTCAATGAGCGCACGCGACTGTGCACACTAAGGGGATTGTGACTTGGTATTCCTGGTCTGCTGAGTGTCGGGATTGTATACGCATTAATGAATCTGCTAATCAATAAAGTAGTACGTATTTGACTCTCGGGTGACTCAACTCCGGAACGAAAACATCGGTAGTCAGTATGCGCCATATTTGCAATTATATTGTCGTAACGTGATCGTAACGCGCTACTGAGATGTTTAACAACTTCCACCGGTGTGGCATCTTTAAAAATGACTCGCTCTGTACAGACTTAGAAATCGATTCCTGCTTAAGTACATCTGGACGAACGCAATGGTCAAAGAGCAGTAAACAAAACGAGACCAAATCAATCAAAACAACCGGAACATTATTGATCTGCGCGCGAATCGCGCTAATTTGGAGAGCAGCAAAGCGGAAAAGACGGACATTTTTTGACAACTAAAGTATTGGTCATCGAAACGATGAATCACAGCCTGATTTTGTGTCCCGCCGTTTGTGGCAAGGTCAGATGTGTCGAAACTAAGGCCCGGTTGCATCTTCTACACGTGTCCCGGGTCGACATATCGAACTGAGCTAGGCACTAACAAGTGGTTTTAAATCCGGGAATCTTATCATAGTTTTCTTCTTAAGCTTATGTATCCTCCGCCTCTCATATACAAGACAGTCCAAATTCTAAGCTCGTCAGTGGCAAATGCAAATGCCGGTCGCAGTGTGTCACGCACCTGCGTGCGCGCGCCTTTCTAACTCAACTCACGTGGAGCGGAAATAATTTGGAACATCTGCATACAGAGCGCACCTCTCGGTACAGTTGAATCAATTCTGATCGGTTTGCCACTACAATGTTAAGTATAAAAATAAAACACACACAAAATGAGATCATCGTAAATTTGGGGTGAAAACGACGCCTGTAAAGAGGGGATTCTAACTAGTCATGCCCAAGTGGTGGTTTTCTCTCGACGAACGACTTGATCTGCTGCTTGACCATAGTGTCTCTGCTTGAGCTCTGGCCGCGTCGTCGTCGTAGTGGGTCTGGATCACGCACTGGACCACGCACTCTTCTCCTGATGCATGTGCATGACCAAATTCGTTTCCTTTATATATGTACACACACTCACGTTACACGCACATTTGTTAAGTCAGTTCGCAGTCTTTGCCTCTCGGACGCTCGCTCAAGGCAATTCCAAGGGGAGCTGGTAGGTGCCGTTCAGCAGCGCGGTCACGTCCGGCGTGCAGGAGAAGTCCAGATGCGACGAGGTGTCCGAGTCCGCCTCCATCGAGTCCATCTCCGCGAGCGCCTCAAAGTTGAAGTTGGTATCGTTGATTTGAATGAGATCGGTAAGCGTGTCGAGGTCATCCAACGTGGTGGTGTCCAGCATGGAGTCCTCAGGTTCCTCCTTGACGAACGGCTGTAGTGGCCGTGCGTCGGAGGTGTCCATCAAAAGTGCGCTATCGTCATAGAAAGACGCGCTTTCTGGTGAGTCGGGCGTATCGCACGACGGGCTGGACGGCACCTTCGCAGGAGCGTGCAGGAAATTCACTGGCGGCAACGAGGGCACGTACGTCGGGGGCAGAGGGGTCTTGGTGAGGCGATGTTTAAGTTTCGACGTCACTTCAGACTGTACAGGACGGCCGAGGGTCTTGCCGACCGATGCGAATATTTTGTCCTTCGAGAAGGTATTGTTGTTGTTATTATTACTATCGTTCCTAAGCTGGAGCTGTGGTGTCTGCTGTGGTTGCGCTTGTGGTGGGGCAATCTTAGTGGGTGGCTTGACAATCTTGGCCTTCTTAGGAGAGGGACCGGCGGCTTTCGGCATCGGCTTGGTGGTCTTCTTCCTCGGACGGTATTTGTAGTCGGGATACTCTTTCTGGTGCAACTGGCGTAAACGGTCGGCTTCATCAATGAAGGGTTTGCGTTGCTCTTCATTTAACAGTTTCCAGCGGCGACCAAGACGTTTAGAGATCTCTGCATTGTGCATATCCGGTTGGGTCTCGCAGATCTTTCTGCGTTCAATCTGCGACCAAACCATGAACGCGTTCATAGGTCGCTTGATGTGATTGGGATTGTTCTTTTTGGTCTGTAAGCAGCAAGGAAACACGCATTAGTCGTAAATCTCGCTGTAAGCAATATAAATAAGAACATAAGAAAACGGCACGTCAGTGGCTTATAAAATAAAACTCGTGACTCCAAGTGCTCATTATCGTTCGTGCAATATTATATCAAGCTAATGTCATTTATCAAAGTGGCAATTGCAAGGACAAACCAATGCGCTAGCGTCCGAATAAGGCTGATGTCCTTTCCCCTATACGTGCGGACAAACACAAACAGCACGTGCTGCTGTGCGAAGAAACCCGGAAACAAAGAAACCGCTGTCCTCACGTTCTGCTCGCGCCAAGGATTCGACGTGACATATTCACGTATGGCGCACTGCACTAACTGAACTAGTGCAAACTCACGCAATCAAAGTCGAAAACGTTGCAAAGGAACATGAAATGCATTTTATTTTTTGAGAAATGACAATGATGGGAAAAGAAAAGGAATTTGTCGAAAACCTCCACAACCGAACCTTAATCAATAGTTTTATTTCTAGACCCTCCCACCCTCCGATAAATTTCTAGTTCCCTTGTGAGTCCATCTTGCTTTGTTATTTGTAGGATCTACGCACGAGTGTATGCCCACTAGCGTCTGAATACAAATCCACGCATCCTGCTTGGTATTCACCTCACGCGTCCAACCTGGTGTCATCGGACAGAAACCAGCTGATTGCCATTCATCTCACGTGTACTACATGGCGTTTGCATGTTCCGTGATGTACCCCACAGAGGAGATATACACCAGTTGCCTCCTGCATCCTTGTCGCCTCTCAGCTACAAGCAGGAATTTTTGCCCGCTTCATATTTGGGCTTCGCACGCCGCGCGTGTTCTCGACTGCACGCTTCGCGGACTGCGCCTTTAAACGACTGGTTAATTTTACTGCTTATCGAGATGTAGAGATTGACGCAGATTGCAGAAACAATCGAGAAAAGCCACTACGCAAAAATCATAAACGTAAATCCAGCTGTGGCGCAATTTATATCTCGAGTTAGGTGGCGTATATATTTGCATGCTGCTAAAGCATATATTGCGCCTTCTGGTGGCGCAATTTAAAATCCTGGCCGCCCCTTATTTACGAGATCCTGCCGTGGTTGCGCCCGGTGTACTGATAAGGCAGAGGACAGCCGGCGATTAGAATGATAATGTGCCGCACGGAATATAATCGGATTAACGAAAGCCGTTAGTCCAGTCGTTAGGGTAATTAAAAGTCCGGCAGCAGCTGATCTTGCCCGCCGACCAACTCTGCGTCGATTAGCTTTCCGTTACTGTGGCTAATCTCGACTAAATTGTTTATATCGATTTTCCACCCACACACTCAACCGCGTCGCTTAATTTTGGCATTCGCGTACAACAGCAGAAGAGTAGCACTGCAAGGCCAACAACATTTCTGCTTTGCACTGTATTAATAGCATAACACAAACGCATGTAACGTGTGTAAACAGATAAACGATGTTGTAGCTTTAACACGTTCCCAGGCGTATATATCAAGTTCTGCGGCTTTACGCCATTATCGCTTCCTTAACGGAAGCACGAATTTCAACATGCTACACGACCGCGCGCGGCGTTTTGTTTGTTGTAAACTTTAGGAAGTACCATCGCACATGCTTCAAGGATATGCATAGAGAACAAATTTTTAGAACACTCGCGGCCCATCTGGAGACGTTTTACGACAATTGTCGAAGAATGTTTAATTGAATCGCGCTCGCAGGGCTCAGCTACCGGAGGGCTTAATGGCTATTTAATTATTTCATGCCTTGGCTAGCAGCTAACACGATTTTAAACGCTGCTGCGCTTTTTGACGAAATCCTTAACGCGTAGGCTCAACCAACGCTAAATTAATTATTAATGCAGTCTTTTGATGTTTTAGGAATTTTCCACAAGAATATACTGCAATTCCTTCCATCTGTTACAATTTGAACGGTGTATCGTTCACACTCTCATCGTGGCAATTCTAAGATGGATCTCTAAACTTTCAAGGGGCACTTGAACGTTTATCTATAGATAAAAAATGCACTGGCATTTATTTAGTATACAACAAGTATGTTGATTGCTCGCTGCATACTGGAAATCGCCGGCTGTTTCTATGCGAGATACGCCTACGCTCAGCCCGCACGGTGGTATCTGATGTACTTTTTGCCAATCACCGGTAAATGAAAATTGAAACATCGCTCATAATAATCATCAGCCAGCATCATAATGCGCGTTGGCACTGACTCACGTCGCGATCGGATGGATAGCCTTGAAATGAACATGAACCTTACAGCTGATTCCCCGTCCGTACGTAATTTATGAGTTCGTGCACTTGGCTTTCGCGAACGCTTTGCGATTATTATGATTATAAAGTACGAAATGCCCCAAGGGCCTTTTATAGTCGTGTGGATTTCACAGCCTAAGATTTTAGTTTGAGTCTTCGTGGTAATGTGTGGCTTGAATTAAAAGAGACGAAGCAAATCTTGCTCAGAGCACGAAACTCATCCAAGAATTTTCCACGTAATTTAATTGAATGTGCATGGAACTAATCGGTAATTTGAATTTATTTATGTGTGCGTTGTGTGAAAGAGGAAATAATTTTTTAAACTCAAAAAAATTTCACACGTGTTGCATCATAAGGTTTAGTTAGTGCGGTATTCCTAAATATTATTTATTTCGAGCATTTCTCAGTGTTTAGCACTTATGTTCCAAGCTCTTCCCGGAAACTAAAAATCATCTTGGCAGAAAAACCAACTCAGCACAGCTGTTGCATTAGCAAACAACGAGTAAGCAAATTTTTCTCGAAAACTTTGCACGTTGTTTGGCTCTCAACTCACAAGGCAGCGCGTTAAACTTTGTTAAAAACACACTCGCGGTTATCAGCCGTGCACACAACTTTCCTAGATTACATATTGTGAATATCGTAGACCACTTGTCGCCAAGCGCATTGTATACAGAATTTTCGCGCACGCCCCTCTCTCAAAATGACTTCACACTTTATTTAAGGAGCACATTTCCAATTTTTCAATTTTATCGATTTATTGTAATTCGCTTGCTGTTGACCTACCTGAGTGGCATCAGAGTAGGGTGTTGCAGAATCCTTGTCCACCAGCTGTGAGCCAAACAGTGGCTGGCCACTGCTAGTAGGGCTCTCAGAGCGGCCCGAATCCATATTCTGCGGCACCATATTATCCACAAGTTTTAAGCCGAAATGTGTATTGCCAGTCACTGATCGTTGCACAAGTCCACGTTGGAGAATAAGTCCGCAACGCACACGAAAATGCTCAAGTCCAGGACGAAAACTTTACAAGTCCAACTAGCACCAGCCTACCTCTACCATAGCGGTTGCCAACGGTGGGACGATAACAAGCGGACTGAAAGATGCACAGGTCCTGCCGGACTAATATGAATTCGTATCGGTTGCTCAGCTGATTCCCCTTCCGCGCGTCGGTGGTGGGGGCAAACGCATGTGCAGATACAGTACGAGTTGAACGAAACACGACCAGCTGATGATCCCTTTCAAGATTCTAGCTACTTCTCTCGGTGATTATTTTTATGCAGGAAATTAAAACAGTTTAGTGACAATTTAGCGCAATAAAAACTAGTGCTAAATTAATCAGTTCCGCAGTTTTTTTTTTAATTTGAAGAAAAAAATAGTCCTTAAATTTTCCGCAAAATTGGAAATATTTTGATGCGGTCTTGTTTATTAACCAGTTCAATACAGCACTAAACTTGTTTAATGTTTCACGTAGTTTAGAGAATTTTTAAAGTTGCGAGTTTAGACTAGTTGATGTTCTCATAGCGGCTCGCGCCCAACGAGAGCGAACGCAAGACTACTGTTCGATTTCCGTACAAGTCTGGCTTTTATATGCGTCCCACCAGCAAAGTTCAACGGTGCGCTCCCCAGAGCGCAGCACCTCACGGACTAGCACCACTCCGCGCTGTTCAGCGCGCTGACTCAGAGCGTGCGCTTCCGCGAACGCATTTATCGTCGTTTTATCGCCAATTAATTAGAATTATCCTAAACTATCTGTCCAATTATAACGCAATGCATATTTTCGTAAACCGCGTACGTGCCTCTTTCGCAAAATGTGCACGTCGCGTCGAAATAAATACGTATTGTGCATAGCGGCGTGCAGCTTTTTAGCAGCTCAATTTCCTCGCCTGATGATTAATATCAAACACGTTGCAAAACGCAAACAGCACACTCGCTATCGCGGTTAATAAAACAAGCGAGTACATCGAATGTTCACTATTTGACCTTTGGCGTGTTATGCTAGACGGCATGGCACTGGATTTGACTATGACACGCAGTTATCTTATTTGCGTTAATAGATGTTTGAATTTCGGCGGGAATTTGTGCTGATGAACTCGTTATCTACGTGATGCCAAGGTATGTATTTGTCTATTAACATAGAGAAGCTATCTATCACCGGTCTGACAGTGTGTCTGCAAACTCGCGTAAAAGTTATTATTATGTAAGGGCTGCAGAAATTTTAGTGGCTGCGAAAAGACGAGTTTTCTCTTCTGACGCCGTCTCTTCTGGGCCTGTTGCCGACCCCAAAACTTGCCCAGAAAAAGGGTGCCGCAAGGCAGGCTACGGACAAATTCGGTTTATTAGAAAGTTGGGAAACTTCTCCGCCTCCTGCTGCACAATATTATATTTATTTGCTTTTTCCCTCAAAGAAGAGAATATTTTAAACATTGGTTTTGGCAAACTTGTTTGCAAGCAACTTCGCTGGTCCTATTACTCATAACTTTTACATATTGTGTCAGAATATGCATCCACAGATGCAAACACTAATTAGACCAATACCCATATAAATGATGGAGTTTGCATATGATGTGGAACAGAAGCGGAAGCGGATGTGGTCAGAGCGACAGGTGCGAAGTCGCCCACTTGCACGCATTAGGGTTTCCAACCTGTAAACCTTCGCGCATTGAGATGTTGTACCTAAGTAAATGCGCTTGTACCAGACAATTCACGCTGCAGCGCATTGCACTGTGGCGGCGGCAGCGCTATTATGCTGTAAACGTCTTCGGGTGGAAATCGAAAATTAATGAACACGTTACAGGGGACGAGTATTATTGCACACAGGGATCGATATGGCTTGCGGCGAGTAGCAATTCAAGTATATTTAATTCAACTGCACAGCTTACAATTTATACATCACGGGGAAATGCAGGTGAAGTTTGAAGCAGCTCGAAACCGTATTATACAACATTATACTACATTGCAACATACCAACTAATAATGAAATCATCATCGAAAATACACAGCCAATATCAATAAATTCGAACAGTGATGATAACTAATCGTGAGAACCTCTATCAAACTTGTAGTGTGAACGCATCCAAATATCATGCTAAACTTTCCCATTTTTCTAACATATAAAATGTCCCATTTACTTGCTTTTCTATAGGGAACTTTTAGGGAATGGTAATTGCGGTAAATGTAAACAGGTAGAGCTTTTCGAATGCGACGTGTCCATTTTCAGGGTGTCATCACACATTGCACAGCTTTTCACACACATAAAATACCAACCTAATTGTCCGATTGCATTTCAACATATTCATTTGAGTGCGGTGCGGAGAGCAGTCGACAACAATGGACTTCTTTTCGCATGGCTACATTTGTAACCACAAGTAACCGGAGAGTGCGCGCGACGAGGTGATATTTAAATTTACAAAAGTTGAACCCACTTTCGGAAGGGGCCAGAGATATACTGAGATACATGTCAGCGACCTGAATACTAAAGAGTTTAACGGAAAAAGATAAAGTGGATTTGTTTTGGAAATCTCTTTAAAAAGAATAAAGATTTTCATGTTTCTTACTAAGAGTTGCGAAGTTTTAGGTTTGTCGGAATTAGTGGACTGAAGATTTGGAGGGAGTAATGAAAACAGTTGATGTTAAATTAAAAAAAACTTTTTTGAAAAGTCATGAAAATTGGCTTTTAGTTAATTCTAATTGAAATTTCCGTTATAAAGCCTTGATTTTACAAAAAAGTGCTAAATCAACGGTTTGAGTAATTCCCAAAAATTTAACATTAACTCTTTACATGGAAATTATAGTTTGTTATTTTAGAGACACAGTAGATTAATTTTCTATTATTATCCGAAGAAAAATTGTTTTCTGAATTGAATTCCATAACCATCTATTGAAAATCTTCAAGAGACATTTCTTACTTTACTTTTTTCTCAATATTTTTTTTTCATTTTTTCACTTTTGTACCAGTAGCCGTTTTGTAATTGGGTCGTCCTATGTATTACCGTGACTTGAATTCGCGGCTTAGGCGGTTCCTTAATGCCTTTTTTATGTTTTATATAAATTATGTCATTTTATATTTCCAAGAAAGTTTTTTCTGCCTATGGTTCAACCGAGTTGTTACCAATTTCCAAAACTTCGTTACTTTTCGTTCTGCCACTCCTGTCAAAAGAGCACCAGCCACTTTTTCCTGCACCGCCTGCCATTATTTTAATTCACTGAACACTGTGATCATCAACCGTACCAAACTCATCACTTCAATATATTGAGATACTGCGTAGTGCCGTTCAATTCAACTACAAATCCATCACAAATTCACACTCTGAACAAATACAATTGAAAACGCCAAGACCATAGTTCAGTCGAAAATTTCCGAAAGAAGCTATCTTAGAGGAATAGACAACTTTCTTCTCAATTTAACGTTTATTTAACCATGCGTTACATCTTTACTGTCCGTCAACACAGGTTTTGCCTTCAAATAAAATTTAGATGTTTTATTTAAATCTATCAATCTCACCACAAAGCATAGACTTCTGAAACACTTTAAAATATACGAAGTATATATCTGTGTAGATCGTAAGGAAGATTGAGAAGCTATCTTAATAATAGAGTTATTATTAATTTGATATGAATTATCTGAAGATTTCTCTCCTGATAGACTTCACTCATGAATGTATTCTCAATTAAATTCAATCGTAATTTATTCATCGTCTCAGAAATTAATCCCCGTCATTACTTATACCTTGTTTTCGGCGTGTAGCTGACGTTTCACGAACACGCATGTTGCCTTCTTGGCCAGAGAGGTAGAAAAATTGCTTGAGTGTTTTACATATTCGTATTCTAATGCGGTGAGACGTCAGTTGAAAATTTATTCACGCACGTCTGCATATGAAACAATCAAGGAGAGTTTATTTAATCCGATACAGCACACCATCTGCATGAAAATTAATGCCTATTGCCAGTTGATCCTGATAAAATAAATTATGTGTTGTTGTCAAAAATTCACTGAGTAAAAACGCCAATTTATGATTGCGATAAAACTGCGCAACTCATTAATAATACATTTTTATTAAAACATTTATGCGCGTTTGAATTCGTTGAAAATTATTATATCTTACAAGTAGCCCTAAATGCAACCCACAAAGTATGTGCATTATGGAAATTCATCACTTAATGGAAAATATATTAATATTTCTTGTTCTAGGTTACATCAATTTTCAAAAATTAATTCAATATGTCGTTGAGTATGGTTATGAAGTGTTTAATATTCATTATATAGATGAAACTTAACTAAAACACAAATTAATATTTAAGATGTTTCATCTCCAATAAAAAATTATTTATACGAAAACTACACAAGCTAAAAAGGTGTAATTTATATCAAAGTTTTAATTGTTGAAAATTTATGAACTCAAAACAACATTGTGATTAAGATGAATATTGTTTTCAAAACTGCACGACTTATTAATTTTTAAACACTCAATTAAAAGCGTTCTTTGCAATCAACAATATTTAACATCCTGGCACATTTGAATATTTTTTGAATGAATCCCGTCGTGCAGCACATTACGTTTCATTTATTGAAGAAATATTGATGCGTTACGCCACACGGAGCAACACCCTGTGCGATAATAAATTAACCATTCATTAACATACAAATTATTAAACTGCCACGGCAAGCGTACATTGTTTTGCTTGCCAGTGTGTGTGTGTGTGTGTGTGTGTGTGTGTGCGACCGTACGAGTGTGTAACTGACAAAAGCTGAAAAGTGATTACATCCTGTGAACTCTACAAATTCCAGCCGAGTTGCTTCGCTCCAGCTTTGCGAACAGGAATTATGTTTACATTTACAAACAACATAAATTTTATACATATTAATGTGCGCATGCAGATGGCGGATTGTGGATCGCAGATTGTATTTTATGTTTAAAGTGTTTAAAAATAATTATCCAAACACGCTTCACTCATTAACTCGCGCTGTATTCGACTTGTCTTTACATTTAATTTTTTGCGGGTGTGATTTAATTAATATAGTGATTTACATTTTAATTGAAGAGATGATATTATAAAGATCTTACCAGAAACAATTTCATTTGAATTATAATGCAAAATAGAGGAATATTGAGGCCAATAACTGGTTTATTTCGAAAATATTTAGATTTTTTTTGCTTTAAGCTGAAGTAAAACATGATTTTACACTTTAAAATTAGATGAATACTTGGATTAGGTCTGTGTATATCAAACATAAATATCTTACTAATTTAGGAACTTCACAAAAGCCTATAAAATGCCAACGAAAATAGCCTTCATGTAGATTTAGCTTTTTTTTTTTTTAATTTAAACAAATTAACTAAGGTATATCTTAAATGTAATTTGACACTCATGTCAACCGTTTATATTTATTTCAATTAAAACTACTTGCAATGAATATTTTCATACCAAACGAACGCAGTGAAAGAAATTTTTTCAAATAAAATGAACTAAAGTACTTGTCGATCAAGTAATCAATTTTTGATAAAGAATATTTTCACAATTAAATAATATTGGGGTCAACAACATAAATTATTTATTAATCAGTTGACCTTTATTATCGTACACTTTAAAACATACCACATCAAAATCTCAGATCACATTTTTGCAATTTAATTAAATAGAACAATATTTACTCATTTACTTCTTTATCGTGCATTCTCATCTCTCCATCGCCATAAAGCCAACAGAAATAATTTTTATTTACGATATAGTACGCCTCGTATTTTTATCAAAAAGTGAATAAACTTGTTTTTATTAATACCTTACACATTACCCCGAGGTTACTTCATTATAAAAGAAATCATAAACCAGCATAAACATGTGACAACGTGCAAATGACAGTCGTATCATACGTGATCCTATATACCACCTTAGCAAACACTTTATTTATACCAATTAGTAATTATAGCACATCGCATTTTGTGAAGTATTTACTAAGCATTGCAAATAGACTGCGCAATACATTACGTCCAATTAATCATTTATATGACTAGATTTTTTCGTGGCTATTTTACAGCGTATTATGTGATAGGCAGAGATCTTTAACCCGCTTTTGATAAGTTAGCGCATAAGTCATTGTCATCGTCTGGTGATAAGACTTTTCATAAATATGCATACGTTGTGCATTTTTCTCTAGCGCACCAACTGGGAATTAAATTTATGTTTGAAATATGTTGGTGTTGTTTGTGCAGTCTGCTTGCAGCGTAGGTGTGCAGCGAGTGTGGAAGAATAATTGCAAACTAATCTGATGATTGCGAGCCTTCCAGAATGTCGACAACAACAGGTAATTCACTATTACATAGCAGGAATTTTTTATTCAAAGGGAAGCAAATTATTTACAAACTATAACTTACAGCTTTTTCAATAGGAAATAGTTTGGTACAAAGTAGTTTAATTAAATTCCAAACATTAAATATAATTCGCAAAGCTTGTACCTAAAAAAAATTAATATTTCATTGGGGTTTCAGTCTATCTCTACTCTAACACATTATAATTTGCAAAAATTAATTGCAAGAAAACTTCTGAAGCTAAAAAAAAATAAAATTTGTATAGAACATTTTTACTGACTATACAGAACTATACTTTGGAATAGTTAAAATAAGAGAATTAAACGTTATGAGAATATGAAAAGTACGAAAGCTATAGGAATGAACTTCGTAAAATTACTGCTTTTATCTAATCAGGCTTTATTTTAAATAATACCTATTTACTCAAGGCAACTGTAAAATAACCCACAATTGAAGTAGTTCTATTACCTCTCATTCTTCTATTTGTGCATTTTGAGGGGATGGTTTTCTTGAAAGGTATGCACATGATTGTAGAATATTGTATTTCAAAAATATATCAGCGCACAATGAGCATCCATAGACTGGAACTGGATTTCCGTTCTCACGCAAATATTTTCGCATTTTTCATGCGGTTTTCGAGCGGAAGAAGCGACGCACTTTGTCACAGTCTACTATAAACTAGTGGTTAACGCAATTGTTGAGTGATTATACCTTTTTGCATGTATTTGAAAAGCTACGTGCAGCTAACCTAACAAAACTCATTTTTCCATGTAAGTTCAATAAAAAGCCTTACATCCACTTTCAATGAGTGGACTATATTATACCATGGTTATAAGTCCAGCACATGATGAAATATGGTCGAAATAGAGATCTCTAGGCATCTCTGCATAAGCGGTATGTTACACCTAATTGCTACATGTTGTACTTACATGAAGCCAAGCACATTGTTTGCCGAGAGAGAGAGTTACTGGGAATACTTTGGACGATTTCAATCGGCATTAGATTCGGCGCTGTCTTACCAAAAATAGTGCTTATAAATGCATTAAGTTCAATTAGCATGGGTTATCGGTACTCGTACACTGTGAAATTATGTGGTTTTAGCCAAAAAAGCAGCATTAATCGACTTCGACGCGAGCCTATAATTTCAAGCATCCTGCACATATCGAAATTTGCATCCGCGCACGCTAACAGTGGGTCATAATTAAACCCTTTTGATGGCCGCGTTGAAAACGCGTGGTGGATGATAATTCGGCGTCGAGCTCGGGTATAATCAAAAATAGATCTTGCGCTGTGATATCGTTGGCATGTGGTTTTTGTTATGCTGCTGTTACGCTTATTGCCTGTTTATTCGAATTATAATAAACTGAGCGTGTCGAGTGGTTGTGAGAAGGTGTTTTTCGGGTATCTCCGACAATCGGCTGATGTGTTCAAGATCGACGCGGTGATATCATGCTAAATCGTACATGGTACAATCAATTATAATCATTGGGGAATTGAGTGCCCAAAGTTGGTTTCCGAAAGAGTTGAAATTAGCAGTTCCGGGCAGCGGCAAATTGCCGCTTATTAAAACCCAAAACTAATGCGAGCAGTGCGTATGCGTTGTACATGCTCGCATTACTTTCTAGTCTACTTGTACTAGTATTACAGTTCGCTATGTTGCTTTTTTCACCGAATCTTCCTTGTTGCCGCCAATTTATGCGCGAACAACACTCGAGGATACAAAGCGCTTCAAATTTACATATTCATTACATACTCGAAATATTTCCGGATACACTGAAAACACATTTGCGTTCGACAAATAGCGGCTAATTGAAGCTAATGGCTGGTTTAATTGTGGAAAAATATTTCGAATTGTTCAAGTCTCAGCTGCGTTCGCATAAAAAGGTATTTGATTGAAGTAAGGTAACAGAGAAATAGTGATCTTATAACATTTCAACCAAAGCAGCATCTTTTTAACAGATTGAATTATTATTTTTTAATTTTTAATTTTTTTTTTTTTTTTGATTTGGCTTGTGTCCTTAGTTCTTCCCTACTTCCACTCTTTAGAATCTGTATCTTCTGTTGCATTTTAGGAATCTGGAGAGAGAGAGAGAGAGGAAAAGTAATTAAAAAATAAAAGCCATATGTTTGCAACTGTAGAATTTGCAAATCCATGTTTAAAAGTTTGGGAATTGTTCTTGCCAT